>CM053580.1:28019456-28037150 GCA_028627135.1 Pseudochirops cupreus
CAATGGTGAGGATTGCTTTTGTGTTTGCCCACATCTCTCCCATTCTAAAACAAAAACCCTCTGTTAGACCCCAGCATCTGTTCAAATGGTAGTTCTGTATCTCTCTTCCCTTTTTCATCTTTCCTCCTTGAAAGAATTGTCAGGGTTTGTTGGCTCTACTCCCTTTCATCTCCCTCTCTCCTCCATACTTTGCAGTCTGGCTCCCTACCTCATCACTCAGTTGAAAATGATTTCTACAGTTACCAGAAATCTCCTGATGACCAAGTCTCATGGTCTTTTCTCAGGCTTTGTCCTTCTCTCTCTACTTCCTTTTATACTCTTGACCACCCTTCACTTTCTAGACATTCTTTCCCTTCTGGGTTTTCATAACACAACGTTCTCCTGATACTTCCCCATCTCCTTTATGGCTCCTCATCCATATCACATCCCCTACTAGGATGGTCACCAGAGTTCTGCCCAATGTCCTCCTTTTTTTTTTCTTTACATTCTTTCTTACCTTCTTTCTATAGGTTTAGCTTATAATCTCTATGCAGATCTTACAGAAAACATACACACACATATGTAATATAATGCATATGACACACATATCTGTATATTACATGTGTATATATGTGTTGTACATATGTGCATATATGTGTGTAACACATATACAGCTCCAATTTTCTCACCTAAGCTTTGGCTCCGTATCACCAATTGCCACTGAACAAAACAGAGACATTTCAAACACAAGTCTAAAACTGAACTCATTATCACACACCCCTGCAAATCCTCCTCCATTCTTCCAAACTGCCCTCCTTGTGATGAAGGTACTACCATCTTGCTGGTCTCCCAGGTTTGTCACCTCGGCATTACTGACTTCTCACTCTTGTTTATCCCACCTGCCCAATCACTGACCAAATCTGGCTGTCTTCTCGGGAAATGTATCGTTGTTGACATCATCATTGTTGTTCATTTGTGTTTGACTCTTCAATTCCCAACTTGCAATTTTCTTGGCAAAGATATGGTTTGCCATTTCCTTCTCCAACTCATTTTACAGATGAGGAAACTGAGGCAAAAGAGTGAAGTGACTTGCCCAGGGTCACACAGCTATATGTGTTTGAGGCCAGATTTGAACTCAGGAAGATGATTCTTCCTGACACTAGACTCAGTACTCTTATCCACTGTGCCAGCTAGCTACCCAAAGATGTATAAATTGATGCAAAGTGAAGTGAAAAGAATTAAGAGAACAGTTTATACAATAATATCCCTGCACAATGCCATAAGTACAAGCCCTGACCCTTTGATGGCAGATGCCCAAATCCTTAGGTATTGAATTATATAAAACCCACAGGCTGCTATAAGTCTCCTCACACATTATTCCTGACATCATTTCAATTCATCCAGTGACTTTCAAGTACATCTGAGATGATCTAAATTTGATTTTTTTGAATTTAAAGTCAGTACTTTATTAATTAATGGGCTGAGAGAGTTGTTTTTACCTTATGATGTAATAGATGCTAAAAGGGGAGAGGTGATAGAGTGAGTGAACTTCTGCCCTTATGGCAACATGTTGAATGAAGGATATATTTAAAAAGAAAAATAAGCTGTATGTAAGAGAGTTTGGCAATTTTATTGATAACTCTCTCTGTTCTGCTGTGCATATGGAAATGCTTGGTTTAGTTGATGTTGGTTAAATACAGAATAAAATAGATCAGAAAAATGATGATCTCTTTAGCAAAATAAGGAGAATTAATATAATTGGAGACATGAGAAACTAATATAACACAACTACTCCAAGAAAAAAAAGATTCCACCATGTCTTAACAGTTGTACCTTTATTAGATCTCTTGCATGCAGCTCAATTCTCTGTACTTCAAAGAGCTGCCACGTTAATTCAGGCCCTCTTTGCCTCTCTCTCAGCTTACATCTAGATCTCAATTAATGTGAATCTGTCTGTGGTCACCTTATTTGAAATCACACTGTATATTTTCATTGGGCTGGAACCAATGACCATATTTTGCATGATTACAACTTAGAATAGTGCTAACTCAAATACATAGGACCACTTCTCAAATTCATTATTCACACTAAGTGGGACCTAGATGGATTGGAACAGCCTTCGTACCTTTTCTCACCACTCCAGTTTATTCTGTACACTTTCTGCTGCCAAGGTCATTTTCCTTAAGTGCACATCTGAACACTCATGACTTTACTCAATCAACTCCAATGGCTTCCTACTGCCTCTAGAATAAAATATGGCCCCAATCTATCTCTTCAGTCTCACTGAATATTACTCTTCCTCCTACACCTTGAAATCAAACTGGCCTCTCTCATTTTTCCACCCAGGTCACTCCAATCTCCTCTCCCTTTGCCTCTGCATTGGCAGGGCCACATGCCTGGAATGTGCTCCATCCTCCCCTTTGCCTCAGAGTCCATCTTTTCCTTTCAGATGCAGTTTAAGCACTATCTTCCTCATGGAACCTCTCTCATCCCTGAAACTGCTAGTGTTCTCCTTTCCAGATGACTTTGTATTTAACTACTTAGTGTGTGTGTGTGTGGTGTGTGTGTGTGTGTATTTGTATATATTACTAAAAATCTGGTTGCGTAGAGTTCATCAGTATTATATGCCAGTTTCATGATGGCATGCTTGCATGGGTTCTGGATAATGGATGATGCTTTCAAACATTCCCAGTCACCAATGGAGTGAAGCAGAGCTGTGTGCTTGCTCCCATGCTTTTTAGCATGATGTTTTTAGTGATGTGACTAGGATGCCTTCAACAAGGATGAAAACTGAATCAGGGTTAGCTCCCATAATGACACACTGAAATTCTTCAACTTAACAAGGGTACAAGCCAAGACTAAAGTGAAAGGCGTGTTAGCCCATGATGTTTTTTGTTCACAAATGATTGCGCACTTAATGCAGCCCCTGAGGTTGAGATGTAACAAAGTATGGATAGAATCTCTGCTGTTTGTGCTAATTTCGGCCTAACAGTTAACAACAAGAAAACACAGGTTATCTGCCAACCAGCACCACACCATCCCTACATGGAACTATTGGTTGCAGCAAGTGAAGAAATATTGAATTCTGTGGTTAAGTTCATTTACCTTGGCAGTATACTTTCCAGGGATGGTTGACACATGCATTGTCACAGTTAGCTCAGGGTTTGGGAGGCTCTGAAGGAAAACATGGGAGAGAAGAGGTGCCTATCAAACTGAAGGTCTACAGAGCTGTTGTGTTGACTTCATTGTTGTATGCCTGTGACACCTGAACATCTATCAGTACCACACCAGGAAAATGAATCACTTCCACTGGAATTGTCTTAGGAAGATGAAGATCATCTGGCAAAATAAGGTAACAGACACTGAGGTCCTTTCTTGAAGTGAACTGCCAAGTATTCAAACCCTAGTGCAGAGAGCACAACTCTGATAGGCTGGCCACATTGTCGGAATGCCAAATGTATGCTTGCCTAAAAGACTTATTTTAGGGAAAACTCATACAAGGCAGGCACTCATATGGGGGAGGGGAGTCAGAAGAAGTGCTACAAGGACACTCTCAAGTTCTCTCTGAAGAATTATGGGCTTGATTACATGACATGGACACAGAGACACTGGCAAAGGACTGCCCAGCATGGTGTGCCCATATCAAAGAAGGCTCTGTGCTCTGTGAGCAAAGCAGAATTGCAGTAGCTCAACAGAAATGTGAGATGGGCAAATTTAGAGACATCTCCACTCCAAATGTTCACATGGGCTATTTGTGCCCGACTTGTGATGGAGCCTTTTGAGCTCTTATTGGTCTGATCAGCTACAGTCAGACATACTATACTTTGGCTCCAACAAAGTGATGTCATCTTAGTCCTCTTCAGCAATGAAGGATGGGGCTGCTAGGTGGTGAAGTGGGTACAGCATCAGCTCTAGGGTAAGGAGGATCCAAGTTCAAATTTGGCCTCAGATACTGGCCTGTGACCCTGGGCAAGTCACTTAACCTCAACTGCCTCCAAAATAAACAAATAACCATATATTTGTATGTATTCACTTTATATCTGTGCTAAATGTATATGTGCCTGTTATCGCCTCTGTTAGAATGTAAGCTTCTTGCAAACAGGGATGTTTAATTCTTTGTACTTGTGTCCTTAGTGCCCAGCAGAGTCCCTGACACATAGTATTTGATAAAATATTTGCTTGAGTGATTGGACCAGACGTAATCCCGACTTGCAGTTTGAACAGCTCTTAGATGCAGAATTCAAATCCAGATTGTCAGACTACCACTAAAAGTGGGGGTGGAGAGGGGGCAGAGTTCTGCTAAATGGCCTATTGTGATGAAATTACTGTACAGCTAAAGCTGGACAAAAGAAATGCTGTCCTGCTTCGTGCTTTGTGTAACCTATGCAGGTAGGTGATAACCAAGATGAAATACTTTCTCTCTTACCAGTACCCAGTGACAAGATAAGAGCCTGATTGTTATGTAGAATATGCGGGTGTTTCCCATCCTTCAAGTTACAGCTCTTTGGGCAGCTGGAGAGCTGACCTTAGAGAAGCAGTCAGCTACCTTGCTGGTGTTATTTGAGAAGGGATCTGACTATTGGAATAAAACATCTCTTCCCGCCCTGGTTTTAATTGATGGATCTTCCTACTGAGCTTAAAATTTTGAAGCACCTTGAGTTGATCAACAAAAATACAGTGTTTATCTCCAAAATGCCATTTGAAAAATGCACCTGTTAGCTGAGTGGCCAGGGAAATACTAAAGAGTCCCCTATGTAGCCTTTTCTGCAAATAGCTGAGATTAAGGGATCATATTAGTTAATTTGCACTAAGAAAAACACAAAAGGCCAGACCCTGAGATATGGACTCTTTTCATTGCATCAGAGAAAGAGCTACCAGCAACAAAAGTTAGGGACCTAAAAGGTAGCTCTGAGAAACACTTGGGGAGAATTTGTCCCTGACTGTGCCCCAGAACAGCATCAAGCAGTTCAATCGAACTCGACAAACATTTGAAGTTATTTTGTGTAAAGCACTGCTAGGCCTTAAGCATACAAAGATAATAACCAAAACTGTTGGTTACATTCAACTAGGGGGGCATCACAGATAAGACTGGAAACATACAGAAACGTTTAAGGGAAGAGAGTTCTAACAATGGTGGAGGCTTCTCATAAACTGATCCTTGAAGGAAGCTAAGAAGGGAGTACATTTCAGGCATGGGGCATAGCTTATGCAAATGCCAGAAGTGGGAGGTGGAATGCCTACTTGGGGGAACAGGGAGCACAGTGGATAGACTGCTGCACCCAGAGTCAAGGACGCCTGCATTCATACCCTGTGTCATATACTTACTAGCTGTGTGACCCTGGGCAAGTCACTTTACCTCTATCTGGAGGCTTTTCAGTTCCCTCCTTTGTAAAACCAGGGATAGGCTTCATAGGGTTATGAAGATCGAATGAGATTACACCCTTACAATACTAAATATGTGTTAGCTATATTAGCTAGTAGACCACCTTGGCTAGAACAGAGGCTGAGGGGGAGTGATATGAAATAAATATGAAAGGTAAACTAAAGCCAGATGGTGGAAGGTTGTACGTACCAAGCCTAGGAGTCTGTATTTTCGTTAGAGGCAAGGAATGAAGTTTGGGCATGGGCATGAGCCAGGCAGAACTGTATCTTGGGAAGATTGCTTTGGCAACTTTGTGAAGGATACATCAAATAAGCAGAGACTATAATAAGCAGGGAGATCAACGAGGAAGCTATTACAATAGCCTGCCAGGTGAAATGTTACCAGGGTTCCTGGGAAATTCTAGTACATTACTGGTGGTGCTTCTGACTGGTGCAAGCCAGCCTCCATTAGGAAAATTGGTGTGGCAATAAACAATGAGTCACAAAGCTAATCATACCTAGTAATTACTGCTAAACCTTGTAAAAAGGAGAGGGGAGGACATTTGTACCAAAAATATTTATTGCTTCTCTATTTGTAATAGTAAAAACCACAACATCTGGAAACAACCTATATGTCTAACAACTTGAGCATGGCTGGATGGTATACACTAATGTAATACTACGGCACCACAAAAATGGCAATTATGACATAGAATATTGGAAGACCTACAGGAAGTGATGAGTGAAATGAGCCGAATCATTTCTAGTAAGAAGTGGTCATTGATTGATCTAGGGTAGTGGCCACTGGGGACAGGGAGAAGGGAAGGATTGTGAGAGATGTTTGTAATAGATGGAATAGAGAAGGTGAAGAAGGGAGAAGGTTCAAAAATGACCACAAGACTGTGAACTTGGGTTAAAGAGAAGATGGTGGTGCCCTTAACAGAAAGAGGAAAGTTTAGAAAAGGGACTGATTTAGGGAGAAAGAGAATAAGGTCACTTTAGCCATGTGGAGATGCAGATATGGATGAAACAACCATATTTCCCAGTTGTTCAGAAAGTAGTTTCATAGCTGACCTGGCATTCAAGAAAGAGATTAGGAATAGATCTCTACGTTTGAGAGTCATCTTGTTGAGATGATAGTAGGAGCCATAAAACAGATGCAATCAACCAGTAAGAGAATAGATGAGAAGAGGAGCCGAATGGAATCTGAAGGGAAATCCATGGTTAGGTTATAGGAAATGCAGGGTGAATATGTTCTTTAAGGAGAAGGACTGTTTTTGCTTTTGCTTTTGCTTTCTATTCTAACTGGCAACCTCCCAGTGTCCAAAAGTTGAGAAGACCCTTGCCATGTAATGTGGTGAACTTATAGGGGAGCATAATTTTCAAAGGGAGGATAGGCATGGGATGGGTTGTGATCTTCAATGTTGGAGGGCACATCCTTTTATATAAGACTATCTCTCCCATGTGTGTATACACACACATATATATGCAAATACATATATATCTGTGTATGTATATGTGTGTATATTTATTTTCTTATATTTGTATATCTATCTATCTATACATATATATATATATCTTTGTGTGTGCTTGTATATACACACAAATATGCCTTCAAGCATTTTAAGTATTAACAGTGAGTAGCCCAATGCTTTAGACAAAGGGTAAATATAGGAGTCAGTTGTACAATTTCATTGGCATAGAGCACACCCCCAGGCGAGGATATTTTTTTCTTTGGAGGGGGGAAGGAAAGGCAATTGGGATTAAGTGACTTGCCCAAAGCCACACAGCTAGTACATGTGTCAAGTGTCTGGGGCTGGATTTGAGCTCAGGTCCTCCTGACCCCAGGGTTGGTGCTCTATTCAGTGCACCACCTAGCTGCCCCTAGGATATTCTTTCTAATAATGCAAGCAGTTACTTTATCTCCAATTCATAATCTTAGAGAGATGCTCAGAGCACTGACAGGTTAAATAGTGTACCTGAGGTCACATCATCAGTATGTGTCAAAGGAGCACTTGAATCCAGATCCTCCTGGCTTGGGGGCCAGCTCTCCATCCACTACAGTATAGTATACTGTCTCTTTCACAAAGTAGACCCTTTATGATTGGATTGGATCCAGGTAAAGAGAGACTATGGGATGGTCAGGAAGAGAACAAAGACAACCCTCTCATGAAAGTCTCATGGTAGGATGAGGTCTTCTGCACAGTGAGCAAAGAAGTCAAGCAGGATAAAGGCTGAGAAGGGGCCATTGTATGGAGCAGCTGCCAGATTATTGACCACCTGGAAAGGGCTCTCTCAAGACTGATGGTATGAGAAGGCAGATGATGAACGGATGCAAAGTGAGGAAGTGGATGCCTCCTGAATGTAGATGATTTTTTTCTAAGTGTTTTTCACTGTGAAAGGAGGAACAGCTATAGGAGAAGAGTAACCAAGTGAGGGATGGCAAGCCCCAGGAGGCAAGGCGACAGTCACTGAGGAAGATCTTACTAAGCACCAGGCATGTGTTGAGTGCTGGGCATACAAATACAAGCAGAGAAAAAGAATGAGTGTGTGTGTGTGTATGAGTGTGTGTGTGTGTGTGTGTATGAGTGTGTGTGTGTGTGTGTGTGTGTGTGTGTGTGGGTGGGTGTGGGTGGATGTGAGTGTGGGTATGGGTGTGTGTGGGGGTGTGTGAAATGGAACTTTGGCAATTTTTTGTACCGCTTGGTCAATTCTTACTGAAACTATAAGATCGTGGATATAGGGCCAGAAGGGACCTTACTAATCATTTAGTCCAACTCCCTCATTTTATAGGTTAGGAGTCTGAAGTCCAAAGAGGTGAAACCATTTGTCTATGGTTTTACAAGTTGTAAGCAGCACATATGGGATTAGACCCCAGGCCCTTTGATGCCAGATTGTCTCTCACATACATTTTATTCAAACCAAAACCTGAGATACAAAGTCTGATTTTGTAAAAATCATATATATATATATATATATATGTGTGTGTGTGTATATATATATACACACGCACACATATATATACACATGTGTACAATGTATATACACACGGAGACATAGTATGTAGGTATATATATATGTGTGTAGAATTTAGTTTATGAGAATAATGGGGGGACAGAAAATTTTAGATTAGGGCCACCTTGGCAAGTCTAGGACATATGGTCATGGTATTTTACACTTCTTACTAAACATAACAGCTAAAATTTATATCGAACTTTAAGATTTACAAAGTGCTCTACATGCATTATGTCACATTTGATCCTTACAACACCCCTATGATGTAGGTGCTACAACTATTTCCATTTTAAGGAGGGGAAGTTAAACCCAGAGAGATTAAGCAGCTTGCCCAGGGTCACACAGCTAGTTATCATCTGAGGCGAGATTTGAACTCATGCTTTTCTGACTACAGGACCTGTGCTCTAGCACTACACTGCCTTCATCATCAATCTCATTTGTAATCATCTTGGGAGAAATGCTGGAAGTTTGGTTTCCACAGATTCTACAAGAACAATGGGTGTTCCAAAAAACAGATGCTGCCCAGGATGTGCAGGAAGGTGTAAATCAGGATGAGGGGAGCAAGGGCAGAGTGACCCTATCCAGTCATGTAGCTGGAAGAAATCTGTAAGTTTACCCTTGGAAGGGACCTGAGCTAAGCTGGCTCAGATCGGCTGGGGGTCAAAGGATGGTCACCAACTTTTCATTAACACACATGCGTAGTAACTGACACACCCCGAGTAGAATTAGAGCCTCATTATCCAATCATGGGATGCATGAAGCTCATATTGGGCAGAGGGAACTTACCAGAGAACATATATGTAATGGGCAGGTCAGAAAGATTGTAACCCAGGAGAGCTGGGACCAATCCTAGTTTTGATGGGAGGAATGCTACAGGAAATTTGAACGGAAGCAGCATAAAAGGGCTTGCCCTTGTCTGATTCTCTGTAGTCTTTTGAAAGAGCTACCCATTGATTCAGGAGAGAATGAATGTAAAATAAAGGTAATGAAAACCTTCCTGGTTTTCCAACAAGTATTGTTTATTCCTAAACTGAGCATGTTTGTAACAGTCTAGTAAGAGGGCTGCCATAGAAAGGCTTCCCTTTATTTCCTACTTCCTAGAACATCTAGACAGCTAGGTGGCTCAGTGGATAGAGTGTGGAGCCTGGAGTCAGGAAGTCCAAATTTGACCTCAGACACTTACTAGCTTGTGTGACCCTGGGCAAGCCACTTAACTCTGTTAGCTTAATTCACTAGAGAAGGAAATGGCAAACCACTCCTGTCTTTGCCAAGAAAGCCCCATGGATAGTAATGGTGTGCTATGGTCTACTGGGTCATGAAGAGTCAGACTTGACTGAACATTATAGAATATCTACTTCAAAGTAAAGTAATGTTTAATAGCCTTGACTCAAAGAGAGCTGTTTTCTAGTAACTTTAGATAATCCATCCACTATCAATTGATAATATCATTTCTAAGAAGATCTATGTTAATCCTCAAAGCGCCATTAGTGGTTAATAATGAGTGTTTCACTGGTGGTTGTTAAAACTTAAGTTATTTCACTGAGTAATTTTAAAAAAATGATTACTTAAACACAGCCCAGGTGCTATCTCCTACACAAAGCCTTTCTTGATTCTCCCTTCCCTCCAGTGGAATCTGGGCTTCAAGTCAGACACAGGTGCATAAGACTCTCCTTAGGGGAATGTTGAGCAGCCAGCTTTCCCCTATAGGTCTGCCTTCCAAATTCTGCTCTCTCTGGAACTGAAAGCAGGGAGCAAGAAAAAAAGAATCCCTCCCTTTTCCCAGCCCCTCCCCTCAGGCAGCTGCTCTGCCTTGGATCTGTCATTCTCTCCACCAATGAGGAGTCTTATGCTAATGACTTAAGCTTGTTGTATCTCTCCCTCTCTCCAACCCTTTCTCTCTTTCTGACCCCCCCCTCCCCATCCCCATCCCCAATTACAGCACTTTGAGGGCAGGGATGATTTTTATTTGTCATTGTATGCCTAGCGTCTGAGACTGTCTTGCAGTTTTGTTATTGTTGAATCACTTTTCAGTTGTATAGGACTCTTTAGATTTATGATCTTATTTGGAGTTTTCTTGGCAAAGATGCTGGAGTGGTTTGCCATTTCCTTCTCCAGCTCATTTTACAGATGAGGAAACTAGGTGAAATGACTTGCCCAGTCTCACATAGCTTACACAAGCCAAGACAGTCTTATGCTAGTAACTGTCTGAGGCCAGATTTAATCTCAGGAAGATGAGTCTTCCTGACTTCAGGCCCAGCACTCTATCCACTGTGCCATCTAGCTGTTTAGTAAACATTAGTTGAATTAAATTGAATACTATGAATCTATGAACATCTGCCCTGTCTAGTCTTAGAGGGAAGGGGAAAAATGAGTACAGAAACAGTCTTCCTGCTGAGTGAGGGCAAGTGATAATGACAAAAAGGTATCCTGAATCTTTCTATACGGGTGCATTATAATAGGGGTGGAGAGGAGCACTGAGGAACTGTCTGAGAACTTCACAAATGAACTTAATTTGGACATATTAACAAGCCAAACTAGGCAAAGCATCTAGAAGGAAAATTTGTCCTTAAGAATCTAAGAAAAGGGAAAAAAAAACCTCAAGGAAAGAAGGTGACAGTTTATATACATGTGACCCCAAGGGTCTTGGCCTCTTTCAAACAATGTCATTGATTGCAAGACAATATGTAAAACTGTTATTCCAGATGAATTATTGATCAAACCATGACTTCTTCAGTCTGCATCAGTTCATACAAGTCCTCCCACGTTTCTTGAATGTTTCATGCATTGTTTCTGATAATGCAATAATTATATTCATGCATGACAATTTGTTTAACCATCCCCTAAATGATAACCATTCACTGTTTGCAGATTTTTTTCCCCTTGCTGCTAAGGAAAATGTTGCTAAATATATTTTGGCATTTTCCCTGTTCGGTGGTTGTTGTTTTATATCTCTGGGTAATATACACAGTAGTAGGATTACTTTGTGGGATAAAGGAAGTTGTTTCTGACTTGGTCACTTTTTATCATTTTAAAAACACCTGCTTTGAGGGTACATTTCTGCTCTTTGCTGCAAAAGCATTTGGTTGTTTGCTCAAGATGACATAATTGCTAGTTATGACTCTACAAATACAAAGTTTTAAACATTCACAAAGTCACCGTGTGTGTGTGTGTGTGTGTGTGTGTGTATGTGTGTGTTTGTGCACACCCATGCATGTATGAGTACGCATATGCTTTTCAAAGAAGTGAAAAAAAACCCACCCACATTCAACCTTGACCAGGGAAGCCAAGAGATGAATTATAAATAACTGGCATACATTATGGTTTAAGGTTGGCAAAGTACATGATATAAGATTATAGAGACATATTGGGAGCTAAAAGGGACCTTTGAAGCTTATCAAATCCAATCCCTCCATTTAGGAGATAAGAACACTGAGGATCAGAAAAGTTAAGTGATTTGTATGAAGTCACACACCCAAGTGACAAACTCAGGATTCAAACCCTAGTGCTTGGACTCTAAACCCATTGTGTCATTCTACTTTTAAAAACACTTTATGTGTTAGGTATATCCCAGGCATATTCTTAGCTCAAAATTCTGTCTTTACAAATATTAATTTGGGTAGACTTGCCACCAGCTCCTCATTTGGGGTCAGAAGCTTTTTTCTTCTTCTATCCAAAGAGGGTTGGAATATTCCTGAGTAGGTCATTACCAGCTGTTGTATCAATGGTGTCCAGTACAGGCCTGCTGATGGGATATCCGTCCCCCAGTCAGTGACGGAAGAACTTGCACTTGACTTTAGCAACTGAACTTGGGGAGTTATTTCAGAGGCTGAAAAGCAATGTGTGTTTGGATGTGCTGACACTTGAGACCAGGGATTTTCTGTGATTCCTGAACTCCTCAGGGCACCAAGCTTCCATTACCTCCAGAAAGGCAGGGAATCTGGCTCCTCGTGTACAGCGCCCTCATTGCATGGTGGGTAATTATTCCAAATTGCTTTCTTCTCAGATTTTGTTGTTTCTTGGCTCACACTTTCTAACCTCGTTCTTTATGTTGGACTATTTCCAAGGTCCAAATTCTGAGTTCATGCAATGCCATCATTCCATAGCCCAAACTAAGTAGGCTTCAATACTAAAAATAAACTTGAATAGGGGCTCATTCTCAAGCGCAAGAAACATTTCCTACGCCAACGCCCGCCATTTAACCAAAAGAGGCGCTTTCCCTTTAAGACTCATCACAGATCAATGCAAGCCCCTATCATTGTGTAGATTTATGCTTTGAGAATAAATAAACACAATATCTAATGAGATACAAGGAAAATGAAATGAGCAAATACAGAGTATACTATCTATACTTAGACTGGGAGCAAGATCAGACCTAGAGAGAGACCCCAACCTCACCCAAAGGGAAATTCTCTGAAGCCCCTAGGGAGGCCGTCTAGAGATGGGTGGGGTGTTAAGGAGTCAGCTTCCTCTACACCACAGGGCCTTTCAGTCCTTTTTTCAGTTGTGTCCAATCCTTTGTGACCCCACTTGGGATTTTCCTGGCAAAGATACTAAAGCGGCTTGCCATTTCCTTGTCCAGTTTATTTTACCGATGAGGAAACTGAGACAAGCATGACCTGTCCATACTCACGCAGCTGACTGGTTAAATGGCTGAGGCCAGATTTGAACTCAGGAAGATGAGTCTTCTTGACTCCAGGCATGGTGGCCTATCCACTGTGCCACCTTGCTGCCCTTTCCAAAGTCTTTTTCCTTCTCTTCTGAAGAGTGTTTGGAATCAGCCACATGTGTCTCTCCTCAAAGTTGCTGTGGCACCAAATCTGACCCTAATGCAGGTCCGTAGAATAATATCAGCATTCTTTCTACCAAGTAGGAGTTGCATTTTCCTCTGACAGTGTAGCAGCACAAAAAACCACTCCATGCTTAAATGAAAGCCCAGTTACACATATTAAAGTAGGAGACTATAAGAGAAGCAGCACTATATAGAGGAGAGAGGACTGACTTTTGAGGCAGGAAGACCCAGGCTCCAGTATCAACTCTGATACACGATACCTGTGTGAGCAAGACCAAGTTGCTAAACTTGAGTCCAAGTCTCAGTGCCCCCCAGCAATGTTTTTAGATGATAATTCATGAATCCACAGCAGATCTTCATCAGCTTCTCATACCAATAAAATAACAGATCTCAACCAGCCAACCAAATGACCAACAAACAGAAGTAAATTGCTTAGTTACCCTTCTAGTTTGAAGACAAAGGGCTGCTGTGTGCATTTTAACGGCTTGTGGTTACTATTGCAACTTAGTCTTCTACTTTAACTATATAACTGTTGCCAAATGTGTGGGCACAGAGTAAACATAATAAATATATAAGATCTGATAACTACACAGGACAGGCAACATTTAAAACATATTGGGATCACTGTGCTCCAAATAAAATCTATCTTTGTTTTACATCAAAGAGAATTAGAAATGACTTATTACAGAAAAAGCAAGAAAATATATTTCATGTTCATATAATTCTGGTTTAAAGTACAGTATCTAACTATATGTACAAGATGTGTCTTCCACAAAGTCCTCTCAGGATGCCTCATGATGGTGTAAAAGTGACCTTGGTTTTTCTGAAGACTGTGTTGGTAGAACACAAGCTCTGCTTGAAAAGACTCTTAAGTCTAGGAAGTATGGCCCGCTGTGTTGGTCATGTGAGGACCTGCTTTGCTAGGTTTGAAGAGGCTCCCACAGGCAAGGTTGGCCACCATATGAATGTTTTCCCTTAGTTGCAGAAACTTTACATTATCTACTTAATGCCAAATGAGGTGCTGTGTGCAGACATGCATACATATATGAAAATCATATGTAGACACAGACCTATTATATAGGTATTCAATATATGTATATGTATATTTATGTACATACACATCACACACACTGCACATAATGCACACATACAAGAGGTGAGACTGTCAGAAGGAGAATTTTTTTTATGAGTCAAAAAAATTTAATATAATTTTAAAAATTATGTCCCAAAGCATGGACAGATTGAGGTCTGCATTAGTCAATGCGTGATGTGATGGGGAAAGTCCTAGCTTCTGAGTGTGAGGACCTGCGTTCCCATTCTGGCTACGCCACTTACGGCTTCTTTGACCTTGGGCAAGCTTCCTCAAATGGATCATGAAGGGGTTGGACTAGATGCCTTCAAACGTTCTTTCCATCTGTGAATCTCTGATCACATGACTCCACCCTTGTGGAATGACTGACTCTGGTTCAGCTTCTGGTTGCACTAGCTAGGCTCTGAGATCCTTTAATTCTTTAAGCACTGAAATAAACACAAGATGTGATGATGCACTATCGCCACTGGTTTCACAGCAACACATACACACTCACACATATTCAGCAAGGAAAGACTTCAGGAGATATTTGCCATCGTTCCCCCTACTTAGAGCACCCTGATTCTTGGTGTCTTCCACATTGGTAGGTTTCTCATTATTGTTTATTTGTCCTTCTCATTTATTTGCAGTATCAAAGCTATTACTCAAGTCAATGAGCATCTCAAGCACCTGATATATCACTAAGAATGTTCTTTCAAAAAAAAATTCATTGATGTATTTTGCTTTTGTATGACCTTTCCTCCCCCACCTCCAAGCTCTCTCTCTACTTCACCCCAACCCAAGGAACCAGCTCCCCTGTAACAAAGAATAAAAGAGAGAGGGAGGAAAAAGCCAGATCCATAACAAGCACCACCACATCCCCCAAGTCTGCCAGTCTAATCTCAGCAATATTTGGCACCCATAGTCCTCCAGTTACACAAAGGAGGGAAAGAGGTCTATCTTTTCATCTCTTCTTTGTAGCCAAACTTAATTCATTTTTTGTTTCATTTTAAAGATCTTTGGGGTGGAGTTCTCCAACTTTCCTTAGAAGCCAATTTTAATGAGAGAGAGGCAAGAATTTCTCAAATATCTAACTTAATCTAAGCTTAGTGTAATTGCATTACATTTCTTTCTGTTGTATAGTTTGTGAGTGGAGATAGAGAGAAAATGGTTAATGTCCTCCTCCCCCAAAAGCATCTTCTTCATATGTTGGAAGGGCAGCACCAAGTTATTCTTGTACCCAGGTGCAAGTCATCTGTGCCCACCACTTGGCTGGCACCATACATGCCCTTCATAGCTGCCCTGCTGCTCTTGGCAGCAATTAAGATTTCTCCAAGTGGAACTGTCTGGTTAATAGAGATTACAGCTGCTCGACCTACGTAGGCACTACTGTATTCCAAATGGATCAAAGTATCAACAAGATTAGCAAAGCTGTTCTTTCCAGAAACTCTAGCCATGATTATCTTGCACTGGGTTATTGCCAGTGACAACTGTTCTGATTGCCTTTCCTTGCATGAATTAGATATACTCTCAGTCACTTTTACATGTCCTTTGTCAAATGTAGGGGCCCAAAGTGGGTGCAACTCTAGGGAGAGTTTTCTTAGTGTTCAGGAAAGCTGGAGGATTATTATTACTTTTATCATTATTATTAATTTACTATAATTATACTGCTAATTAAACAACAATAAGCAATTATTAAGCACCTCCTACGAATACTGGGTATACAGTGTGAACCCTCTATCATGTTTATACTTTAATATGGTACATCTACACTGGTACTTTAGCTTTCAAAGATTCCCAGGTCTTTTTCTACATGGGAGTATTTAAGTAGTTAGTTTGGGTCCAGACCTATGATTTCGTTGGTATAGGGAACTCCCAGAATGGAAATGCCCTCTATCACTGCAGATCAGAAACTTGTCTAAAATTTACAGTTTAATTGAGTGGTCCAGGTACAACGAAGAGGTTAATTGACTTGCCCATGATCAAAAATGGGATTTAATTCCAGGTTTTCCTCCATCCATTTAGATCAATAATGTTAAACTCAAATAGAAATAGGAGTCACTAAATCATGGATAAGGATCCCTGCGGGCTACATATTGACTTAGAAAACCATACATGTTAATATATTTCCTTGGTGGTTGTTGTTGTTACTACTAAATCCATTCAAATCAGAAAAGGACTACATTTTAATCTGGTTCAGGCCATGGCCCAAGGTCCTATATTTGATACATTTACATGAGTCCATGTTGCCCTTCAAAGGGGCAAGTGCCAGTTTTTAAGAACCCAGGGCAAAGTTTATGTCACAGAATTACTCACTAATTTCCTTACTTTCATAGTATAATTTAGGATTGGCATTTAATTTCACACTGATTTTCTTCTAGGCTATGATTTAGAGGATGTATTATTTTCTTTTGCTAATCCCATTCCTGGGGGAAGGGTGGGGAAGGTAGAGAATGAGGGGAATGGAAAAAGACTTGTTAATGGGTAAAATGAAATCTCGTATTTTAAAATTAGGAAAATAGTTCCCCAGAAATTTGAGAGGCAGCGTGATTTGGAAAGAATATAAAATGAGGAGTCAGTGAATGTGGGTTCAAACACTGATTAAGTAACTATGCAACTGTAGGCAAATTACTCTGATCCTGTTTCCTAATTTATAGAATGAGAGGATAATTAGATAATCTAAGGTCCTTTTCTCTCTGTAAATCCTGTGAAAATGCCAATAAAAATTTGAGGGACAGGAAGCCAGAGACTTTTTAAAAATCAAGCATTACTATTTCAAGTTGCTTATAAAAGAGCAATATGTGGTAATATTGAGGAAAAATAAAAAGAAAGATTAAGTAATAGTAGAAAATGAGGTTTAAAAAGACTTCATTTTTATTAACAGATTCAAGTTTATTTTATTTACAGTAGTATGTTATGGAGAGAAATTATCTTTTTTGAAATGGTTTAACATAAAATCATTCTCCTTAACTTCTTTTGTTTTTGGAAACATAGGGCATGTTTTATAAATAAAATACGAATTAAGACTGCATTAGGAATATAATAGAACTTAGAGCTGTAGAGACCATAGGGTTATACATGGGACTTCAGGGGCATATCCAACCTCCTCACTTTACAGATGAGTAAACTGAGGTCCGAGAGGCAAAGTGACTTGTCCAACCAGGGTCACATGGGTAGTAGGCATCAGAGTCAGGATATCCTGCCTCCAAAGGCAGTGATCTTTCCACTGTACTCTACCTAGCCCAATTTCCTCAGTTTAAAGATACAGAGACTGTGACCCATAGAAAAGTAACTTGCTGAAATCCACCCTGGAGCTAATCAATAAAAAGCCAGAATGCAAAAATTTTAAATAAAATATTAGCAAAATGACTACAGCAACTTATCACAAGAATAATACATTTTGACCAGGTTGGGTTTATTCCAGGAATGCAAGGATGGTTCAGTATTAGGAAAACCATCAGTATCATCGATCATATCAACA
>CM053580.1:28037650-28066937 GCA_028627135.1 Pseudochirops cupreus
GCACAGCTAAAGACAACTCTACAAGCCTCAGGATGGAAGGAGATATCTAAACTCAGAGAGAGATATAGAAAGACTATAGTTTAAATGGAGACTGAAGCAAAACACGCAATCGTTCTCTTTCATGTCTGGTTGTTTTTTATTTTCCTTTTCCCAGTGATCACTCATTGGTTACAACCCTTCTATATAACCAAACTATTGTACAGTGTGAAAGTATTTGCAGATCCTATACATGATCAAACGCCACCATGGGGGGGAGGAAGGGAGGGGAGAAAATCTGAAACTCAAGTGAATGTGGAACTGAATCTTGTAAATTAAAAGTAAATAAGTCAAAAAAAGAAAAAAAGAAAAAAAGAAAAAGCCAGAATATGAGCCCGGCTTCCCACAGCCCAATATAAGGCTCTTTCTATTAGGCCCAGGCTGACCCACTGGCATTGTGTGCCACAGAAGAGTCTCATTTGTCAGAAACGGCGAGTACTGAGACATTTAGATATGGGTCCAGGCAGTTATTTTCCAGAGTTGCCTGTTACTCGTTGGTAAGAGGATTTCCAAAGTGGAAGGCCCATCTTTCCTGTTCTGAATTTTGGATTCTAAGTCCTTTGCAGCAGTTATATTTGCTCTAGATTTTTAACAGCTCTGTGTAGTGGATGGATTATTGGGCTTTAAATTAGGAAGACCTAGGTTCTTATCCTGCCTCTGATCCAGCTTAGCTGTGTGAGGAGCACAGCCCACTGGCCTCTCTGAGCCTCACCTTCCTCATCCATAAAAACAGAGACAATAGGACTATCTTCAGAGGGTGGTACAGAGGCTTAAATGAGAGGGTATGTGCAGACCAGAAGAGCCATTTGGTGGCTCTTGGGTTATTACTCCACGTACACTGAGGCCTTCTTCTTTGGATCCACTTGTTCTTTCCTGGGTTCCCTCAATGGGGCTGTATTCACATGAGGTCAGGAGCTCAACAGATTTTCTCTACAGAGGGGGGAAGGGTAGAAAATCGGGACATCTCTGAAATGAAGCAGTACATATGACAACTAGGGAAAAAGAAACCTGTGGAGGAACTGGGGAAGGGCCCAAGATCCAGTGAAATGTGGAAGAGCACTGAATCTGGAGTCCACAAACTTAGGCTCAAATACTGATTGCTACAGATGAACCACGCAACCCCAGGCAGGTTACTTAACTTCTCTGTTAGATACTGTTTCCTAATTTGCAAAGTGAGGTCATTGGACTGAATGATCCAAGTCTGCTTCTATCTGTAGATCTGGTGACAATGCAATGAAATCTGAGGGACGGAAAGCCAGCACGGTCATTTTTAGTGAGGTCACTTGATGACTTTGCTATTTAGGATTCTAGGTCACACTTGCACAGTTTGGGCCATTACATACAAGGGCAAAGGAAGTCCATGTGTGGTTAAGCTGATAACATGCAAACTGTATGGGGTATATATTGAGGTTTGCAAAGCACTTTCTATATAAATTACTGTCTCATGAGAACTTCCAACAACTTTGTGAGGTGGAGTCTTAGGGATATTATTCTCATTTGCTTTTTGTTTTTTGTTTTGGCTTTTTGGAGGGCAATTGGGGTTAAGTGACTTGCCCAAGGTCACACGGCTAGTGAGTGTGTCAAGTGTCTGAGGCTGGATTTGAACTCAGGTCCTCCTGACTCCAGGGCTGTTGCTCTATTCACTTGGACACCCGGCTGCCCCTCCCATTTTCAACTTGAACTAAAATTGAAGTAATTGAGATGAAGCAAAGTTAAGTGTTATATGACTAGTTAAATATCAGAGGCAGGATTTCAATCCAGGCTTTCCTGATTCCAACTCCAGCTTGACACCTTCTACCCTGGCGCCTCAGTACCCTATTTATAAATGAAATTATTTTGTCAAGCAACTCATTGATCAATCCGGTTAGTGACCTCCTTTGTGTACAACTAAGTGAGGGAGGAAGGAAGGGGTTGGGGGAGGGTCAGGGATGTGAGCCTTGTCTCCTGGGAGCTGTCAGACCAGTCAATGTACTGAATCTAAGAGTGAAGGGCTTTCAGTTCCAGTCCAAGCTCTGCCAATAATTGCTCAGGGGCAAGGCATCCAATGTCTTTGGACAGGTTTCCTTGTGTGTGAAACAAGGAAGTTAACAGATTTCATCGTTCTCAGCTCTAAAAACTGTTTGACAACATAGAATTCACATTCCACATGAGGTTATTTCTGTGTTGCTATGCTCAAGGGCCAAAGCACTGGACCTGGAGTCAGCAACACCTGAGTTTGAATCAGGCCACAGATATATATAGCTGTGTGACCCTGGGCAAGTCACATAACCTCTGTTTGTCTTAATCCACCTGAGAAGGAAATGGCAAAGCACTCCAGTATCTCTTTGCCAAGAAAAACCCACAGACAGTATGCTCCACAGGCTCACGGAAGAGTAAGACATGACTGAACAACATAAGCACCAACTTAAATCAGTTGAAAAGTGAAAAAAACATCCTCAGTTAATTATAGGACACCAAATACCCAATTTAACATACATTTTCATTTAGTTGAATTTTTTTTTAAAGCTGAGTTGAATAAATTGGCTCCTGGTATTAGATTTCATAGAAATTATGCATGTCAGTGAATAGAGCACTGGCCCTAGAGTCAGGAGGTCCTGAGTTCAAATCTACCCACAGACACTTAACACTTACTAGCCATGTGACCTTGGGCAAGTCACTTAACCCCAATTGCCCTGTCTTCCCCCCTCCAAAAAAGCAAAAAAAAAAAAAAAAGAAATTATGCATGTGTATTTGTACTTTTGTACGTTTATACTATAGTCGGCTAATTCACATCCTATTGAAACAAGTGACCATTATATTGTATATTAATAAATAGATGATAAATTAGGCAGAAAGGTAGCTAGATTAGAAAGAGGATAGATAGATGGATAGAGAGGTAGTTTATCTTTTGAGGAAAAAGTGACAGTCTTGGCTTTAGGCTGTCATTTGCTATAAATGACTAAATCTGTCCAGAGACACTGGTGGGCAATTAATGACATCCTACCTAAAATATTGATTCCTAAAACTGAAGTAATTTGCCACCATCCTCAATGCACAGATCCTATTTCCTCCCCTGAACTACTGACCTCTAAGGATAAATGTTAGTGAGAAGATATACATCCTAGAGAAATAGAAATAGTTTGCTAGAATGTGTTGATGTGCAAGCTAGTGGCCTTGGAGGGGAAAAAATGGTAAGATCAGAAAGTTTTAACATTAGGTTTCTCCTGCAGTTTGGAGGATATGACAAACTTTAGTCATCACTTACAAGTCAGCATACAGCCATGATATAATAGTCTGATTCTTAAGAGCTTGAGAAACTCACACGTGAGTCTGGGGAGCAGTATTTCTACGTTCCTAATAATGAGGTGCAGACTCTGGGAGCCCCCTTGAATCTTTGAGGTACAGGCTCTGGGAAACCCCTTGAGGTCTGATTAAATCTTCCCATTTGAGGAGGCATTTACAGAGGCCATAAGTTTTTCATTGTGGCTGGGTCCAAACCTCTGTCACTAGCCAAGCCCTCCATTGTCATCTACTTCCCACCCTTGAGCCTGTCAAAATATCAATCTACCCTTGCATTGACCTCATTAACTCCTCCTGAAGACCCTCCCCTAACTCATTATGGGAGCCTGTACCTCATCATTCCCCCCTCAAACAGGGAACCATAAAAATTATGAGGTTACCCATAAAGAGGGTTAGGGTTGCTCTGGAGACCCCAAAATACCAACACACTGGGTCCTGCCAAATGAATTTGACTCAAGTCTTCCAAGCCAAAGAAAAGTAAAGTTTATTAATGGTTCATTAAAAGTTCTGCCATATGGGGTAGACTCTTAGGGAGCCTAGGTATCTGTGTTGCTTGCATTAGGCAAGCAGGCCAGAGTAAGCCTGACACAGAGTAAGTCTGTGCTAAGTCATTCTATGGCGCTCTCACACCACAAGGAGGGTCTTATGTACAGAGGAATCTAGGGGTGGTCAAGAGGAGGAGTTTGGGGAGGGTCTTCAAAAGGAGTTAATGAGGTCAATGCAAGGGTGGATTGATATTTTGATAGGCTCAAAGGTGGGAAGTAGATGGACAATGGAGGGCTAGGCTAGTGACAGAGGTTTGGACCCAGCCACAATGAAAAACTTATGGCCTTTGCAAATGCCTCATCAAGTGGGAAGATTTAATCAGACTTCAAGGGGTTTCCCAGAGCCTGTACCTCAAAGATTCAAGGAGAGCTCAAGGGGGCTCCCAGAGCCTGCACCTCATCACTATGGCATAACCATATGCCATCCACAAGGAAGCAGATAGCAAACAACTTGGACTGATCAGATTCAGCTGCAGCTATGTAGACCCTCATCACAGTCTTCTAGGAAAAAAAAACTGTTATAGTGACAGCCAATTATCAGCATGGTTCAGTGGAAGAGTAGAGGATTTGGAGTCTGAGGACCTGGGTTCATCCTTGTTCTGCCACTTTTTGTGTGTGTGTGGGCAATCAGGGTTAAGTGACTTGCCCAGGGACACACGGCTAATACATTTCTGAGGTCAAACTTGAATTCAGGTCCTCCTGCTCTATCCACTATGCTACCTCACCCTCCCACTTCTCACCTCTGTGACATTGTCAGGTCCCTTACTGTCTCTGGGCTTCATGTTTTCTCCTCTGCAAAATGAAGGACTTTGACAAAATGACTTCTGAGGTCCCCTCAGGCTCTAAAGCTATGAGAATCCCAACAGCAACACCTGGTGAAGGTGTGTATGATCAGAAGGCTGGCACAGTGGAAAGGTCACTGGAGTTGGAATAAGAAGACCTGTGTTAAAATTCTACCACAGACACTTACTAGATACATGACCTGGTTCAATCACTTAACCCATGGCTCAGTTTCCTAATCTACAAAATGAAATACTTGGACTTGATCTATAAGTTCCTTTCTAGCTCTAAGGCTATACATTCTATATCTGATCCTTTGACATTTAGATTTGTACATGTGCTGATCTCAGTTTTGAAATCATTTTCAAACGGAGAACTTCTTGGAATGTGGAAAGTTTCTGTGGAAACTACTTGGAATGCCCAATATTCAGTCTTGATATAAATCATTAAAAAAATTATTTGATTTCCTCATGCCTCATTTTCTCATGAAGAAACCCCCATTCCCAATTCAGATCAACACCTGCTCTGCAATTTACAGTCAGAGAATTGCCTAAGGTACTGAGGGATTAAGTGAGTCTTTGGGCTCTCTATTAACTACTTTATAGCTACCTCTTATTCTCATTTCAGAAACAGGAAAACTTTAATCCTTTAAATCTAGGGTGAGCCAGTTACAGAAATGATATATAATCACAGGGGCTGAATACAAGAAAGTTAGTCATGTGTTCCTATCTTTGGATAAGATACTTATGGTATTATACCTGTCATCTTATAATTAAGGTTACTTCAGGAAGGTTACTTCCCGAACACAAAATTGAATGCACTTTTGTTGAGGGTAAAAATCTTGGTGCGTTTTATAAATAGCACCAGTTAAGTTGCTGTATCTAACTGATAAACTATCCAATTAACAGAATTGATGGTAGTCCATTTGAAATCAAACCCCCAACTAACTGTGACACAGGCAAGTCCCTTGCTCAATCTGGGCTTGACTTTCCTCATCTGGAAAAGGAATGGAGTTGGTCTGCATGATCCCCAACATCCTTTTTGCTTTGAAAATTTTGTGAATTAAATAAATCGGAATAATGTCCTCTGAATTCACTGTCAAACTCAATAATTCAACAAAGGCAGAACCTCCCTTCTACTTCAAGGAAAACTAATTACATTTGCCCAAATACAACTTTAAGTACTGGATTTGTGTAATCTAATCAGGCTGTATAAATTGATTTATATCCTAATGATTTCCCTGAAAGAAGCAATGATTCATAACCTAATTATTGACTGTTGATGTGTATAAAATAGGCTCTACTGTTTTAAGATAATTGTACACAGCAGATAGGTTAAAAAAAGCCACCTTATTACAACTAGCTTGAAAGGAGAATTTAATCAGCAAATTCTGGGCATGGCAAAGCAATTCCCTTTTTTTTATTCATTACTTTTTTTTAGGCAAAGAAGCTTAGGTTTTTAAGCTGCTAGGCAAAC
This sequence comes from Pseudochirops cupreus, assembly GCA_028627135.1. Taxonomy (NCBI): domain Eukaryota; kingdom Metazoa; phylum Chordata; class Mammalia; order Diprotodontia; family Pseudocheiridae; genus Pseudochirops; species Pseudochirops cupreus. Next base: position 28,043,767 of record CM053580.1, read on the forward strand.
TCCTCTATAAAATGAGGAGTTTGGACAAAATGATTTCTGAGGTCTCTCCAAACTCTAAAGGTATGAACATTTACACAGGAACACTTGGTAAAGGTATTGATGAACAGAAGGCTGGCATGATATGGTGCAGGGGTGGGGAACCTGGGACTTCGAGGCCACACATGGCCCTCTAGGTCCTCGGGTGGGCCTTTTAACTGAGACCAAGTTTTACAGAGCAAATCCTTTTATTAAGGGGATTTGTTCTGTGAAGCTTGGATTTAGTGAAAGGGTTGTACTTGAGGACCTAGAGGACCACATGTGGCCGTTGTTCCCTATCCCTGGCATAGCGGTTAGGTCATAGCCCTTGGAATCAGTAAGACCTGAGTCCAAAAGTCAACACAGACACTTATTAGCTGCATGGCTCTGGTTGAGTCCCTTAACTGGGGGCAGGACTGGAGCTTGTTAAATCTCTACAGGACAGAGGCTACATAAAGAGTATATAGTCCTGATTATGTTGGTGATTATGAAGAGGTTCACCCAAAGAGGGCTAGGGGTGCCTGAGACCCCAAAACACCAACACGCTGGGTCCTGCTGAAAGAATTCGACTCAAGTCTTCTCAGCCAAAGAAAAGTTGATTGAAAGCTCACTGAAAGCTCACCGTGTGGGTTTGCCAAGTTGGGTAGACTCTTAAGGAGCCTCGGTATCTGTGATGCCTGCATTGGGCAGGCAGGACAGAGCAAGTATGTTCCAGGGCATTCTGTGGCGCTCTCACATCGCATGGAGGGAAGATGGGATTCTTATATACAGAGGAATCTAGGGGTGGTCTAGAGGAGGAGTTTGGGGAGGGTCTTCAGGAGGAGTCAGTGAGGTCAGACTCCAGGAATGAGTTTGGGAAGGGTCTTCAGGAGGAGTTAATGAGATCAATGCAAGAGTGGATTGATATTTTGATAGGCTCAAGTGTGGGAAAGCAGATGGACAATGGAGGGCCAGGCTAGTAACACAGGTTTGGGCCCAGCCACAATGAAATTCTTATGGCCTCTGCAAATGCCTCATCAAGTGGGAAGATTTAATCAGACTTCAAGGGGTTTCCCAGAGCCTGTACCTCAAAGATTCAAGGAGAGCTCAAGTGGGGTCCCACAGCCTGCACCTCAGATTCAAGGAGAGCTCAAGGTGGCTCCCAGAGCCTACACCTCATCAATTAGAGGAGATAAAATAAATGACTTGAAGTTTATTTTCTATATATATTTTTAAAAAGCCAGTAACTTTATTTCTAAGCAAATGATGAAAAATTACATTCATTCAATTCAAACTTAAATTTATGCAGCATTACTGTACGTAGAAGACACTGAGAGACAAAAAAACCAAAAGTCTATCCTCAAGGAACTTCTAGTCCATTGGGGGAAGCCGCTAAGTAAATGGCAAACAGTGTTCTAGCAATGGTGTGTGAATCCAGGGGTGGGGTTGCTCTTCTGATTGGAGGCATCCCCATCTTTTCTAGAGGCTGCTCCTTTCCCCCACCTCCTCCTTTGAGTGGATTCTGAGAAGAAAGCTATGGCTTTCTATCCATGCTAAATGCTAGTACAAGGTACTAGGAATAAAAATAGAAGAAAAAAAAAGCAAGACAGTCCTTGATGTGTCACTTCAAGTGGGAGAGTCTATCTAAGGGAGGTCAGCTACAAGGCTCAGGGGTCTTGAGGGGAAGGGACGGTGCCTGGGGTATGGGATGATTGGGCAGGAAGCTTGGCAGAGTTCAAAGGACTTAAGGAAGCACGGACAGGGCACATTTACGTTAAGTCCTGGTGGTCTTTCATTTCACTGAAAAGTTTATGGTTGGTGACTGAGCTCATCCTAAGGCTGAGAGAAGCTAAGTTCAGGTATTAAACTCTTCCTCACTGGGTACCCGATTGACTTGTCGTGCATGAATCTTAATCGTTTGTTGAATTGAACTGAACTAGAGTACTAGTAGGGTCCAATCTGCTAAGCATTTATTAAGTGCCTAATATGTGCAAAGCACTGGGGGCACAGACAAAATGAAAAACACAGCAGTTAAAGTTGCATATTCTGCCTTATTAAGAAACACAAAAACCCCACCAAACCTAACGCTTTTAGAATTAGGGAGATGCCTATGGATGACCAGGTGGTTCAGATCCTGCTCAGACACTTCCTAGCTGGGTGGCCCTGGGCAAGTCACAACTTGTTTGCCGAACTTTTTTCAACTGGAAAATGGGCATAATTAATAAGGCCTCTTGAGAGTGCTGGGAAGATCATGTGAGATAACGGTGAAGCATTTAGCACAGTCCCTCGCTCCTAGTAAGCACCATCTACATGCCAGCAATTATTTCATGGCATTATAAAAGACACTGATGAAGCATCATCAATGTCAACTAGTATTTACAGTGGGCTGATTCAGTAGCTACATCAAGATTTGAATCTAAAACTTCCTCAGAACTGCAGAGGTGTGGGTCTTGAGGAAGACTGAGTGGGTGTTACATCTGTTTTCATCCCATCATGTGCAGTAAGTCCTTGTAAACATCTGGGAGAGAAAACCTGAACTGCATTTCCAACTGGCTGTTGGACCTCCCCCCTCCCCAGCACCCCTAAATCAACATCTTTCCCACCAAACCTGCTTTTCCTCTTGCCTTCCCTATTCCTGGTCACGGCATCACCACTCTCCACAATTACTGGGATGTGAAAGCTCGGTCTCGCCTACTCCTCCCATCAATCACCAGGTGCCTGTCAGTGTTACTATCTGCTCTGCCATCGGTTCCCTACTGTCCACAGCAGCACGTCTGTGGGTTCGTTCTCTCCTGCCTCTTCCCTGGGAGTTTCGTAATACCCTTCCGATCTGGTTCCCCACCTCCAGGTTCATCCCACCCTCGAGACCGGGCCAGATGGGTCTTCCTGGGGAGCGGCTCTGATGACGCAAAACCAGCGCTGAGGGATCTCGGAGGCCAGCGCGCCCAACCCTGTCTGGACAACAGTCCTCCGGGAACCTCCTCTGCCCCACGTCCTGGCCTTTTTACACACGGCTTTGCTGCTCGGACCTTGCAGACCCCTCCTTCCTGCTGCTCTGACGGCCTGGGCCCCATGTGCTCTCTACTCTGAAGTTCTAGGCGTCCCCTCCCCCATCTTGGTTCTAAACGTCTTCTCTGGCTCTAGAACCTATGACATGGGAAACGTGTGAGCCGCGGAGTGGGCGCGGCGGGGCAGCTCTGGACAGATGCACTACCCCCGGGACGGACAACGGTCCAAGCAACAGCGCGACGAGACAGCCTGTAATCTGGCCCCCGCGCCTGCGCAGATCTCCCCAGAACGGCTGCGGTCTCCCGGAAGTGGGATTTGGGAGGCCGCGGCCGGCGCACCTGCTGCTCGGGGGAAGGGGGCCGTCACATCCGGGCATTTCTCCGCCCCAGCTTCTGACGTTCAGAGCCGTTGGACAATTTGAAAAGCACGCACAGCCAATCAGCCTGCACCCAGGGCGGCGGAGCGAAGGCGGGAGGGAGGGAACAGGTGGAGCTACGACACCCAATCACAGACCGCCCGCCCGCCTCGGTCTCCCGGACCAATGGGAAGGGAATTGACAACACGTGCGCCTCCCCTGGACCAATGGCCGAGGCCCTTAGAAGGAGCCGCTCACTTTTGAATTGGCGGCGGCCGCGGCTGGCGGGGAATGGCGGATGCAGCTAGAGGCAGTGGAGGCCAGACTCACGGTGACAGCGACAGCGGGTGAGGAGGCGGCGGCTGCGGGGGTAGAGGTGTTCCGGAGTCGGGCAGACGGTGCGGGTAGGAGTGGGGGGGACCTGCTCTGCGCTCTGCTCCCGCCTCGGCCGGTGCGGGCGCGGGAGAATCCGGGGTTGGGGCGCTGCCCTCCTCTCTCCGCCCGGTCGGGCGCCCATCCTTGACCCTTAACTCTGCTAAGCCTCAGTCTCCCTTTTTGTAAAAGGGGCTCAGCACCCCCCTGCCGCTCGAGGTCCTTGTGAGGCGCTGGGGGTGGGGTAGATGTCCGCCACCTCTACCCCTTTTTCCGCGGCGGGGAAACTGAGGCCCAGGGAGGCGGAGAGACTCCCCTGGCCTTGGGCGTGTAAGCCCCTTCACCTCCCTGGGCCTCAGTCTCCTCCACGGGCAAACGGTGCTTAGCACACTGTAGGCGTTTAATCAGTGCGTCCCGACTTGAGCTGGGAGATCTCCCACCAGGTCCACGCCCCCGTGAGCCCTAGAGTCCAAGACGGGGCTGGAGCCTGGGCCTTCCCCGGCAAAGAAGGGATTAGCTTTCCGGGGGTAGAGTGGGCCTAGCCCCTCCCTCTCCTTCGAGCACACACTTACTTTCTTGGGGGAAAAAAAAGGAAGGATAATATTTTCATCTTACCAAGCAAAGCCAACCTGCACTTACTAAGCGCCTACTGCACACAGAGTAAGCGCTTAATAAACCTAGGATCAGAGAAGGGTGAGGGCTGGATAGCGATTCCGGCCCGGCTCGGACATCTGCTGGCTGCAGGACCTCCCGGAGCCCCCGCCCCCTCTGCCCCTTCTTCCCCCTCTTAGCTCGCTCACCTGCTGCAGGGTCGCTGTGACGGCCAGTGCGTCTGGGGCCGCCCGGAGTGAGGGCTGGGGGGCCTGCTCAGGTGCAGCGTCAGAGGTCCCTTCCAGGTCCTAAAGAATGTAACAGATCTTAGAACCCCATAGAAATGTCAGTTGTTACTGTTACACTCAGATCGGCGCCAATCCAGCCAGAAGCTGTAGACTGTATTTATTCTCTAGCTACTAGCCTGACATTCTAGTGGACTGCTTCTGCCTAGAAGGTAATGCAAGGTAATTTCAAGAAATCTAAAGAAGAGGGCTTTTCCATTTACAACAAATTATATTTGACCTAGAAAGTGATTTGCAGCCTTTTATCTTTAATCAGGCTTGCTAGAGGGGTTTGCCTAGCTAAGAACTGATATGTGAGCTTTATGTAAGTAAATTACAATATATTTTGAGGTGTAGCAAAAAGATACCGTGTACCGCTATGAAAGAGTATAAATTTCTGGAGGACAGGTCTTTATTCTTTCTTTGTATCCTGAATACCTAGCTCTGGGCCGGCACAGTAGACAGTTAACAAATTATTTGTTAAATGAATGAGTGGAAATGATACTTTTGTTTGTTTTAATCTTCAACTCCCCAAAGAATCGTTGGCTCTTAATATCAGTTATACATAGTAGTTCTATGGCTTCTCTGTTTGAAATTCCATAGAGGTTCATGAGTCATAAATTGGCTTTAGAATAGCTTGAAAGAGTGATTGAGTAAGAGTAAATTAGAACATTAGTTTTAAGATAATTCTTTTTCATATTGTTTTAAATTTACATTTTTCTTTATTAGTTTTAGAGATACACCAAGAAATGTAGAATGTGTCTAAAACAAACAAAAAAGCAAGCAGAAAAAAAGCAGAAAAAAGCCTTCACGGCAATTTAGAACAGCATATTAAGTGGGCAGACCTGGAGGGAAGGGAGAGGAGGTGTGGAGGGTTCAAGATGATTTGATTGGTTCATGTTGCTTTAAAAAGTTGGTCATGAAAATTTTCCCAAGAAACATTTCTCTCAAGTGACATTCTGTTTACCTTAGAACTCCACTAAAAATTCTGTAGTGAGAGTCCAATAAATGTAGTTTGTAGATGTAGATTGCCCATTATCTTCTTAGTAGTTCTAGCCTTAGTCAGGGGCTTTGTTAAGAGCTCATCTCACATAAATTGGAATGATTTGATGGTTTCTGCCATCATTAAGATTTTTTTAGGTTTATCATACACTTGATCTTCAGTTGATTCAGAATTACTATTAGAACTTATGATTTTGTATAATAAGCATAAAACTATTCACAGATGCTTAATATATGTTTAAGTAAGTATCAGACCAAATAAAGACCATTGGGAAACAAGTGTTTTATTACACTTGACATCTCAGTGCTTTTTGGTAAAAACTTAGACACTATACTGAGTTGTTAGGAATTTTAATTAAGTGGCAAGAATGAGCATAGCAACAGTATGAAAACTGGAAAAAATGAATTTCCAGTACTTACTAGAATTCACTTTCAAACAAAATGAGATCCCTAAGTGTAAAGACCTTTCAAATCACATCATCCTAGAAATAGACTGTTTGCAGACTGATGCCAAGCACCAACCTGTGCAAACTTGTCCTTTTTCAAACCCTTCTCCTTTCAGGAGAAATGGCTAAATGTTTCTTATAGCAGCAGTATTTCCCTGTTTCATCTGTACAGGAAAAAATCTCATATCTTAAAGTTTTCAAGTAGAATTTTGATACAGTCAGGAAAGATCTTGAATCGGATCAGTCAGAAGAGAATTTTTTAAATTTGTCCTTGTCAGTGTAAGGGCAAATATGAAATGGTCTGTGCCCTCCAGGTGGGCACAGTATGTTGAGAGGATAGTATCAATCAACAAGCAGTTGTGAGGCACCTACGGTGCACCAGGCACTACAGTAAGATGCTGGGAATACAAAGATAAGTGAGCCAGCGTTTGCCCTCAAGGAACTTATGTTCCAAAGGGAGAGAAAACATGTGGTAGTACACATATAAAACAACAAAATGAATGGAAGGACCTTTTAGAAGGGGGTACACTAACAACTTGGCAGAGCAGGGCAATCCAGGAATTTTTCTCATAGAACGTGACACTTGAGTTTGTCTTAAAGGAAACACAGAAATTTCAGAGGCGGAGGAGAAAAAGGAGTCCCATGAGGGAGGACAGCCAGTACAAACTCACATACAGCTAATGTCATGCCATGTGTGAAGAAAAGCAACAAGGCAATTTGGATGGACCAAAGAGTTTGCCTGGGAAAAGGGCTGTTGGTCGGAGCTAGTGCTAAGCAAAGAGGTTGTATTTTACCCGAGAGGGAATATGGAGATATTGGAGTTTATTGAGCAGGAAGATGACATGGTTAGACTAGGCTTTAGAAAAATTGCTTTGGAAGCTCTGTGGGGAATAAATTGTAGAGACAATAGGTAGGAAGACAGACCAGTGGTTTCCACCTTGTGGTTCCTAGATCTGGATCTGCAAGGTCAAAACTATTTTGATAGTAATATTTAGATATTATTTGCCTTTTAAAATACACATCCCTTTTCTAATTACATATCTGTGTGAGGTCAGATTTTCTTCATTATACTTCAACCAAAAATCACAATAGTTTGAGTGCAGAAATAGATATGAGAATCCAGTATTTTCTATTAAGCTTGCCATTAAAGAGATTTGCAGAAATCATTAAAACAGGCCCACTATTATCACTCATTTTTTTGTGAACATAGTTATTTTTCATGAAAATATTATTTGTTAACGTAGTGGTTTTGCTGTTATTTTTAAATGAATTAGTAAACATTTAAAAAAATTATCAGTTTTAATTTCTAACATTTTTGTCAGTAAATATGAATAGATTTAACCCACATAATCCTCTTTGGGATCCTCAACAATGTTTAAAAGTACGAAAGGACTAAAAAGCTTGAGAACTGCTGCATTAGGCTATTATAGTACTAGTCCAGGTGAAAGGTGAGAGATGAGGACTCATACCAGGATAGTAGCTGTATTTTTAGAGATCTAAACTTGATCAAGGGATGTGTATCATCTGCATAGAGATAATTAAGCCCATGGTAGGTGAGGTCACCAAGAGAGAGTATAGAGGGGGAAGAGGGGCTCAAGACAGCCCTGGGATGCACCTATAGTTAGGGGATGCTTATTCTCATTTTTGAGGTGCTCATTCCAGCCAACCTTGAATTCTGGTTCAGGTATACCGGTGTTCAAGTCCCAACTCTGATACGTACTAATTGTGTTAGCCTGGGAAAGTCACTACATTTTTTGATGCTTTAGGTTGAGGTTGTTGTGGATGGAATTGTTATTCAAATAGGTGTTCATTCAGTCCAGTCCATTACTGAGATTCTGTGCAGTAGGAGGGATACTCATTTAAAGGAATACTTGTTTTAAAAGTGAAAAATACTGTGTAGAAAGCAACCAGCTTGAGTGGCACCTTTATTCATGTCCAGTGTGGAATTCTCTGGGTTTAACCTTGTGAAGTAGAGGTCTGGTCCTAGACCCTAGCAGGAAAGAAACTAGGAAATCATTCACCTAAATCAAATTTAGGTGAATATTCAGGATGTTCAGAGGGTGGGTGATTATCATCAGCAATACAGCTACTTTTGTTTCAGTCTTACTTCAATCTGGGGTTGGTTCCTGGAGTGCTGCATCTCACTTTCTTGGTGTCATGTTCCTAACCCAAAGGTTGAGCCATACTTATCATGATGTGCTACCGTCCTGCCTCTTCCTCGAGTCCTGACCAGATTGGGGAAGGGCGGTCAGGAGGAGCATAGCTCTCGATTTGACAGACTCTTTGAGATTCCACTTTGGTGGACTACTGGACCCTCTTGGTTTGTTTCTTTTCTGATAATTAGGTTCCAAGGACGGTATGCAGGCTCTCCAGACTGAGAAGGACGACATTGTGGGCTAATAGAGAGAGCACTGGCTTTGGAGTCAGAAGACTGGTCTCAGTCTTGCCTCTTCTAGTTACTGCTAAGGGAGTACTTATTCCTATCTACTCCTTCGCTGCCTTCTCTGTAAAGCAAGGTGCCAGGATTATAGGACCTTTGAGATGATTTCCAGGTCTAAATCTTTATCTTTACGTCCTCCATATAATACCTGAAACTGAGGATGTGGAAGATAAAGAACTGCACTTGTGATTTCACTGGCTGAGGGAACACCTGCAACCAGTGCATCTTCTCTGCAATTCACAGCCTCAGAGAGTTCATCAAGCTACTGTGAGGTTAAGTGGTTTGCTCAGGGTCTTCCAGCTAGTATGTTTCAGGAAGGACTTGAACCTAGAACTTCCTGGCCCCTAAGACCAGCTCTCTGTGCCTATATTAGCACCAGGAAGAACAGTGGCCAGAGTGAGTGTTTTTTCTGTCAGCCCCGTTACTGGGAATTACCTGTCATTAAGAATGGGAGAATGCAACTTGGTGTTTATGCATTTTCTTTCTTCCATATTATATGTTAGTTATGAAGGAAACATCTTTAAGATTTTTGACTTTTTGTTGAACTTAGTTATATATTTTTAGTTCTGATACTTTTATATTGGATATTAGTAAGGAATACAATAATCTCAATATTAATCTTGTAACTTAATACATTGGATCACATTTTATACTGATAGATATTGAAGATTTTAAAGAAGTAATTAAATTATTTATTTTCAAGAAATTGTGGGCAGAAGCAATTTAATCCTAAAACAATGCTTAAACTTAACTGGATAGAAGTCACTTAAAAATAATCTTGCTATTCTGAATTTAAATCTCTTATGAACTTTTAGGTAAAAAAGTTGAGAAGAATCAATAATGGCTGACAATAGTATATTAGTATCTACTTCTGGGAAGAGTCTCTTGGCAGATTCCTCTATTTTTGATTCTAAAGTTCCTGAAATTTCCAAAGAAAATGAACTTATTGGATCTGCTTCAGATGCTGACGGTAATTATAAAAAAAATTTCATGTTTTAAAAATTGAATAATTTTAAAAATAAAAAAGTGGAATGAAACTTCCCTTTGAAGGTGGTAGCTGCTCCCTTTGGCAGTCTTCAGGCTGAAGCTGGATAAGTACTTGAGGTTCTCTTCCCCATATGGGGTGGACTTAGATGGCTGTTGCAGTTCCTTCCCACTGAGATATTTTGTCTTTCTGCTTTAACAAGCAAACTCTGGAAACTATTTCTGCTCTTTAAAAGAACCACCAAATATCGGTATCTTATCAGTAAATGTTTATTGACCCTGACCATGCTTTAGGAAAATAAATGGCACAGAAGGCACTTAGAATTTATGTTTATGTTTAGGTATAGTAGGCCTTTGTCATAACAATGTACTTGAGAATTCATTACAGCATAATGTGGTCTACCTAGTCTTCTGTTCAGAAGAGTTTGCTGTTACACTTTTACCTGTAACTTTTTTTCCAAATGAATTCTCCATATGGTGGTAAGTGAAATTGTACAAAAAGCTAATTTCATCTGGGGCTACTTTAAGGGGCTTATGATGTGTAACCCTAAGAAGTTGATGGTATTGCTATGATCAGACCACATCTGGAGTGTTTTATTCGATTCTGGGAACCACATTTTTAGGAAGGATATTGATAAGACTGGAGGTTATCAAAAGTGGGGCAACCAGGGTAGTGAATGGCCACAAGACCTTTCCACATGAGGATTGACTAAAGGAACCTGATCATACTTAGCCTGGACGAAAAAAAGTAACATGATAGCAGAAACCATATCAAGTGTTGTGTAGAAAAGAGGATTGCAAAGAGACAGATTTAAGCTTGTATATAATTAGAGCTATATAGAAGAATAGACTGCCTAGAGAGATAGTTAATGGCCTCTACCTCATTGGAGGTCTTCAAAGGCTTAATGCCACTTGAAGAGAGGGAATTTTTGTCCATACACTGGTTGGAATAGATGATATCTCAGCTCGGTTGTTCAGCAAACCTGCTAGCAGCTCCGCACTGTGTTAAATTCTGGGGATACAAAAAACAAAACAAACTACCCCCAAACTCAAAACAACAGTCTCTGCTCCCGAGGAGCTAATCTAGAGAGAGATGCAGTGTGCAAACAGCTCTACAGACAGATTGTATAAAAGGTAAATCAAAGATAATCAATAGAAGGAAAATATTGGAAACGAGAGATTCCTGTAGAAAGCAGGATACTTAATGGAAGCCAGGGAAGCTAGGAGAGAAAGAATTCCAGGCATGGAAGACAGTCAGTAAAAGCACCTGGAGTCAGGAGGTGAAGTATCTTTGAAGAAGAGCAACTCTGAAATTCTATGACTTCAGTATTCACTAAGCAGGCTAGTCGCTAATTGAGAGTAGTTCTGGGATGTTTATAACTTTTCTGGATACTTGTATTCTATTTTGTTATTGTCAATTTTTTCTTTTTTCTTTTAAAATTAAATTACTTAACTTTAGTTTTCAATAATCACTTCCATAAGTTTTAAATTTTCTCCCCTTCCCTCCCCGAGATGACTTGCAGTCTGATAAGGGCTCTACACATACATTCCTATTAAACACATTTTCACATTAGTAATGGTGCATAGAAGAATTAAAACAAATGGGGGAAAAAAAACATGGGAAAGGACAAAAAAAACAAAAAAGAAAATAGTCTGCTTCGTTCTGTATTGCCAAATTTTTAGATCCCAAATTATGTCTCATAATATTTTTCCTGTCCTCTGAAGTGATATTTGGCAGTTCCTCCTGCCCTCACCCGCAATTAATTAAAACTTAATTGCTTCAAGACATTTTTTTCTTTTAATTTTATTTATAGTTTATAACATTCAATTCTACAAGTTTTCGAGTTCCAATTTCTTCCCCCTCCCTTTCTCCCTCCCCACCCAAGATGGAATTCAGTCCCTTGTAGGGTCTGCATATACCTTCACATTAAACATATTTTTACAATAGTCAGGTTGTAAAGTAGAAATATAACCAACGACATGAATTGTGAGAGAGAAGGAACAAAACAACAGAGAGCAAGTAGTTTGCTTCAGTCTGCATTCAGACTCTGTAATTTTTTTCTGGATGTGGATAGCCTTTTCCATCATGAGTCTTTTTGGAGCTTCAAGACATTTTAGAGAGTGTGGTCTTCTCTTTGGGTGAACTGAAGACTTACAGAATGACACCACCACAGGAAAGGGAGCCATTAGTGTCTATTCATTTCTGATGTGCATAATAACATATTTTTTACCCCTTAACAGAAGAAATGCCTCAGATTGAAACTCGAGTAATACTGGTTCAAGAAGCTGGAAGACAAGAAGAACTTATACAGGCCTTAAAGGTATGAGTTGCCGCATGGTTTCTTAAGTTTTCATGTGTTCCCACAGTTTGGTAGTTCTTTAATCTCATACCCAAGTCTCTTTTCCACAGACCATTAAAATAATGGAAGTCCCAGTTATAAAGATAAAAGAAAGTTGCCCCGGAAAAGCGGAAGAAAAGTTAATAAAAAGTATTATTAACGTGGTACGTCAGGTGTCTTGATTGCATGTGGCATGCTGTCCTTCCTTTGGCTTGATTATTATTCTCTAATCTGTGATAATCGGACCTACATTGGGCACAGAGGTGGATTTGGTGTACTCTGAAGCTAGTTGAATAGAAAATATGGAGGCTGACTTCATACTTCATTTTGAAACTGGCAGTTAGTAAAGCCTCACTATGACATATGGTATATTTGATGAAATTTATAAACTAATTTGCCATTGCAAAATTTAGATATATCAGTCAGTACATTTCAGCAGAGGTCTCATATTTTCCTTTGAACTAGCTTCTTCCATTCATTTTGTATTCACTCTAAAGTTTTGAAATCTTGGAGAAAAGTAGAATTAAAGAACTTTGCCAGATACTGGGAGTGTGCTATATGAGCATATGAAAGTATGTTTAATTTTCTAGACTAGATATTCAAATACCTTTCCAGTCTGTTCATGCAGTAATAGCTTCCAAACCACTAAATTTATAAGCCCAAAGATGTTAAAAAAAATAAAAAGCTTTATTTTAAAACATGTAGGTAGTAAAATGAAGACTTCATTCCTTTTTCACTTGTCTCTGAAAAATTTGCTTAATACTCCATGTAGTGGCAAGTGATTATTTGTTGAATGACTTGTTTTTTTATCTATCCCATTATATGTTCATTTAAAATAATTTATCATGCTTAAGTTTAAACATTAACAAACCAATTAAACCTACATTTATAACTATTTATGTTTTAGAAAAAAAAATCAACATAGTGAGTGCTCATAACAGCTCATTAGTTACTCCCTCTGTATACCCTTGGGTTGTCTTTGTCTAATCATTTCTTTAAACCCTTTTCCTTTCATACTGCTGTAGTCATGGTAGTTCATACTGAATTCTTTTTAGATAAAGGGCAGTCTTTACTACTCCATCTCACATTTCCTTTCTTCCCAGTATGTAATGTTGATTAGAATGTTTATTGTTTTTGAGTTAAATTTTATTCTGTGTCTTAATTTTTCATTATACCATACATTCCTTGCTGTCTCATTGTTGGATAGCAGTGTCCCTGGGTCTCCAGAGTGTTGGCTAATGGAAAGCTCACTCAAGCAGTCCTACCAAGCTAGAAAGTATTAGAATAGAGGCCCAGAGTATTGGATAGAGTAGTGAACTTGGCATTAGAAATACTTGAATTCCAGCTGCACCACTGATACTTATTAGCTAAGTGATCCGGGCAGATCATTAGACTCAGTTACATCACCTATATATGTAATGCTAATAAACGTACCTACCAGGTTATTGTGAGACTCAAATGATAAGATACATGTAAGATGCTTTTTAAACTTAGAAGCACTAAATGTGGAATTTTTGTTATTTTTTTACTATTAAGTCCCTATTTTCCCAAGATGAGCCTAGTTAAGGTCAGAAATGCTCATCACCAGTTTGACTGCAGGGTATAGAATTTTTCTTCTGTGATAAAATCTCAAAAATCTCTACTGAATTAAAGAATAGTGGTGATTCACGTTGGTAGAAGAAGCATCCCCACTGACAAAATTATAGATCCTTATAACATTAACATCTACTATAATTTAAAATATTTGCTTCACAAAAGGCTGCTTATGGACTACTTTTTTTAGGTCAGCACAAAAGAGTAGAATAGAAGCAATCACTGCTGAAGAATAGTATTTGGCTTTTTTCATGGAAATAATTATACCTCTTTTAAATTTGTCATTCTTCATTCCATGATATTTTCTATCAATATCTAAACCAATTGATTTGATGCTTAATCATCATCCATTCAGGGTATTTCAATCTAGAACTAAATGAAAGTCTATAAGGCAGCGGTTCTCAACCTGTGGGTTGGGACCCTTTTGGGGGTCAAATGGGGTCGCTTAAGACCATCAGAAAACACATATTTCCTGTGGTCTTAGGAACCGAGACACCGCTCCTCTATCTGTCTCCAGGCAGGTCTACCCACATGCAGATATGCCCACATAGGAGTATTAAAGGGTCACTGCATTAGGAAGGTTGAGAACCACTGCTGTAAGCATATAGACCAAGGCAAAATTTTCACTTTTAAACTTAAATGTAACACTGATATTGAATCATTAATCTTAAAGGTTTACTTTTTGGATGGATAAATGGTATTCAGTGTGGAATGTCTATTTAGAGTTGCTTTATTATCTAGTTGTGCATGTATAAATGCTTTATACTTATAATATTCCACTTATAAAAATCAAGGAAATAAAAGTGCCCTACCTAAAGATGGAATCAGTGGAGGAATTTGAAGATTCAGATTCTCCAGAGTTTGAAAACATATTTGTGGTCATGGACTTTCAGGATGCTGTCTTCAATGACTTATATAAGGCCGATTATAGAATTCTTGGACCCCCAGTTGTGCTTAATTGTGCAAAAAAAGAGGAGGTAAGAGTATAAGCTAATATTAACTTTTCAGTATTGAACTGTTTGTGCATGTATGATACACATTAAGTTTTGTGCCTTTGCATTAAATCTGCTGTATTCTACTCTGCCATACTAGTACTGTCAAAGGAGGCATTGTGGCACAACCCATAAAGGGCCAGCCTTCCAAGGGAGGGAGATGTGGGCTCTCCCACTGATGGGTGGCTGTGGGACTCTGGCCATACGACTCATTCTCTAAAACTACATTACATAGAAGTTGCTTGTTTGAATCAGTAGAAGGAATTTTCGTTTTTGGAATTTCCTATGCCAGTGAAATCACAGGTCTGATCTAAAGAAGATTGGAATAGAAAGAAAGAAAGAATGCTTGCTTGAGCATCTGTCCAACTTGGGTTCTAGTTCCTGTTCTCTTAATAACTGAGATCTGGGACCTATCCTTTGACATCTTGGGGCCACCTTTTCTCTCTCACCTGTAAAATAAAGAGGTTGATCTAGGTTAGGGGATACTTAAGGGGTATTCTGGCTCTCCAGTCTGTGATTTGGTGCCCAACCAGCAGGGTGTTAGTTTTTCTTATTTTCTGGCATTGTACGATTGTAGTATGAATTAGAGTGGTAATTGTGCCATAGGAGTACCTTATGATAAAACGTGTTGATTTTAGGGCCCACAGAAAATCACTTGTTTAATTGGGCATCAGATTCTTAGTATAGAAATAATAGCAGCTGCAATGTTGTTAGCAGTCAGTGTTTTCCTATTACTTAATGAAAGTCTTGTGGCCAATAAATCTCACTGCTGGTTAGTCTAGTACCTATGAAACTAAATTTATAGAGATAATGATTGGACTGGTGATTTCACTACTATAGGAAACTCCTGCCAACGTAACACAGGAGTCCCAGTGTCCTACCATTAAGCTGCCTCTTAATGTAGATTCCTCTTATTGTCTTAGAGAGTTCTATAGATCACCTGAATGTGTCAAAAGTGACACTTAGAACCATGTCTTCCTAGTTCTGAGACTGGCCCCTTTATTCATTAATGCTATACTGTGTCTCTTAAATATGGTCTAACCAGAAGGGTTCAGAATAGAGTTCTTTGTCATATATTTTATTTTTTGATATTCTTATATTTTTTTATTATTTCTCTGTTCTTTTAGAATTATCTTACTCAGTGCTATGTTTACTGTGTAATAGTTGTCTTCTAATTAAAAGCTCTTGATGCGATCTCAAAGTAAATTTTTTAGGGGATAATTTAATATTCTTAAGTAATGAAGTCAGTAATACTGATGAATTTTTGACAGATTCTATGGAGAAAACCTTCATAATGGGTTGTTTTCACCTCTGACCAACTGAGCGTTGGATAATTGCTTAATTTGTTTCTATTTTTTCCATCTTCAAAATGGATGCATTTTAATAAAGTGCTTTCCCCCTCTTTAATTGCAAAAAATATTATGATCTTTAATGTTATTAAATTTCTTTGACTTATTTTTAATAACTAATGAGAACTCAAGCAGTGGAAGTATTTACTGCGGTTTTGTTTGCAAACAATATTTTATCTGTATAGTATACAATTTGGATTGAAGTGAACATACAAAAATCTCTCTTTGAAATTTTCTGTAAGAAATAATATTATATTATGTATAAACTAATCCTAAGTTGATTTAAGAATTTATATTCTTGGTGAGTGGTTTTATTCCCAAAGAGAAAACTGTTTTGAGAGACTAATATTTGAAGATATAAGAGAGTTTTGATTTGGGAATCTTTTAAAATAGTCGTTTTTTTGTTTGTCTACTTGAGTGATCATATTTATTTTTACGAAAGGGATCAGGTAGGATTAAATCAAATAGAAAACATTCTTACCTAAGGAAAAATATTTAATGATGCCTTAAAGTGATCTTGAACCTATATGCAGTGTGTGAATAGAGGCACTAAGCTAGGACTCAGGAAAACTTGAGTTCAAATCTTGCCTTAAATTCTTATCTAACTATCTGATATTTGTCAAGTCACTTAATCACTCAGTTTCAGTTTCCTCATCTGCAAAATGAGAGGAATTAGATTTGATAGCCTGAAAAGCCTCTTCCAGCTCTAAATCTGTGATTCTCTTTCAGCCTTTGCCATATTCCTGCCGCCCTTTATACTGTGCAAGCATGGTGAATCTGGTGCTGTGCTTTACAGGATTTAGGAAGAAAGAAGAACTGGTGAGTCTTTAAACAAACAAACCACCACAAAGGGTTCCTCTCTGATAATTTTGTAAACTGCATTGAGACCCTTATTTGTACTGTCGTCATTTTAAAAAGATAATTGAAGGAAGAAATAGCACAGATCACTTAGTTTTTAAAAAACTTAGAGCAGCTCTGAAGAGATTATTTTAAAATCTGTATGGATAAAACTTGGAAAAGAATTTTGAAAGAATTTAATATCTGGTTTATATACCTTTGTAAGTGGTGTCGAATATACAGCCTTAATAAAAGCATACTCCTCTGGTTCACAGAATATTGCAAGTAATAAGAATTTAATACCTGATTTTGTTTTTTTTTAAGGGAAATGAAAGGTGAAATCAGTTTGGTAAAATAGAGACTACTGAAAGGGGAAAAACTCAAATTTGATGCAGCATGTGGTGTTCATTGTGGAAAAAGTGCTGAATGTAAATAAGATAACAGTTAAAACCATTGCTTACATTACTTAAGTTCAAGTGAAGCCTTTTTTTTCTAAGACTATTGTCTTTGAGGTTATTAAGCTATTATTATTGCTATTAAAATAAGTCTTTAATCTGTATGATAAAAATGAATCTACTCATGAAAAATCTTGTAGAAATAATTTAATCTAAAACAAGTTTACACTGATAATGTATAATTTGTGTTTTTGTTTTTTCTTGAGGTCAAATTGGTGACTTTGGCCCATTACATGGGTGGAACCATCCGAAAGGACTTTAGTTCTAAAGTTACACATTTGGTGGCAAATTGTACAGAAGGAGAAAAATTTAGGGTATGTATGTTTTGTTGTATCTTTAACTTTCACATAACATATTGCCTTGTAAGTTGTGTGATAGGGCAGTATTCTTTCAACTATTTATAGGACAAAAAGAGTTTTGTTCTGCTTAACCAAGATTTTTAAGCCACCTCATTGTGGGTTTCTTGAAGTATAAAACAAATTATTTGGGAATTTTTTCCCCAATGAAGAAGGCAGAGTCCTAACTGAACTTTTTTTAACCAGGTAGAGAAATACAGGGTAGTATTATTGATTTCTCATGCTTAATTTATGGTCATTAACCGTATATAGTAACTTCACTAAAGCCTTCCTTTGGCTTATTATGGTTTGGTGAGGACCCTGATTGCTTGTGTACAATACCAGTGGGGCCCAGGCTGTCATAATGGGTCCTGCCATGATACATCAACCTGTCAAACAGGCAATCACAGTGTCACAAACTCATGTGAAAACCAGGTTTATTACAACAGAAATGAACATGCATGTGAAACCCAAAGGGTTACCAGTGTTTACAGAAGTTTGCATATTATGACAGCAGGACAAACGAGGGAGGAGATACTAGGAAGGGGCATGACATCCGAGGGAGAAAGGTGCTGTAAAGGCAGGAAGGGACAAAACTCTTTCTGAAGGGGGAGGAGCAAGGCTTGGCACAAGGCCCTTTCTTGTCCCTTGGGAACAGCTAGACTATGAAGATAGGAGGGTTTGCATACCTACAGGGTCCCAGCTGTATAAGCACATTTCTCAGCTTGACGCAGACTGCCTCCTGCCTGTCTTGACTCCCAAGGACACACAAGGCATCCAATTTGGGAGGCAAATAACAAATCATATCAAGGAGGGGTGGGGATGAAAGATGATCCAGCTGGCAGTGCTGTGAATGAGGGTTTAGAAGGACCAAGAAGGAAGGCGGCACCAGTTAGGGTGCGGTGGTGAATACGTGGACCTCTCTCAACTATTAATACTCTCATTTGGTAGAAGGGCATCATCAGACTAGAAAGGGTTGTTGGGCAAATGTCCTATGCAAACTTTAACATAGCGTAACATATTGGAGTTGAATCAGTGCGTATTGGTAACTGAATATCACAAGTAAGGGCCAGGGAAGAGTCAAAGATAACACCTGGAAATTGGGCCAGTGATAATAAACTGATATCTGTATACTGTTTTGAAAGTTTTTAAAGCGCTTTGATGAGATGTCATTTGCTTATAATGGGTCTACTGACAGAAATAGTGAAATCAGAAGGAGGCATAAGTTTTGGAGAAAGGATCTTTGTTTTTGCCATTTTGGGCTTGAGGTGCAGTTCTGAAGCTTGGGATCAAGGGTGGAGATGTAGATTTGGGAGGCATCTGTTTAGAGGTCATAGTTCAAATTGTGGGAATGAATGAATGAAATTGCCAAGGGATAGAATAGCATGGAAAACCGAGTCTAGTCTTTTCTGATGGAAATACACTTTCTGATGGAAATACTGCTTCAGGAAGAGGTGAAAAATTAGGTTGTATAGATGTGTATGTACAGGTTATATCTGTTTATGTGAAATGGTTCTTGTTTATGTTTTCTGCTCTTTACAAGGACAAAGAAATAATCATTTGATAGTGTTGCCTCCTTATCAAGTAAAATCTTGATTTTATAGAGTATGATGAGTGCTGGGAATCTTATTTTACTTAAATTATTCCAAGTCCTTGCAGGGAAGTTTTGAAATATAGCAGGTGGAATTTTCCATAGAGTCTTGAGCCCTGGACAGAATAATGGAAAAAGTCACTCACACTAAGGGATTATGGGTATGGCAGGCTCTAAGAGGCCTTCTTTGCTGGGCTTCTTCAAGAAAGAAACTAGAGATAAAGGAAGCTGTGGTGATGAACTTTGACAATGCTCTTGTTTTGGCTGGGGATGCTCCTTACGAAAATAAATTTCACTGCAAGCAAATAATTGGAGTTTTTTGGATAATAGATTCCTTACCTTTACTATATGAAACTTTAGATTTTTCTTTTGTGATACTATTTTCCATATATTTATCTCAAAATTATACAAACTATATTATGAATTTGTACAAGCTAATTTTAATTTCTTTATAGCAATTAAAGTTGGAGCTATATGAGATGAATATTCTTTAATTACTCATTGTTATTATTAATAATTATTTTGTTTATTTTAGGCTGCTGTTAGTCTAGGCACTCCTATTATAAAGCCAGAATGGATTTTTAAGGCCTGGGAAAGGAGAAATGAACAGTAGGTGTTTTATTTAAATTTCTTCCATAGATCTCACTAGAATTCAGCACATGAAGTTAAACGTCAGCCTTATTCCCTAAGTAAAGAAATTTAAGGTTTCACGGGAAATTTAAGAGAATAAAGTCCAAGAACGACGTGGATAGAAAAGTCCCCACGATTGAGGGTCCCTTATATATGACTGCGATCTCCTCAGAATTTTCTTGGGAAATTTTAATACAATGGATTACAGGCTCTTGTTGGTTGGTCTCCACATTGAATCATTTGCTAAATGCTGTCATTTATATCTGGGTCATCTTTCTCGTGTCCCCTCCTTTTCCTTTTTTCCTTTTACTTCTGCTGCTGCCACTTCAGTTCATACCCTCATTATGTGGACTGCTTCAGGAAGAGGTAGGAAGTGGCAGCAGATCATGATGCTCCTTGAATGCTGGGCAGAGGGGTTTTGCTGTGAGCAGTAGGGAGACGCGTCAAAAGACGTTTTGAGGAGAGAGGAGATAGGACCAGATCTGTATCTAAAAAAAATGCTTTTGGCAGCAGTGTTTTGAAGGAAGAATGGAGGTTAGCCAGAACTATTAGACAATTGGTAACTTCCAGGAGGATGGTGGAGTGGGAAGAAAACAGGAGGAAGGAGGAGGCTCCTGGTTCTGTAGGTTTTGCTCCTTTTGTTTCACCATTTTAAAGTGTTTACAGATTTTAACATTCTTTGGAATTCATAAAAAAGACTTCAGAGTAGGGATTAGAATTTTTTTTTAAGACATCATTCATGACAAAATAAATTGCTACATTGAGTTGCCACTTCAGAATGAGAGGTGCACTATTTTCAATGACTGTTTTTTCACATTTTAAAGCCTCTGAGCAATTAGAAGAGTTTTATAAATTTGATCTAGTTAACATTTTTGAATTTGGGCTTAACTCTTCTTTCCCCCCAAACTCATTTCCTCTTCTAGATTTTTTTCCCCTTCAGGGGCACCACCATCCTTCCAACGTCCTGGGTTTACCAGCTAGGTCCAATCATCCTTAGCTCCCCATTCCCTTTCATTTCACATTGCCATTTAGGTCCACATTTTTATCTCCATAGCCTTGCTCACTTACATTTTGTCTCAGTCACTGCCCAAGATCAGGACCATCACTTTTTTGCCTGGACTGTCAAAGTCACCTCCAGATTGATCTCTACCTCAGGGCTCTTCCTCAGCCTAGTCTATCTTCCACACTGCTGCCAAAGGAATATTCTCGAAGTACTGGTGTGACAAAGGCACTCCCTACGCCAGTAACTCCAGCTTCTTTCTATTGCCTCTGGGATTGAGTATGAAATCCTCAAGATGGTTGGCTTTCAAAACCCTTCCTCACGTGGCCCCAATCTCTCTTCCCACCCCATGTTCTGTTATTCTCCTTGTTCATCATGTTTCTCCATATTGTCACCTGTTCTTTTTGCCTGTGCCTTCTGCCTGCTTCTTACTTCCGACAGGGCTCAGCCAAGCACTACCTTATATACGAAGCTTCTCTGGAACTCCTCTGTCTTATACTTGTTTTGTTTCTTCCCCTTCCCCAACCCTAAATGTAAGCGTTCCGAGAGCAGGAACCAACTCTTGTTTTTGTCTCCCCAGCTTGGTGCCTGGCACTGGGCACATGTTTAAGGAATGATTGTTGATTGATTTTCTTTGTGTTTAGGGATTTCTGTGCTGCAGCTGATGAATTTAGAAATGAATTCAAAGTCCCTCCATTTCAAGATTGCATGCTGAGTTTTCTGGGATTCTCAGATGAGGAGAAGGCTAATATGGAAGAAATGACTGAAATGCAAGGTGGTATCATTTGATACATTTAAATAGGGTTGAATCGTAAGAAATTAATTTTCTCCTCATCTAGTGTTTCATTCTATAAATTTTAAAATGTTTGGATTGAGAAAGAAACCTTTTAGTCACTCTCGGCTTTTACCTTTCACTTTAGGAGGTCACTGTTTGCCGGTTGGAGACGAACGGTGCACACACCTCGTAGTTGAAGAAAACGCAATAAAACAGCTTCCATTTGAACCTTCAAAGAAACTTTATGTTGTGAAACAAGAGGCAAGTCATTCTACTTGTTAAACCTTTTAAAAAATATTGCCTAGGTATGTTCTGAGTAAGGTAAAGTTTGTATATTTACCAAGAGCGAAGAACAGCTAGAAATCTCTATACATGAGGCCAGACCAGAGCCCGCAGCAGGGGTTCTCCAGTGTGAAGAAGACCGGGCATCCCTTTTTAGAACATTGTTCTTAAATACGAGACGAATTAGAGGGAAACTTATTAAATGTAAAAAGTCCGCGGTCTGCAGAACCGTTGCCCTACGGGAGAACGCCCAGCTTACTTCCCAGCTGCTCTCTAGCGGACCCGCAGGGGGCCGGCGAGTGGCACTGGCTTGTTCTTTGCCTTGATGGGGGAAGGTCGTGTTGTTGGAGTCGCTGTCCATTTTTATTATCTTTTTACTTCACTTTTACAACAATTTATATAATTCTTTCCTAGTTGGTGCCTTGTTTCTGGTTCTTTGCTTCTACAAAAAATACTGCAACTGGGGGGGCTAGGTGGCACAGTGAATAGAGCACAGTCCCTAGAGTCGGGAGGACCTGAGTTCAAATCCGACCTCAGGCACTCAACATAAAAAACTAGCCGAGTGACCTTGGGCAGGTTACTTAACCCCAGTGGTGCTACATTCCCCCTCCTCCCCCAAAACAAGCAAAAAAACGATTAAAAAAATACTGCAGTTAGGATGAGAAAGGAAGTGATCAACTGGGAAAGAGTTTTTGGTACCAAATATCCTAAATAATGAAAGGCCAAAAACCTTTCTCCAGTAAATAAACTGTTTGAAGCAAAGCATATAAACAGTTGTTATTTGAAGGATGCTCTAAATCATTAATGATGAAATGCAAACAGGAACAACTCTGAGGTTTTATTTCATAGCCAGCAAATGGACAAAGGTGGTGAGAGATGGGAATGGTCAGTATCGAAAAGGCTGTGCAGAGATGAGGCACAGCGCTGGAGCTGTCAGTGGAGCCTTGTAGAGTGCTGGTCGTTCTGCATAGCCGTTTGTAATTATGCTAAGTGACTAGAACATCCATACCTTTGACTCAGATTATAAATCCTAGGCATGTACCCAAATGAGTTCAGTGATAAAAGGCAGGCCCATTATACTCCAGACTGTTAAAGAGTAGTCTCTTACAGTGCCAGGTTAAGTGACTTGCCATAGGTCACACAACCATTAGGGGTCCCAGGAAAGACTTGAATCCAGATTTTCCTAAACTTGAGTTTGGTCCTTTTTTACACATGTACTACTACTTCTCATTTTACATAGTACAATCACATTCCATTATTTCTATACCGTAACTTGTTTAGTCTTTCCCCTTATTGGACATCCAGTTTGTTTCTCATTTTTACTGTTATGTTGGCTCAACTGCCAGAGCATCTTCTGGAGCTATTATCAAGGGAATGGTAGGGTAACCTTTTTGGTGAAGGGACCTATTATCATTGCTATAATCAGGAGCACTTGCTCACCAGCTGCCACCATGGGGCAAGGTAAACCCAAGTGGTCTTGGAATTGCAGTATTTGCCCCGGGAATAGTAGCATCCT
>CM053580.1:28074831-28089614 GCA_028627135.1 Pseudochirops cupreus
GAATGTGTATCCCCCTTCCTCTCCCCCCTCCCCCCCCAGGATTATACTCATTTTTGCAGGGTAAGTAATTCTTAGTTGTAATCCTAGCTCTTTTGCCCTCCAGAATGTTACATTCTAAGCCCTCTGATCCTTTAATGTAGAAGCTGCTAAGTCTCATGTTACCTTCACTAACTCCGTGATATTTAAATGATTTCTTTTTGGTTGCTTGCAGTATATTCTCCTTGATCTGGGAGGTCTGGAATTTGGCTATAATTTGACTGTAATATTCTTGGAAGTTTTCATTTTGGAATTTCTTTCAGGATCGATGGATTCTTTTCATTTCTATTTTGTCCTCTGGTTCTAGAATATCAGGACAGTTTTCCTTGATAATTTCTTGAAAGATGATGGCTAGCCTCCTTTTTTGATTGTCGCTTTCAGGTAGTCCAGTAATTCTTAAATTATCTCTCTTGGATCTATTTTCCAGGTCTATTGTTTTTCCAGTGATATATTTCACATTTTCTTCTATTTTTTTCATTTTTTTTGATTGTTTCTTGATGTCTCATAAAGTCGTTAGCTTCCAGTTGCCCAGTACTAACTTTTAAGGAATTATTTTCTTTAGGGAATTTTCGTACCTCCTTTTTGATTTGGCCAATTCTGCATTTCAAGGCATTTTTCTCTTCATTGGGTTTTTGTTCCTCTTTTGCCATTTGGCCCATTCTGTTTTTTAAGGGTTATTTTTTTTTTCCTTTTTGGAGGGCATTGGGGTTAAGTGACTTGGCCAAGGTCACACAGCTAGTGTTTGTGTTAAGTGTCTGGGGCCGGATTTGAACTCAGGTCCTCATGACTCCAGGGCTGGAGGACCTGAGTCCTCCTATTTACTGCTCCACTTAGCTCTCCGCTAAGGGTTATTTTTTAAAAGTATTTTTTGTGCCTCCTCTACCAACCTGTTGACTCTTTTCTCATGATTTTCTTGCATCATTCTCATTTCTCTTCCTAATTTTTCCTCTTCCTCTCTTACTTGATTTTAAAAATCCTTTTTGAGCCCTTCCGTGGCCTGAGACCAATTTATGTTTTTTGTTGAGACTTTGGATGCAGGAAATTTGCCTTTATTGTCTTTTTCTGAGTGTGTGTTTTGATCTTCCTTGTCACCATAGTATCTTTCTATGGTCAGAATTTTGTTTCTGTTATTTGCTCTTTTTCCAGCCTATCTCTTGACTTTTAACACTAT
The DNA here is from genome assembly GCA_028627135.1 of Pseudochirops cupreus. NCBI lineage: Eukaryota > Metazoa > Chordata > Mammalia > Diprotodontia > Pseudocheiridae > Pseudochirops > Pseudochirops cupreus. Next base: position 28,076,039 of record CM053580.1, read on the forward strand.
GCTGAAGTGGGGCTCTGCTTCTCAAGTGGAAGGGGCACTATCCCAAGCTTCAGCTTTTTTGTGCAGCTGTTTTCAGAAGTAATTCTAGGGACCTGTAAGGTTTTGGCTCTTCCAGGGTGGTATGATCTAGGGAAAACTGTGTTTACTACTCTTCCTGTACTGTGCACTGGTTCGTGAGCAACCACAAACACTCTTTTCAACCCTGTAACTGTTCCCAGGGTCCCTGATCACCTGTGACTCCAAGCTTTGCTGTACTAGTGCTCCTTCTCACACTGGGACTAAGACCCAGGACTGGGACCCAGATCCAAGTATATAGGCACTGCAACAGAGTCTTGCCTCTGGTGTCAGTCTCTGTCTGACACATTGACGATCTCCTTACTATTTGTGGGTGAGAGGTGTGGAAACTGCCACGGATTCAGTTGCTCTGAGGCCTATTCCTGGTTTGCTGTGGTGCTGTCTGCACTGACACAGCCTGCTCTGCACTGTGTTCCTTTTTCACCCTGGTGCAACAGACCTTTCCTGCCAGTCTTTGATGTTGTCTTGTGCTGGAAAAATTGTTTTACTCTGTCCTTTTGTGGCTTCTGCCACTCTAGAATTTGTTTAGAATCATTATTTAAAGATATTTGGAGGAGTTTGGGGGAGCTCAGGTGAGTTCTTGTCTTTATTTCACCATCTTGTCTATACCTCCCTGATATTTAAGTATCAAGTTATGTTTGGGGGGAGACACTTTCAGATTTTATTTGACAACCCATTGTTTCCTCATTATTTAATAGGACATCATTGTCTAGTTCATAGAATTAATTTCATTTTGAGAAGAAACAGAAGAATATTACTAACTCTGAAAAGCTTAAATTTAATGTATAATTTTAAGTGTTATTATGGGTTAGGGATTCCTAAGTCACTTATAGAATTAAACCAGGGGAAGGACCTTCTATGGCAAGAATTCCCCTTAACCCACTCTCCCCACCTCTACAAAACATCACAGGTTCTGACCAAATCTATAGTAATTTTCGAAGAGAGGCAGTGTAGGGTAGTGGAAAGAGCATTGTTTAAAGTCAGAAGACCTAAGTTCAGATCCTTCCTGGCACTCACTGTTTATGTGAGCTTGGACAGCCCACTGAAACCACCTGGACTTTTGTTTCTTCATTTGCAGAATTGAGGGGGCTGGGTTAGTTCACAAAAATTCTTCACCTGGTGTCTGTAATTTTGTCTTTTAAATTATTGACAACTGCATTGCAGTATAATTTGTTTCCTTTGTAATTCCATGTATTCCATTTTATGAATTAAAAAAAATTATTCAGAGAAGAGGTGCAAAGGCCATCAGACATCGCCCAAGGGTTCTGTGACATAAGGCAAACAACCTTTGGACAAGAAGATCTCTCAGGACCTTCCATGTCTAGATCAGTGATTCTATCAAATATGTATGTAGCGGTAAGCATGAAAGATGGTTAGCTCTAATATTATGCTTCATTTTGTATTTCAGGAGGATCTTGAAGACCTCATTATCAATTGGGATGAAAGTAAAAGTATTGGTGACATCTTTCTGAAATATGTGAGTGCTTGCTAAAAGAATACTTTTCGCACTTAGAGTAATATATTGTCTGACACTGTGTTCCACTTGATTTTCCGTATCATAGAAGCTTACCAAAGCATTAAAAATTAATTTAATGCTAATTGAGGAAAATCTTTAAAATTCCTCGTAAGACTATACACTCTTAGGCTTTCTTGTACTGGGTGTTCCAAGAAGTCTTTGTGTGGCTGTGAGCTATTATAGCCCATAATCTTTAATAGTTTCCAATTGCACTAAGACTTTTTGGGATGCCCTGTAGAAAGAATACTGAGCAGAATTCTTTTTCTTGTTGAAAGCCATTGTTATGAACCTCAATGGTTGTACTTTATTGGAGCACCGTGATTTGCTACTGTTGAAGTGTATAAGCTATCATTAATCTGAACACTTTCCAAATACTTACTTATTTTTAGTTTATTATCTGCTTTTCTTTCTTGCTATCCATTCTAAATTAGTAATAATAAGAGAAATGTGAATCAGAATAACACTGAAGTTTCCTATCAGCAATTTTTGGCAGAGATCTTTCTTATATGTAGTAAAGCTTTTATTCAATTTTGGCTCTTCCTGCAACTTTTCCCACCTTTCGGAAGTTCTGTGTTGGTGTCACATGCAAACTGTTGCCTTGTTCACACACTCAGTTATGTAGTTTATAGATAGAGCAGAATGTCAGATGCATTTTCTTATGTTTTGATTGTGTTTCAAACTGAGTCACATTGCAGCCCCTCTCTTGAAAAATGAACCACAAATATTAACAGTTAGCTAATATGAAAATATTGGTACTACTTAATTTAGGAGTACTGTTTGTCAAGTTAGAACCTTTTTGATTCCTTGAAATTGACAAGTACTTTTATAGTTTGTATAATGTGTAGAGAAAATAATTAAAATATTCATCATGTTGGCTTTTTTCTCTTCATAGTCAAAAGATTTGGTGAAAATTTACCCTCCTTTTGTAAACTTCTTTGAAATGAGTAAAGAAACAATTGTTAAGTGTGAAAAACAGAAGCCAAGATTTCATGCTTTCCTGAAGGTAAAGTGGTATTAAAAACAAAGCATCTTGTCAGTCTACCATATCTCATTTTGAAAGACTTTCATGAAAAATGTACTACTGCTAACAAGAATCAAACATATCTGTATTCAGAATGACCTAGTTGTGGAAGTGTTTGTCTTTTTTTTAACAACCTGCAGTGGGGAGGATTGGGGGAGAGAGGAAGGAGCTGGGGCATAGTCAGGCCTAGTATAGTGGCCAGTGCTTGCTCAGAAGTAACTTTGGACACATTCCAGTTTTATGACGTGTCTAAAGATGGGTGGTGGAGGAATTGTCCTCACTGGAAGCTCATTCTACCAAGGAAATCAAAGATCTAGAAACTGTGTCAATGTGAGCGGGTCATTTGTAAAGGGCAGTGAAAATGCCCGTTTCCAGGAGGTGGGTAGGGTTGGTGTATCTGTGGTCCACCTATGAAGGACCAGTAAAAGGAGAAAAGTACAAATTGTGCCAGAGGGAGAGCCGATCATCTGTCAGGGATGTCTGTGGTCAGTGAGATAGTGGGTTAGGCAATCTCCATGCTTTCTCCTAACCAAGATTCTCAAATCGAAATTCCTTCAGTCAGAAATACCTGTTCAACTGATTCTCTGACGTCGTATGAAGACTTAAGATTTTTTTGTAGTAAGTTCTAAAATTCTGAAAACTTATCCTATGACATTGAATGGAGTTAAGACCTTGGCTCAATAGGAAATTATTAAACCGGTTTCTTCTTTGAAGTATTAACTCGTAGTCTATGGGAATGCCTTTTCAGACAGTAGAAGATAGATGTAAGTTTAGGCCTTAGTAGACCTACAAAAACGGCAAATGATTTTCTTCCTTCCCCTTGGTATCATCAAGCCTACTTAGGTAAATCTTGGGTTGTTGTATTTAACTTGCATTGACTATCCAAAAAGAACTTAATAACTTTCTTCCAAATCCCTTCCCCATTCCAGACTTCCCTGTTATTTCCCTCTCAGTCTCCTAGGCTTACAGCTTGGAGTTGTTTTCAGCTCCTCACCGTCTCTTGTGCCCCATGTTCAGTCTGTTGCCTGGGCCTGTTGATTTCCTTATTGTGACATCTCTTGAACACTGACTTTTTAGCCCTTTTTTCTGCTGACACAGGCTTCCTTGTGTTTCCATGGACAAGACACTCCATCTCGTAGATCCAGCCATGTTCTCTGGATTCTTCTGTGCTTGGAATGCTCTCTTTCCATGCTTCCTTGGCTTTAAGTCCAGCAAAAACCCTGCCTTCTGCAGGAAGCCTTTCCCAATCTTTCTTAATTCTAGTACCTTTTCTCTGTTAATTCTTCCTACTGTGTCCTCTGTATAGTTTGTTGGGACATATTTGTTTGCTTTTGTGGTCTTGTCTATGAGATTGTGAGCTCTTCAAAGGCAGACAGTCGTTTGGCCTTTCTTTGTGTCCCCTGTGCCTGGCACGTAGTAGGTCTAATCATTGCTCATTAACTGACTGAAATGTCTATTTTTTGTTTTATAGTAATTATGTAAAAATCATTTATTTCTAGATAAACCAAGCTAAACCAGAATGTGGGCGTCAGAGCCTTGCTGAACTTCTCATTAGACCTGTACAGCGGTTACCTAGTGTTGCACTGCTTTTAAATGGTACATTTTTGATATAGTTTCGTTATATTTTAGGGAATGGAATTGTCAAACAAAAGAAAAATTGCCAATATATTCTTAGATTTAGTTCTATCTTTTAAGTATCCTTACTTAGAAGTGGTAAGGTTATTTATAATGCTCTGTAGTTGAGAGAGAGAATGAATGAATGAATGTTTAGGGGAGAGAAATATCCAAATGCAGAGACCTTATAGGCCATGAAATTTGCTTTTGAGATCTTTCAGGACTTTTGAGGGTGGAGCCACAGAAATCACAGGATATATGTGTGTGTATGGGGTGTGTGTGTGTGAGTGTGTGTGACGGTGTGACAGTGTGACACACACACTCCAAGTAGAAACCTAGCATAAGTTTCTTCTTCAGTATTTTGGAAGAGGGAGTGTGACAATTGTAAGAACCTAAGCAATCAGGAAATTGGCACACTGAGAATTGAATTCATTTAAAATGTGCATACTAAATTTAGAGCCACCAAAAAAGGAATATATTTTTATATCTGGTATGTAAGTATACTGTGTTTTATTAAAGAAAAAATATTTTTGGGTCACATTTGCATAATTATTTGATAAATGCTAGATTTCTAGTCCTAATATGAGTCATGTTGGTCTTATTTGAAGGAAGGGGCCTTTTCTCTTTTTTTCCCCCCTTTTCCTTTCCCGACCCTAATCTAGATTTTCCCATAATGTCATATCATCTTAAATACTCTTCTGTATTATAAGCATATTTGCATTTTCATTTTAGTAAAAGAAAGGAAAGGAGGAAGATAGTATAAGAAATCAATACATTGAAGAAGCTGAAAACATGTGTCTTGGTCCACTTGGTGGGCCTCCCACCGCTGCAGAGGATGGGGTGGTGTTGTCTAATTACAGCTTCTTTGGGGTCATGCTTGTTTATAATTTCTCAGCATTCCCTAGTGGGGGGGTTTGGTGCTTCTTTCCTTTTACGTTGTTGTAGTCATTAGGTATATTGTTTTCTTGGCTCTATGATAATGAAGATATTTAAACTGTAGTAATGCAACTCTTTTATTAAAGATCTTAAGAAACATACTGCGGATGATAACCCTGACAAGAACACACTAGAGAGAGCTATCGGATCATTAAAGGAGGTGATGACGTAAGTTCTTTTTAATTCAGGGGTTTTCCTTAAGGTTTACAATGGCATTGACAGAAAATTTAAGTGAACTAATTAATGGGAGTATATTAGTAACTAGTATATTTTTGGTATGGCACAATTTCACCCATTTTCTAATAGAGTTAATGTGGTGAAAATGATGATTCCAGAATACATTTACTAGACAATCAGAGATTGTCAGCTTAGTCCTCAAAACATTTTGGTTCCATGCAAATAAATTAACAGTGTTTTAGAAATTTGGAAATGTTGTAGACTTCCGTGTGTGTGTGTGTGTGTGTGCGCGCGCGCGCGTGTGTGTGTAATATACTCCCATATAGAATTTCCTTTTGAGCCCAGATGCACCAAAGGGACTTATCCATCCTGAAACAAAAGGAAAAGGTATAAATGGTACAAACATTTTTTTCCTTCTTGACTCATTTTTCTTATTGTTTTCTAACTAGTTTTTAAGGGAACTTAAGTTTTGAGGGACATCCCAGAAATTGGAAGTTTTTGCTGTTGATGTAGCCTGTGGAAGGTGAAAAATCTATGAATCTTTCACAAATTGCTAGAGGTTTTCTCTTCCACCATCATAGTTGTGAATTTGATGTCCAACAGATGTGTGACCATCCTAGCAAACTTGGTCAGATTTTGTGGTACCCAGGTTATCATTCTTTAATCATTTGTGTTTATCATAACTGATTGAATTGGTAGTGGAAAAAAATATTGTTTGGAGTGTGGAGATAATGAGAAAATCCTCACTGACCAGTTCTCAGGCATTTTAAGTAATTGATTTGTTTAAGTTTGGAAAGAGAAATGATTGCTTATATTAGATGTATCTGTGTGACTGGGCTTGTAGTTAGCATGTTCATGTCATACTTTTTTAAATAACAATTTAAAAAAAAATGAGGTTTAGTATGAATTGGGAAATTGCCTAAAGGAAACCTTAATACTACTTAGTGTCCCCTGAAATTTATGTAGATGGCCTGTTTCTTTGAGCAGACTAACTTTAGGGTATCTCAAAGTTAAAAAGAGCCTGTAGTCTCATAGGTTTTGGAGTATGTTGCCCTTTAGAAATAATGTTATGCATGGGTCTGTAGCTCACAAAACTTAACCTAAAGTGTCCCTGAATGGATTTGTTTGTGATGACGTGGACTGAGTGACAGTTGATTTCTTGAAAGATTCACTCAAGAGATTCTTTGTAAGGTTGTTAACCTGTGGATTGTTGTAAATTGTCCAGTTTGGACAGCTTTGCAGATGCCTTTTCTGTTGTAAAGTGAGATAGGTTTTTACCCCTTTTTTTACATAGACTGTTGCTATGGGAATCAGAATTTTTTTTTATCTACAATTTTCTTTTATGTTTGCAGACATATTAATGAGGATAAGAGGAAAACAGAAGCCCAAAAGCAAATTTTTGATGTTGTCTATGAAGTAGATGGATGCCCAGTAAGTGTCCATATTTAGTAACTACCTGTCTCTTAAACATGTTTTACTTTTCAGTTGTAATTGAAGCCTGTCATTTCTGTCTATGCAAACTATTATCAAGTACTTTGAAATTTTCTTTTTGTATGAGCAAACACCAAGTGATCTCGTATTTATATCTTGATGTCATGTAGGCTAATCTTTTATCCTCTCACCGAAGTCTGGTGCAGAGAGTTGAAACCATATCTTTGGGTGAACATCCCTGTGACCGAGGAGAACAAGTTACTCTCTTTCTCTTCAATGATTGCTTGGAGGTATGTGATACCATCATAGTAATGTTAGTGGCTGGGACCGCAGTGAATACTTGAGGTCAGGCTTTCAGTTGTGAAGTTAGAGGTGGCTTTTTTATCCCAACTCAAGTTGAATTGTCATACCTTAGGGATCATGACCAATTAATGAATTGACTCTAGGAAGAATATATATTTAGAAATAGATGCCTTCCCTCCAGTGGAATACATTTTAAGAGATAGAGATTTTCCATAAGTAACTTAATCAACATATTAGTTGCTTTCTTGAACTTAATCATTGCAGATAAAGCTTATTTCAGGACAACAACAGAAGTAAGAGGTCAGAAGATATTGCCCATAGAGATATCATGGAATTCTCTGGTGTGTTTGTGTTTTGTTGAGAAAGAAGACAAGGATTTGTGTTGGCAGCGATGTTTCGTTGTATGCTCTCTGCAGTCTCTTGATCCCTTGGCAAAAACAAATTAAATTATAGGCCTCTCTTTACTTAGCTTGACTTGACTTGAAGTGCACTTGGTCTCTTTGAAGTGTCTTCTCTTTTACCTTGAGGTCATCTATGCCCAAGTTTTGGGTTATTTGTCTCCTCCTTTGGAGCTTCTGTTTGTTATGCCAGACCTAATTAAACTTAGTTCCTCCCCTTGGGTGGTTGACAGCACCAGAGAGCGAAGGGAGGTCTTTCTACTCTCATCTCCTTTCCTCATAATCTCTTGTCATGCAAGCACAAATTCTTTCTAATTATACCAGTTGAGATGTCTGTCCTCTTCTTTTTCAGTCACCCATTTTGGCAATTTCCCTTTACCTTCTCTCTACTCATCTCTTGGTGTATTGTTTCCTTATGCAAACATTTATTTTATTATGATGTTATTATATTTATTTTCATTTTACTAATATTTATAACATTATTATACATTGATTATTCCAGTGACACAAATTCTCAGTTCACATGACTTTTGGAGAATATGTTTCACCCACATCTGTGACGAGAATCATTGTGTTTAACAGAATACAGTACTTATTTGATTAAGTGGAATTGTTTTGGGTTTTTATTTTTTTAAGCTTATTGGTGGAAAAGAAATCTTAAGATTTTGCTTATTCACCTCAGTTCCTTTTTTTTTCCTTAAACAGATAGCAAGGAAACGGCACAAAGTTATTGGCACATTCAAGAGTCCTCATGGCCAGACCAGACCCCCAGCAGCCCTTAAGCACATTCATCTCATGCCTCTTTCTCAGATTAAGAAGGTGCTAGATATAAGAGAGACTGAAGGTCTGTGTGTTTGGCATTCTGCGGTGGTTAATTCGTACAGATAGTGAGTTGTGGATTAGAATCTTCCAGTTATTTAAATGTTAGCTGCTAATAAATCCTATCTATAATCACTTGGCAGTTGAGGTTACAGAAATTGCTTATGAAACTGCTGTTTACGTGAGTTAAGTAATCACAACACTCAGTGACATGAGTGTGTGTAGGAAGTCTTTGAATAGCCGAAGAACTTTTAAATAGTTACTTGTCAAGCCAGTGCCTCCAAGACACCGACAGTGTTCTTCCCATTCCGTCAAGACCCCAGATCTCCATATATATATATATATAAGTGACGTCTGAGAGACGAGACATTTATATTGAGTTCTAGGTATCCTTGGCAGACATTTTGTGCATTTAAACTGACTGTTTCCTAAGAATATTCATTGAGCTTTTGGGGAGGTTTCAACCTCCTTGGGAAAGTGTCTACAGCTAGCCCGGGCACTAAAGCTACAAGGAGGGTGAAGAGTGCTGCCTGGCAGGGTGTTTCCATACCCCTTCTCTTAAGGCATAGCTATGCATTTATTATGTGTTTGGGGGGCATCCTTCATTGCCACAACATTTGGAATTATAGAACTTGTTTACTAACTGATAGAAACATATTATAATACTAGGTGAAACTCACTACAGATTAGTTCCCAAGGAAAAGCCTGTGAACAACAATTAAAAATTACATTCATGTTTTCCCAAATGATGGGTGTTTGAGTTAATGACCTCAGTCTTTTATGGGATCATAATGACTGTAAAGACATTGATGTTGAGTTGTAGACTGCTTTTCACATCTCTCACAGACAGTTTTAGAACAGAAATATTAATGTCTTGGCTTTTTTTATTTCCTTGGATTTGATGCACATAGTTTCTATTACTGAAGTAGCCTTAATATAGTTTTGTTGTAATAGAAAAGTTTGCTTAATGCAAAACTTTTGAAATGGATGAAATTTAAATAAAAGTATAATTTTGCATTTTGGACAATGTATCATCTAAAATACTAAGAAACTTTAAGTCCATTTGGTTCTTCTGTTTCTATTTAGCACGTCAAAATTCTCGTTAATGGCAAGAGGGGGAAAGATTAAGAGAATGGCTTTTGGAATTTCTAAATTAATATATATCCCAGTACTGAGCTTGCATACTCTTTATGTCCTTTCAAGAGTAACACTGAATCTCGTTGATGGTTTCTTTGGGGACTCTAGATTGCCATAATGCTTTTGCCCTACTTGTGAGGCCACCAACAGAACAGGCGAATGTACTGCTCAGTTTCCAGATGACATCAGAGGACCTTCCCAAAGACACCTGGCTGAAGATGCTGTGCCGACATGTGGCCAACACCATTTGTAAAGCAGATGCTGTAAGTTCTTTTGTATGTCAGTGAAAATGATGTCGTTGAATACATTTTTACACAGCCATGTGGGAAATGTGTTTTTATGTTGTGATGGAAACTGGTATAGAGTATTTTCTCTTACTGGGAGAGTGGCTGAATCTGCAGCACCTTTTGGGATGGAAACTCCATTTTCCTGCTTCTAATTTCTGAGGCAATAGGGACCTATAGTAGAAAGGGTTTGAACCCCAACTCTCTCCTCCCTGCCCATGAGTCCTTGGTGAAGTTGCAAAAAACACTCTGGATCTCATTTTCCTTATTTATGAAATGAGAGAGTGGTACTAAAGTAATCTCCAAGGCCCTTTCTGCCTTGAAGTATCCTCTGTAGGTTTCCCCCTCACATAGATGAAGACTGCTCCAGCCACCACGTTGGATTTTTAAGGGTCTTTCTCCCAGGGAATTCAGAGTATTGCATAGATATGTAACTTCTCTGAGACTGATGGTGCAGAGAGAAACATTGATAGAGAATTAGGAGCAAATATTGAGACTTGGCAAAAGTTGTATAAATTAAAGCTATGACTAGGTAAGCAGTTAGGCAGAGCAGAACACTGCTGCACTTGGTAATATTAAATATTTTTTGGGTCTTAAGATATTTCTGCTCCTTAGTACCCTAGTGACCTTGGCCATGGCTCATTTTCTTCATGGACCTCCTTCTCATCTCTAAAATTACGGGGTTAAACTCAGTAGTCTCTAGGGCAGCAGTTCTCAACCTGTGGGTTATGTTCAATTTGTAACAATGAAAATACATCCTGCATATCAGATATTTACATTACGATTCATAACAGCAAAATTACAGTTATGAAGTAGCAGCGAAAATAATTTTATGGTTGGGGGTCACCGCAACATGAGGAACTGTATTAAAGGGTTGTGGCATTAGGAAGGTTGAGAACCACTGCTCTAGGGTCTCTTCTAATTCTAGATCCTGAGCCTGGGATTATAACATGTGATCCTATATACATATATGTATCTTTGTATAGGGATATAATCGTACATGACATTGATGGAAGCATTCTGTAATCAGGGCTGTTTATAGGTGGTTTGTTATTAATATCACTGATGATGACAAATGGAATAGTTAGATATTTAATAGCACAGGTAGTTCTGTAAAGCACTAAGCAGTGTGCCAAGACAGAGGATGACCATTTCTGCACCACAGATTGTCTCGTAGACCTCCCTTCAAAACTATACGTATATCCCATCCTTGATGGCAGACTAATGTAACAGATGACTATTTTCTTGATCTGAGACCAGAACTGTCATTCTTTGAGCCTCTGTGTGTGGGTGTCTTCTGCTGATGTGAATAGTGGCCCTTCCATGTCTGCTCATACTGTGCATTTCTCCTTTGGGTTGTCTTTGAAATCTTGAGTTATTTTCTCTGATGGATTTGAGTCCCTCCTGGTGTCTTTTTAAGAGATTAGGAATAACAGTGCATGATGTTTGTAGTCTATCAGTTATCTGTCATCTTTTCTTCTGACTCTTCAACTTTTACTCCTCTCTTTAAAAATAAAAGTCTCTTTTCCCACCCCTAAGTCTCTGTTGTAAAAGATAAAAATTTCAGTAAAATCCAAGTGATTATATGAACAGATCAGGTCCTGACCATATAGGCAACATTTCATGGAAGAAGACTTACTTCCTTTTACCAAGAGCCTCAAGGAGCTATATTTTCTCCTTTTTTCTCTGGAAGCAAGGTTGGTCATTAGAATTCACTTGAAGTCAGCATTTTCATGCTTCCATTTGTGTTAGTCTTTTGCGGGGGGAGGTTCTACTTTCTTCTGTATGAGTTTCTATATATTTCTCTATGTTTCTCTGAATTCTCCATAATTTGTTATCTGTTGTGGCACAATAATCTTTATTCATAAAGTACAGTTGGTTTAGCCATTCTGCCCATGAATAAAAAGTGCTGCTAGAAGTATTTTGGTGAATATGTGACTTTTTTTCATCTTTGGCTTTCTTGGGTATATATTCCCAGGGGTAAATGCCTGGGTCAGAAGGTACAGACGGTGACTTTTTTGGCATAATTTCAAATTCTGTTTCATTGTCCACCCACTTTTCTGGTCACATTTCATCTTATATGACTTCTTGTGTTCATCATCACTGGTGAAATGCTGCAAACTACTTACTTATATCCTCTGTGAATTTGCCCATTGCTCTTTTGGGCCATCTGTGATTAACAGTGACATTGCCATCAGTATTAAAGATACTGGTGCAGTCTGGGATCATTGAAAACACTAAAAAATATCCCAGCTGTCATTCAGCTTTACCTTTTCCTGTTCAATTTTGGACTTATCTGTTCAAGAAATAAGCAGTGCTATACAAACTCAACACTTTTCCCGTTCATTTCTGTGTCATAAGCTGAACAATGTGGATTTTTAATCCTTTTTCCAGGGTTGCTAATTAGACCAATCTTTCTTTTTTGTTTTTGTTTTTTTAATAGCTATAGGTTTCCCTGAGGACTCTCTGTATAAATATTCATGGACTTGATGTAATTAATACAAACAAATACATTTGGCAGATTTCACCTAATGAGCACATTTGTCTTTGATTCTTTAGTTTGGGCTTTACAAAGTTTAATGTTGGGCAACGTATTAATCAAGGGAAGTGGGTAGGGCTCTTGTGCTTTGTTGTCTGGAGAGGTTTGGTAGGAGATCTCTCTGTCCTCCTGTGCCAGCCTAGCCACCTCCGTGCTGCTTGGACTTGTAACCTGCACCCGTTAGAGCTCTGGTGTTGTCTGTGGCCCAGAATGCTCATGTCACCTTTGGCACTGCCACATCTTAACAGCCCTGCCCTGAAATGTTCCTTCTCTCTTCCCCTTCTTTCCCAGTCCCAGTACCCACCTTAAGAATCTTTTTTTTTCCTGCTTGAGTATTGAAATGGCCTCTTCACTGGCGTTCCTGCTCTTTTTTAGGTCATTCTTCCTCCATTGGCCTCAGTGCAGTGGCTCTGGTTGGTGCCCCTTGGGTCCTGCCAGGGGTTCCTGACGCCTCCTGAATGAAATGTGAATTTCTGACCTCGGCATGAAAGTCCTTGCTGCAGCCTGCCTTGATCTGCTCCTCATCCTTTCTGGCCCCTCTTGCTGTGTCTGTGCTCATTTGGTTCCCCGCCCCTATCTCCTGAAGGCCCAATGCAGGGGCCATGTCTGCTCCAGCTCTTCCTGAACCTCCTCTTCTAACCTCCCTCCTAGCACTTTACCTAGGCTCTGCTTTATTTCAGTCAGGAAGCTCTGAGTTCAAATGCCACCTCAGACACATCCTGTCTGTGTGACCCGGGGCGAGTCACTGAACATCTGCTTGCCATCATTCACTGAAGAAGGCAATGGAAAACCACATCGGTGTCTTTTCTGAGAAAGCCCCCAGACAGGCTTTGATCCACGGGGTCCCCAGGAGCTGGCTGTGACTGAAGGACAACAGGGTGGAGAGCCCCGGGCTCAGGCTGCAGAGGCACAGGAGCCACATAGGCCTGTTTCCTGAAGAGCTCACTACTTCAAATCTTAGCTTTTAAAAAATTCTGAAACTAAACAGTAAAGAAGGAGAACCGTTATATCAGAACAGAAGGAAGCATTCTTTTTTTTTTAAGTTTGTTTCAACATTTCATTTATTTATTTATTTATTTATTTATTTAAATTTTATTATAGTTTGCATCATTCATTTCCACAAGATTTTGAGTTACATATTTTCTCCCCATCTTTCCCCTGTCCACCGCCCCAAAACAGCCATCCCAGTGTTTCCCCCCTCACCCAGTCTATGCTCTCCTATGTCACTTTTCGGTAGGGCAGGATGGATCTCCCAACTGCAGTGCCTGTGTATCTCAAGTTCCAGTTGGATGTAGTCAATAATAATAATAATAATTGCATATAGAT
>CM053580.1:28090114-28143131 GCA_028627135.1 Pseudochirops cupreus
TTTGACCACATGTGCTAACTTCATCACTACTGGGTTGGCTTTGACTTTCTGGTTTTGGGACTCAGTTTTCTGGTATTTAAATGAATGCACTATCTATATTTCTTATGTAGAGAGCCTGTTCCATTTTGTGATTAATAACTATATCAGCATATTTATAGTTACTGTAGGCATTGTGAATACTGCATTGCTGATACAGGTACTAGGAAAAAGAATATTAACTTGTCTTGTTAAGCTCTCTGAGACAATTTAGAGAGCAGGTGCCAGGCTGCAGTATGCCGGTGGCAGGCGTTTCCTAGACTGAAGGGGGAAAATGGTTCAGTTCACACTTATTACTTTGCTCCTTTGAAGAGTGTATTGGTGCAGGAATATCCTTGGATGTAGGCTGCAAACCATCCATGCCCATAGCATGTAGGGCTGGAAGATCTCATAGAGTCTAACTTCCTTATTTTCTAGATGAGGAAACAGGCCCAGGGAAAAATGAAGTGACTTTCCTGGGGTCACTGCTAGTAGTGAATGCGATGGCATTCAGACCCAGGTTGTCCCCCACTCATGGTTCAGTGCTCTACCCACCACACCACACTCCCATCAGTTCTCCAGAGTGGATCTACTCGAGGTGAGTAGACACCAGGGTTGTCGTCAGGGTTCCTCTGTGACTTCCTCTTGCCATATGACAGGTCTTACATGTAATGGAAACATCGCTGCAGCTGGCAAAGCCCCAGAGCCTGTCCTGGTGCCAGGAAGTCGGCAGCCTCTTTCTCCACTGGCTTCTGGCATATCCCTTAATCTGTGTGGGTGAAGGTTTGGTCATCTTTAAAGGGGGAAGATCATACTTGCACTGTCTACATCGCAGGGCACAGGGCTGTCGTGAAGGTCCAGTAAGCGAATACATGGGGAAATGCTTTTGTAGGTTTAACACACTGTAGAAAATGTAAGCCGTTATATAAAGGAAGGCTTATTAGGAAAAAAAATGAGTGTGTGTGTGTGTGTGTGTGTGTGTGTATGTATGTGTGTGTGTGTGTGTGTATGTGTGTGTGTAAGTGTGTGTGTGTATGTGTGCGTGTGTGTATGTGTGCGTGTGTGTGTGTGTGTGTGTGTGTGTAAGTAAACCTTTTCACGTAAGGAATGAGGTAGGTTTTTGTACCTGCCCACTGTCCAAAGAGCTCTGACACCCCACCCACTTGCTCTGTGATGCTTTCTGTACTGGCCTTCACGTTCCTCACCCCAGACCTTCACCTGACTGTCTTGCTGGCTGTCTCCCTTGTCCAGCTGGAATTGTCTTCCTTCCTCAACTCGTCCCCTTGTCGCCTTCAAAATCCAACTCAAGTCCCGTCTGTTGAGAACTTCCCTCCTCCTCCTCGTTGGTGTTAGTGCCTCCTTCTGAGATATACGTGTTCTTGGATTTTGACATTTCCCTGTATCTCTCCAATTAGAACGCATCTCTCCAATTAGAACGAGCGCTCCTTAAGGGCAAGTGAACTGAAAAGTCCCATTGGTGTTTCTGGTTGGAATACCAGGACTGACATTCCTGGCCAAGCTGGGAGGAACGTTGTCCTCGAATTCCAGTGCCCAGCTCTGGGTCCCCCGTGAAGGACGGGGGTAGTAATAGAGACTGAATCTGTGACTGCCTTGGTCCAGGGAGCCCCCGGGGCTGGGAACTCCTCCACCAGTGCAGGGCAGCAGCATTTCTTCAACTTGCCGTCTTAGAGTTAAGCAACGTGGGTCCACAGAGAGCGTGTGAGAGCACGTCAGGCCTTGAAACCAGCTCTTCCTGGCAAGGCCAGCCCCCTGTTTTCCCTTTATTCATCTCCAGGCTTTCCCATACTTTCCCCAAGAGGTACCACCCTCCCCTCCTCCCACTAACTTTCTTTTTTGTGTGTCATCTTTTTCCATGAGATCGTAAACCCTTCATTCTTCTGCAGGATACCTGGCAGGCAGTATTTAATAGATGCTTATTGATTAATCATCTGTTGTCACATTCGTTTGCGTAAGAACATTCACTTGGACTGGCACATAACTCCCTTTTTTACTTTGGTGGTCCGGTGCTGCTCCAGAAAGGGGGGAAAAAGTTTAGTTTTGTTCACAAAGCATTAAACTATTACTCCTTGGATGGTTCAGTTCAACAAACACTTAAGTGCTGACCAGGGGGTACAGACCCTACCCACGGAGAACTTGCATGGTAGTCATCCAAACAGGAATCCTTTTGCTACAAGGCCAAAACATTACGTGAGTGACTTCAGATGGCTCCATAGACTGACTGCTAAGTGCTCTGTGGGAGTGATGTATAGAAAGAGCCTCATAAATATTCATGGCTAGGAAAATTTTACCTTTCATGCTGTTGGACAAAACTGGTAAGTCTCACATCTTATTTTAAGGTCACTCTCATTAACACTTCATTACTGTGACTTTCTCTACTGTCTATGGAAAACAAAACCTCTAGGAATGAAGAGATATTTTCAAATACTTTATAATACTAATGTTTTGCTAGAGAGGCAGCATGATGTGGACTGAGTGGGTCAGAAACAGGATGATCCGGGTTCAAGTTCTGTTTGCAACATGTACTAGCAATTTGACTCAGCGCAAAGCCTTTCACCTCACAGTGTTCCGGGTAATCCTGGAAGACTATCAATTGCAGGGAAGGTGCTGACAGCCTTTGGAAGAGGGAGTTCCCCACGTTCATGAAATCACACTCTTGGACCAAAAAGAAAAGGTTAAACTCCAAATGCTTGGCCAGTGAGATTGTTTCTCTTTGGCAGACCTTCTGTTAGGTGGCTACCAGTATGAGATGGACTTCTAAATAAAAATTATGTGGAAATAGCAGAAGAGAATCGACCATGTTGAGGCTTTCTCCCTGTGCTGTGATAGGGAGGTGGGCAGAGTGCCCTCCAGCAGGGGTGTTGCACATTGTGAAGTATTGGAGATATATTTTCACTTCTCCGAGCTTACTTGAACACCACAAAGGAGAAACGCAAGATAAACATCTCACTTAGTTCATCTAATTAATTTTTTTCTAACGAGGAGGATAGAAAGAAGTGGAAATTTCTTCAGATTTAGAATTAGGATGTTATGTAGCTGGTCTATACTGGGGTGAGGACGCAGGGAAGGGGAGAGAGGGAGGACAGCGTCTTGTATTTGGGAGGACATCTCCTATCAAAATACAAACCTTCCTCTCCCAGTTCTGCCCCTCTCTCTCCCAACTTCTCCCTCCTCCTCCTGCTTTTCAGGTCCCTTCTTTGTAGATTGTCTATCCCCATTAGAATAAGGGCAGAAACTGTATTTTTTCTGGCTTTTCTCTATATCCCTAGTGCTGAATATAGTGCCTAGTTAAAGCTTGGCTTGTTGGCTTGAAACCAGTTAAGTGCAGAAACCAGACAAGATTGGGCACATTTAGAATGGCAGAACTTGGGGGCAAGCTAATTCTTTAAGACCAGTCAATAAACATTAAGTGCTTATGATGCGTTCTGTCTGAGCCAATATATTATCCCTTCTTTTCATTTTTCTCGACCCCCAGTCTCAGTCATCTAGTCTTACTGTTCTAGCTTGAGGATTTACTGCTCCCTCCTGAACTTTTGTCCTTATTGTGATCAGGAGGCCTCAATGTCTTCAGGCCCGCTCACTCCAAACTAGTTCACCTATTTCCTAGACTCCCTTTACGCTTTGGAACACACACATCATTCTCAACAAATTCCCCTATATCCTCAAACTTTGTAAACAACATCCTTTATATATCTTGGTTCAACAGGAACCTTGATTTTTTTCTGAGGATTCCCCCTTCCCGTCAGAAGCTACTCCCCCCACGCTTCACAGATCTAGAGGAAGAATCAACATGATCTGGGCCTGCTTCTGCCCCTTTCAGACAGTTTCCTCTAACTCCTTCCTCTTTTGAAGTCCATGCAGTTTGATTACACCACCCTCTTCCTGTCCTTGGGGCTGCTATCTGTTGGACTCTACTTCCCTTGCTTTTCTCAGTGACATCAGGCCTTACCTCTACTCCACCATCTTTGGGGATTTGGATATTCATGTTGATAGTCCTTTCTATCCAGCCCCAGTCTCTTTCCCCAAGCTTTACTCCTTGATACATGCCGGAGAGTTAAACCTGGAGGCAGCTAGGAGGCAGTGAATAGCACTGTGGGCCTAGAGTTGGGAAGATCTGAGTTCAGATCTGGCCTTAGACACTAAGCCATGTGACCTTGGGCAAGTCACTTAGCCTCTATCTGCCTGTTTGTTGGGAATAATAATAGCACACTCCTCATAGGGTTGTTGTGAGGATCAAGTGGGATATTATTTGTAAAACTTAGCACAACACTTGGCATGTAATCAATGCTTAATAAATGTTAATTTTTCCCCCTGAGACACTTTAACTCCACATGTCCAAAACTGAGCTCACTAACTATTCCTTTAAACCCTCCCATCTCCTAAATATTTTTATTTCTGTCAAACGTACCACCATCCTTCCAATGCTGTGCCATGAGGGCCACTGGACCCTTCCATGTGACTTGGAGCCGAAGAGCGAGCCCTCTTATCTTCCTCATCAGAGCGTAAGCAAAGATTGATGACTTTTCTGTTTGTATTCCCAGTCCTTTGTATGTAGGAAACATATAACAAGTACTTTTTCATTTATTTATTCACTCATTAATTCTTCTGCCTCCTTATACTTTCTCACAACAACTGTCATTATCCTTACTCGTATCATGACCCCTCCCTATTTTCCAAGTCGATTCTCTGGTTTTTCTTGCCTTCATCCCCAGCCTTGGCCTCCTGGTCAACCTTTTTAATGATTCACTAGCCAGCAGCCCAGAATCTCCCATTCTTACTTTTCTCCATTTCCAAACTAGTCCTCATCCCATCCTTACCCTATGCCATATTTTGTTTCTCCATTTGTGTTTCAGGGCTGCTGAATATTCTTGAATAAAGCTGTGAAATGGGGCTGATTGTAGTGTCTACCCTTGTGCTGGACTTTCCCTGATGCCCCATCATCCCTTTCCACTAAGCTTATCAGTTCCCTATTTCATTGTCCATAATGATTGATTCTTCTCAGCATTTCCCTTTGCCCTCGAGTTCCTAACTGTACTCCTAGCCTCCTCTACTTAGAGCAGATGGCAGCCTAATTCATTGCCAAGATTGAGCCCTGATGTGAGTTCCCTCATCTTCTTCTGCTGCTTCTTACCAGGGGAGGTGAACACGGCCACTTGTGGCCCTCTAGGTCCTCAAGCGCAACCCTTTGACTGAATCCAAACTTCACAGAACAAATCCCCTTAATGAAAGGATCTGTTCTGTAAAACTCAGGCAAAAGGCCACACCCGAGGACCTAGAAGTCCACATGTGGCCTCGAGGCTGCAGGTTCCCCACCCCACAGCCCTTCAACAACATCATCTGCTCAGTCCTCTCTAGTTAGAGAGGTCAAGGTATTTCTATTTCTCTTTAAAATGAACCCCTTTACTATGCCCTGGACCCTGTCATCTTCTCACTCCTCCAGGACATTGTTCCGTAAGTCTTTCCTTCTCCCTTTCCCTCCTTCCTCCTTTTTTTTTCTCTCCCTTACCTGCATCTTCTACCCTCTCTCTCTTCCTATCTCTCTTTTGCTCTCTCTCTCTCCTCCTCTCCTCGCCACCCAACTTGTTCTGCCTAAAAATGTGCCCAAATTAAAAACAAAACCAAAACCTTCCCCTTGAGCAACATCCAGGTGCTATCCTATCCCTTTTTTCCTACTTGATTGCCAGACTTTAAAAAAATTTTTCTATACCCAGTGCATCTACTTCCTCACCATCCATTGTCCCCTCAATTCCATCTAGTCTGCCTCCTCTGGAATTGTTCTCTCAAAGGTAATGGATGCATTCCTATCCGCTTTGTTTCAGTACTCAGCAGTATGGCAGAGTAATGTTGGATTTGGAGTCAGAATGGCCAGGGTCCAAGTCCCACTTCAGATGCTTGTTCGCTGAGCAAGTCACTTAACCTCCAACCTTCCTGAACCTCAGTTTTTTTCCTCATCTGTAAAATGAGAAGGTTGGATTAAAGGGTCTCTGAAGTCCCTTTACAATGCCTAGCATGTAGTAGGTGCTCAATAAATGGTTATTTCCTCCCCCCCTTTCCTCCCTTCCACCTTGACATCCGGATCACTTGACACTTGTTCACCTCCTTCTAGGTACTCTTTAGTCTTTTGGCTTCTGAGATAACCATATTTGCACAATTCTTTTAATTCTCTGATGCTCCTTCTCTGTCTCTTCACTGTCTCCTTCTCCTTCTTGCCCCTTTTAATGGGTGTCAGCCAAGGACAATCTTGAGCCTCTTTTTTTTCCTCCAAATTTTCTTCCCTGTCAGTGTCTTCAAGTAGACTTTTATAAACCGCCACTTTCTTAGTCTCAGCCTGTGGTGTTAAACTCAAATAGAAATGAATCCCTGTAGGTAGCATAAGCATATTGACTTAGAAAACCACAAATTAACATGTTCTATCTTGCATTTTTATGTATTTTGTTAAACATTTCCCAATTAAATTTTAATCTGGTTCAGGCCACTTGGGAGTTTTGTTGGCTGCCCTGTCTGTGGGCTGAGTTCCACACCTCCAGCAACTCTCATGTTTATATTCAGATGACTCCCAAATTTACAGCTCTAATCCTGATCCTCCTCAGGACTCCAGCATCCATGTCTGCAGCCGTCTATGGGGCACTTCCACTTGGACAGCCTGCTGGCATTTCAAAGTCAATGTCTGAAATCAAGCTCGTTATCTTTTCTTCCTTCTGACTTCCCTGTTTCCATCAGGGCAGTGTAATTCATTTACTCTCCTATTATCTGAAGTTTCTGTCTTGTATTGAATTCTTCCAATACATAGACAGATGAAATGTAGGGTTGGAAGGGACCTTAGGCCTCATCCTGTCCATTCTTATTGTTAAGAGGAGGACGCTAGTTCAGAAAAGTGAAGTAATTTGCCCAGATTTCCATAGGTAGCAAGTACTGGAGTTGGGATGAAAACCTGGATGCTAGGATACCAAATCCAAAAGCTTTCTCTCATGCCCCATTTGTTCTTTCTCTCTTGTCCAGTCAATTACAGAGCTTTTCTATTTAGCCTCAGAAATCCTCACAACAATCTCTTTCTGTGTCTTCCCGTTGCTATCACCCTCATTCCTACCTACCTGGCCTATTGCAATAATTTAATAACCATTTTTGTTCACCAGAAGCTAGACATTGTGCTAGGAATACGAAGGAAAAAACGAAAGTCTTACTCTTAAGGAGCTTACAATTTCCATTCTCTCCCCACCTTTAGATCACGCCTCAGACTACTGCCAAACTAATTTTCTGTGTGGATCTGGTAATGGCAGTCTTCCGTTCAGTCATCTCCAGTGACTACATGTTACCTATGCAACAGCGGTCTTAAGTCTTTTGCTTATTTTTCACAGCTATCACAACTCTTGGTTGCCATATTTCTTTTCTAGGTTTATTTTATAAGTCCTTTGAAATATTCCCGTTATCACTGACATAAGTCCAACTTGTTCAAAGCAAGTTTAGGGGGCAACTAGGTGGATAGAACATTGGGTCTGGAATCAGGAAGACTCATCTTTGCGAGTTCGGATTCAGCCTCAGATACTTCCTAGCTGTGTGTCCCTGGGCAAGTCACTTCACCCTGTCTGTCTCCGTTCCTCGTCTATAAAATAAGCTGGTGAAGGAAATGGCAAACTACTCCAGTATCTCTGCCAAGAAAACTCCACATGGGCTCATGAAGAGTTGGACTTGACTGAACAACGATATGTTGTTGTAGTCTTTCTTCACCAAGATATTTCTGGTTTTTTTTTGCATCAATATTCATGGATGAGATTGATCTGTTGTTTTCTTTCTGTTCTATAACCCTCCATGGTTTGGGCTTTGGGGACCCTATTTGTCTTATAAAAGAGATTCAGCCAAGTTTTCATCTTTCTCAATTAGTGAGAATAATGTTTGTAGCGTGTATTTGCTCTTTGTAAATTCATCTGGACTAAGGTATTTTTCCCCCCTTTGATAGCTCATTTATTTCTCTTTCTGAAATTGGATGCATATTTCTTATTTTTAAAATTTTGGATGTTTGATGGTTTTGTTGCTAATCATCAATTTCCTTTGAATTCTCAGTTTTTATGGCCTGTAGCTGGGCACAGTAACTTGTGAGAAGTCTCATTAGTTCCTTTCTGTTGTATATGCGGCTTATTAAGTTTTTGATTTGATAATTTTTGTTTTCACTTCATTTCTTAGATTTTCAAGATTTCTTTTATGTTTGTTTTGGGGATAATTATTTTTTATTTTCTGGTTTTTAAAAAACTAATTCTCAGTTCCCTAATCTATTTTTCTGTTTTGTTAAAATGTATTTTCTAGACATTTTCCTCTGAGGACTGCTTTAACTCCATCACATTTCATTCTGTATGTTTTGAAATAGATTTTTGCTATCTCTTGTTTTCACATCACCTAGATTTTATAACAGATTTTTTTTTAGAAGAAAAAAAAGAAAAAGAAGTGAAAAAAATTTCAGGAAAACCAATTGATACATAAAAATAAAAAACAATTGGCATTATATGCATTCTTTCACACCCTTGGTCCTCCTTTCCTGCCCCCCTTCCCCCAACTCTTCAAAGGAGTCAGGGCTTGAAGTGTCTTTTCATCTCTTTTGGGGGCCAAATTTACTCTTTGTAATTTTGTAATTCATTTTCTTTAAAAATCACTGAAATTTTGATATGTTGTCTCATCATTCTTTTCAATGTAATTATTCTTTTCATGATTTGTTCCTAGACCTACCTGTTATTTAATTTCCAATTATTTCTGTATTTTTTGCTCAAGTTTCCTTCACTGCTATTTTAATTATAGATTACAAGGAACATTGATTATTTTTGCACTTTTACATTTATTTAAGATTTCTTTATGCTTCAACACATGATCACTTTTGGTTAAAGTTCCCTACATTCTTTACTTCAGAATTCTCCACAGGTCTTTCAAGTCCATTCCTCCTGTATCCCCAACAAACTTAGAACTATGTTTTCTTTCTTTTTCTACTTTGTTTACATTTCTGGATTTACCTCGCTCTAAAAGAGGAATATTAAAGTCTCCTATAATTATTGTGTTACTCTTGATGTTTATTAGCATTTTAGCTAGATTTACCTTTTGGAACTTAGACATTATGCCATTTAATGCATAGAAAGGACCCCAGCTGGTTGGGTGGATACCCTGTAGTAAACCTTTGGGAAAACAAGGACAAAGATTTCACAGGAAGGGCAGGCATGGATGGATTGAGAGCTATATTCATCCCACTGATGAAATCACAATCCATTGGAGAATTTGGAGTAATGAGATTTTTTCACTGTGTATGGTTTACTGTCTATAGTTTCTTGTATTTTTTATTTTTAAATGATTTAAGGAGATTCCTTTCTTTTACATCACTGCCAGGTTCAATTGATTCCTTCCCCTCCTCAACAGAGCTCTCCTTTGTAACAAATAAGAATCGTCAAATAAAACAAATCAACACATTGTCCGTGTCTTTCTTTTCTGTTTGTATCCCCAGAGTTTAGCTTAATGTTTTGCTTATATTAAGTATTTATTAAGGGTTTTATTCATTCATTGTCCAAGTCTGAAAAAGTATGCCTTATCCCGCATCTACTTCACCTCTGCCTAGGGGCAGAAGGCATGCATCCCTAATCAGCCTGCTGAAATCATACTTACTCGCTGCATCAATTAGAGTTTTGAAATCTTTCAGTATTGTTTTCCTTTACGTTATGGTAGACATAATATAAATCACTCTCCTGGTTTTGTTTATCTCCTTCTGCTTCAGTTCACACATGTCTGCCCAACTCTATTGGAATTTTCTACATTTGTTATTTCTTACAGTAGAATTATGTTCCAACTAATGAATACATCACAGTTTGTTCAGCCATTTCCCAAATGATGGACATCCATTTTATTTCCAGGTCTTTGTTGCTGCAACTATTTTTGCCTGTCTTTGGTCTCCTTGGAGTATATATAGCAGGTAGTGATATTGCTAAGTCATATGCTATGGACAGTTTAGTGATTTTGTGTGTGTAATTTCAAGGCATTTTTCAGAATAATTGGACCAGTTCTATAGCATAATTTCCCCATTGGTTTCTTTTGACAATTTTTATTATTACCATGTCTGAAATTATGACGCAACTCCTACTTTTTCAAATTGCCTGAGGCATAATGCATTTTGTCCCATTCCCTCATTTCATTCTGTATGTTTTGAAATAGATTTTTGCTATCTCTTGTTTTCACATCACCTAGATTTTATAACAAATATTTTCTTAGAAGAAAAAAAGAAAAAGACGTGAAAAAAATTTCAGGAAAACCAATCGATACATAAAAATAAAAAACATTTGGCATTATATGCATTCTTCCACACCCTTGGTCCTCCTTTCCTGCCCCCCTTCCCCCAACTCTTCAAAGGAGTCAGGGCTTGAAGTGTCTTTTCATCTCTTTTTGGGGGCCAAGTTTACTCTTTGTAATTTTGTAATTCATTTTCTTTAAAATTTTGTTTTATTGATATCTTTTGTTTTTTACCTCACTTAAATTTCCCCCTGTATTTCTTCCTTTTTTCCTCCTAGAAAACCATCCATATTTAGAGAATTTTTAAAATAAAGAAATTTTAAAATAAAGAATTTTTAAAATAAAGAAAAAGAAAAAAAAGTTTACAATTTTTGTTTTTTGCTTTTTTTGGAGGGCACTCAGGGCTAAGTGACTTGCCCAAGGTCACATGGCTAGTTTTTTGTGTTAAGTGTCTGGGGCCGGATTTGAACTCAGGTGCTCTTGACTCCAGGGCCGGTGCTCTATTCATTGCGCCACCTAGCTGCCCTGAAAGTTTACAATTTTTAAAGAAATCATTTATAAAGAAAAAATATTTCTGACATTGCATATATTTCTTATTTTTAAAAATTTGGGTATTTGATAGTTTTGTTGCTAATTATCCATTTCCTTTGAATTCTCGGTTTTTTTGTTAAAAGCAGTGAGCTGAACCGGTCATTAAAAAGACCAAGCCGTATAAGGATATTCCACCCTAGAGTGCACGGACCCCCCAGCTCTGCAGAGGAATCACAGAGATATCTTCTCCTAGCCGTTCTCTGGGGCCAAGCCTGATCTTTGTAATTTTGCAACATTAATTTTCAGTTATTTTATGGCTGTTATTTACATTTACATCGTAGACATGTATGTGTGTGTATGTGTAAATACACACACATCCATACATGAACACACGTATTTTTATTTTATTTCATTTGGCATCAGTTCAGGTAAATCTTTTCACGCTTTTCTGTGTGTATCATATTTGTTGTTCCTTACGGCAAGGAAATATTCCATTACACACAATTGTATCATAATTGCTTGGCTGTTCTCCAAATGATAGACATCTTCTTTTTTTCTAGTTTTCTTGCCACCACAAAATTTAAGGTTTCTGGGAGAAATAGCAACAATCTCAGATGTGCAGATGATATCACTGTGAGGACAGAAAGTGAAGAAGATATTAAGAAGTCTCTTGATGTGGGTGAAATAGGAGAGCATAAACGCTGGCTTGAAGCTTGACATAAAAAAAAACCCCAAAACCAAACACCAAAACAGCTAAGATCTTGGCATCACTTCCTGGCAAATAGAGAGAGGAGAAATAGAAGCAGTGTCAGATTTTATGTTCTTGGGCTCAAAGATCACTGCAGACAGTGCATGCAGCCATGAAACGAAGACACTTGCTCCTTGCAAGGAAAACTATGTCAAATCTGGACACCATGTTAAAAAGCAGAGATGCTACTTTGCCAGAAAAGGTCCATATAGTCAAAGCTATGGTTTTTCCAGTGGTAATGTAGGACTGTGAAAGTTGAACTATAAGGAAAGCTGAGTGCCACAGAATCAAGGCTTTCAAATTGTGGTGCAGAAGACTTTTGAGAGTCCCTTGGACAGCAAGGAGATAAATCAGTTAGTACTTAAAGAAATTAATTCAAGCTCTTCACTGGAAGGTCAAATATTGAAGCTGAAGCTTAAATACTTTGACCACATAATGAGAAGATGGAACTCACTGGAAAAGTACCTGATGTTGAGAAAGATTGAGGCAAAAGAAAAAGGGAATAGCAGAGAATGAGAAGGACAGATAGTGTCATGGAAACAATGAACATGAACTAAACAGACTTCAAGAGACAGGAGAGAATAGAAGGGCTATGGTCCGGGGGGTCACGTGGAGTCAGTCATGACTGAAGAACTGAACAACAACAAAATAAATATTTACATGTCTATGTGGATTTTCTTCTTATCAGTGACCTCCCTGGGGTATATACCTAATAATAGAATCTCTGGGTCAAAGGGTATGAACATTTTAACCTGTTTTCTTTTTAAGCATCATTCCAAATGACTTTCGAGAATGGCTAAGCCAATTTACAGTTCTAGCCATAGTGCATTAGTGTGCTAGTTTTCCTAAAACCTCTCAAACATTGATTATTCCTACCTTTTATCATCTTGGGTAATTAGGTGAATACGAATTGAAACTTTAGAGTTGTTTTGCTTTTACTAAGGATATGGAACAATGGTTCATATAGTTACGAATAATTTGTGATTCTTTTGAGAAGTGTTCATATCCTTTGACCACTTATCTATAGGAGAATGGCTTTTGGTCTTAATGTATCTCTATTAATTATATGTGTATATATAAATATACACACACCCATACACACGTATATTTGCATATGTACATTTATATGTATTAATACAGGTGGAAACACATATATCACATATTGGACCCTCATCAGATATATTTAATAGAAATATTTTCCCCCAGTTGATTGCTTCCCTACTTATCCTAGTTACATTAATGCAAAAGCTTTTCAGTGTCATATAATCAAAATTATCTATTTTCATCTTGGTAATTATCTCTTTTCCTTGTTTGGTTTAGATTTCACCCTCTCACCATAGCTGTGAAAGGTAGCTGATCTGGTTTGAATAACAGTGGTAATAGCTAGAATTTGTATAGTACTTTATGAAACACTTTATTTGTTACCTCATTTTATCCTTCCAACAACATTCTGAGGAACATGCTGTTATTATCTGCATTTTACAGATTAGAAAACTGAGTCATACTGGGGTCTCATAGCTAGTGAGTGTCTGAGGCAGGCTTCAAATCTGGGTCGTCTTGACTTGAAGTACATCACTGTATCCACTAAACCGCTGAGCTGCAAACATTTGTAAAAGGAGGAGGTGGGTCTGGATGGCTCTGGGGTCCCTTCCTTCTAGGGTCCCTCTTGACCTCTCTGTAGCATTTCACACCATTGTCCACCCTCTCCATCTAGATACTTCTTTCTCCCTTGACTTCAGAGATTCACCACAATCACAAAATATTCTTCCAACACTTATGAAGTCTCTACTCCGTGCTTCCTGGCACTGAGGATTTTGTAGAATGTGCCGTCATGAAGCTTATAGTCTAGTAGGGGAAATGATGCTCTCACACAGACTGTAAAGTGGGAAAATATTCAATGAGAAGGCCAAAAAGAGGGAATGATTACCTTCAGCTGGAGGGATCAGAGGCCAAGTGAATGGAGGAAGGAACATTTTCACTTGTCCTCGAATATAATTTAGGTCTAGAAGTTAACATAAAAGCTTCCCTCATATGTAATTTTTTTTTCATGTCAAATTGCCCCACCTCTCTCCTATTACACCTGGAAGTTTATATTAGATTCAACTGAGTAAATGACTATTTCTCCAGGTGAGTCATCAGCACACGTGTAACCTGGGAGTTAAAAAGCCAATAGTGTTACAAGCAGCTAGCACATAATTACTGTCTCCAGGCTGCAGAAGTGGGTCAATACAAGCAGGCGCTCTGGAAACAGAGGAAGCTGGTAGATATTTCTTAGCTGAGAAACCAAACCACTAGTGTGTGTGTGAGGTGACTCATGCTTCTGCACTAGGACACTCTGTGTATGTTTCTAAAGCAGCTTTTGGGTCCTGGCTCCTCTGGGAAAATATGGAACGACTGTGACTATTTCAAACAAGCTTCAGATGAAGGAACCTGAAAAGAGGCATAGGGAAAAGATTAGATGGGAGACAAGCAACTGACTTGCCCAGGGTCACACAGCTAGTTAGTGTCTAAAGCAAAATTCAACTCAGGTCTTTCTGATTTGAGGTCTGGCACTTTTAGAACATTGTGTCACGTAGATGAAAGAAACCAAACCAGCCCTCTCAAAGAACCTGAGGCCATGGGCTAAGGCCCTAGAGGAGTTGATCATAAATGTGATGGAAACCCGGCTGTGGTTCTGTATGATTTTATGAAATTCACCAAAATAGAAAATGTGGCAGAGCCCTGGTTCTATGCCCCTGCAGGCACATCGCTCTCAGAGTCATCTTTGCTGTGACTAGAAAGTGTGGGAAGGGCTGAGGAAAATTGCACAGGGCTGATAGATTTTTTTAAAAAAAGAAATGCATCGGAATAGATTACGTGGAAAGGGAATCAATCCAATTTGTTCTGTGGGGCTCTGCCCACATGCTTTCAGCTTTATTCTTTCATGCCTAATTATTACAATTTTAGAAGTGAGATTTTTACGTCAGAGTGATCCAAAACACATTGAAATGTTAAGGTGCAATTTGTTTCTCGAAAACCTAAACAGACTCGATGAAATACAGATAAGTTTTTCCTAACTAATTGAGAAAAAAAATTAGAGAAGGAATTCAGGACAGTGGTTTTTCCCAATCTAATAACACAAATACAATAATTTTTTTCTGACATTTTGTCAGCTGGAACTCTCTGATCACCAGCACTCTGATCTCTAAAATGCTGGAATTCCTTCACTTCAGCATGAGGCCATGACTGGAAGGAGCTAAGCCACTCAGCTCTATGCTCTCAGGGATTGTGTCTTCCTCAACTACATGCTGGACTTTACCACTCCATTTCTGTGTACTCCTTCCTTCCTTCCTTCCTTTCTTCCTTCCTTCATTCCCTCCTTCCTTCCTTCCCTCCTCCCTTCCCTCCTCCCTTCCCTTCTTCCTTCCTCCCTCCATCCCTTCCTTCTTTCCTTCCTTCCTTCCTTCCCTCTGTTTCTGTCTTTCTCTGTCTCTGTCTCTCTGTCTCTCTCTTTCATATCCCACCCCTACCCCTTTTCTGTCTCTTGCTCTTGGAACAGTAATCGGATCTCTACTACCATTGCTTCTGGAAAGAGGATGACAGGTAACTCCCATATGCCTCCACTCATCTTTTTCTTCCCAGATTATACTCCTTTCCCTGGCTACTGTTCTATATGTGTTGTCTTTCTCATCAGAGTTCAAGCTCCTTGAGGACAGGGATTGACTCTCCATTAATATTTGTAACCTTAGCACTTAGTACTTGGCACATAGTAAGCACTTAACATACATTTTTCATTCATTCATTGGCACACCCTTAATATCCTTAATACAGTAACTGATGACTGTATTTATGAGCTTGAAGCAACATGAGCTCCCTTGAGGGATCAAAACGATGTTCCTTCTGTTTGGTTTAGTTTTGATGTCATTGTGTTGTATTAGATTTCTAATATTTTGTACACTGGGTAATCAGTAACCAAAACAAACTTCTCCAGATTCATGTATAGCTTTATTAAAGTCGTGTGATGCTTCCTTGAGGTGTGGAAGAAGTCTCGAAGACCATGTTCAAGGATCACAAACTTAGGCAGGTTCTATCAAGTTGGAAAGGGTCCATATTGGGGCTTAACCATCCAACTGTATGTCTATAGGCTCATATACCTCCCTGCATTTCTGAGAGGTTCTTCACCAATCTGGCTACAGGGAGGTATGTTGTACAAGGCCAGTCTCAATTACTAACTAAATTGTACACGGTCAATGAAGGGAATTCCCACATTGACAAAATCATGGATCCCTGAAATTCTAAACTGTTATCGTCTCATTACAGCATGCCTACATATTCAGAACTCATAGTATTGAAATACATACCATTATCATGCCATTATTATAAGCCTGACAGTACTCAGAGTATTGGAGTACCATTATCCTCTCATTACTTTAAGCTTGAATGTGTAGTATTTAGAGAATTGAAGTGTGTGCCATTATCTTCTCGTTACTGAAAGTCTGAATGTGAAGTACTCAGAGATTCCATGGAGAGTTGGCAATGTTGTCATGTTAAAAAAAAATGGTGGACTCCCTCCTGCTCCAGAGCTATTAGACAATAGATTTTTGGTCTGTTTTCACTGCCAGAAGTCATTAAGTCAAATGCAACATGGGAATAGTTATAACAAAAATAAGCAGGATGAACTTTCCAAAAACTTAAGCATAACCTTATGGTGTAGAGAACAAAGACCGACAAGTTCAGTGGAAATCCACCCATTGTTCTCCAGCTCCAAAGTGTAAAACCTAAGCATCTGCTGAGCATCTTGGAATGATTCAATTTGTGCATGGCTATAACCCCATGATATTACAAGCAGCTTGGCCTGGTGCTTAGAGCTCTGAATGTGGAGCTAGGAAAGCCCCGAGTTTGCCTATTACCTTAGACATTTCCTAGATGCGTGGTGCTGGGCAAGCCATGGAACCTCTTTCAACCTTACTTTGCTGGCGTGTAAAATAAGGGATTTGGACTCAATGACCTGTAAGGTCATTTCCAGCTTAAATCTATGGACTGCGAATCTAAGTACTGCTTCTGCTATGTAGGAACTATTACCCAAGGAGGGTCATTCAGCCTTTCAGTGTGCCAGGCACTGTAGGACTCCAAGATGCTGGTCTGCATTGGTGGAGGGGTTTTCTGCAATGGGGGGTAGGGCCTGACACTGATGAAATCACAGGTCTGCCCTTCCCCCCACATTTCTATAACAATAGGTAAAGAATATATATATATATATATATGTATGTATGTATGTATGTATATATATATAATTATAATAATGTATAGAAATGTGCCAATGTGTGTATATATATGTATGTACATGTATATTATATTCTAAATACACATGTGTATATATGTGTATGTGTGTATATATGTATATGTGTGTATATATATAAAATCACTTTAAATTTTGAAAGCACTTTACATACAGTTCCCCACAATAATCCTTCGAGGGTAGATATGACAGGGATTATTATGCCCATTTTCCAGATGAGCAAACTGAGGCTAGAAAAGGCCAAGTGATTTGCTCATGGTCTTATAGCTAGATGTCAGAGGAAGGTTTTGAACCTAATTTTTACTATCTCTTAATTAAGTTCCACACTCTGTCCATTTTGGTGCATTTCTATTAAGATGAAAGTAGTGTCAGATGTTTCCTATTGATAATTTCTTTCTCCCTTGGTTCATGTATTCATTCGATAGACACTAGGCACCTGCTATGTGTAAGATGTACAAGGCTTAAGATATCACAGGTGGCCCTGGAGTAAGTGAGAGGGCGGTGCTCACCTCCATGTTGCCAAAGCTATGCAAGGGTTTCTTTGGGAGTCAGAATTTGAGACCCTTCCAGAACCTGCCCCATGCTTCCTCTCCATCCCATGCTTTGCTATTTTTGCACATAGAGTCCACTTAAAAATCTACCAAAGGCGGGGGACGGGAGAGGCAAGTAGGGGGCAACAGCCCTGGAATCAGGAGGCCATAAATAAAAAATCTGATCTCACCGCGTGACCCTGGGTAAGTCACTTAACCCCGTATGTCTCCCCCAAAACAAACAAACAAACAAATCTAATGAAGGGTATAAGTTCAGAGCTCATATAGATATTCAAAATGTGGGAAATAATTTGCTACATTTGACTCTAAACTTTCTTATCAGGTGGAATAAAAAAACATGTCAATCACTGGAATGACTGTTGAGCTAGGAAGTGATTATATTGAAAAATAATGTACATTTATATTTCTGGATTCCATTGGATGCTATGCTTAAATTAAGTGAGTCCTACCAATAAAAGCACACTCTTTAGAGTTGGCGGCAGTGTCGCAGGCCATTCACTTCCATCTCCCACATCTTATAGGAATGGTTATCCAATTTCCGTTTGATCCTTCCAGTGTTGGAGAGTTCAGTATCCATAGAGAAAGTCCATTCTGTTGGATACCTTTAATTGTGAACAAGTTTTTTCTTCCGTTGAGTCACAAATCAGTCTCCTTAGTTTTGTCCTCAGAGGCAACACAGAGAGAGTCTGTTGCCTTTTCTATGCAACGACTCTTCAACTCTTCGGAGTTAAAAATAGTTACCATGCCTCCCCTTGGTTTTCTTTCCTTCAGGATAAGCATGCTTTAGTTCTTAGAACTGTGTGATATCATTGTCAGGCCCCTTATCAACTTCTCTGGGAACTCTCTTGTTTGTGTCTGTCCCTTGTCAAGTGTGACATTCAGCATCAAACCTTCCAGATGTGTTCTAACCAGCTTGGACAGCACCAGGACTACTGTTGTCCTTGGTGTATGTCCTCCCCTTCACTGCCCTTCCCTTTCCCTCCTTCTCCCCTTTCTCTCCCTCTCTCCTTTTCTTTTCCCTTTCCCCTCCACCTTCCTTTCTCTTCCCTTCTTTTTTCTTTCCCCTCTGGTGGTTCCAGCCTCCCCTAAGGATCTATATAAAGTCTAATTATAAGACTCACAGTACCAGACAAGGTCAAGGTCTTCAGGTTTGCTCTTCCCTATATGGGTTCTATTCTTCATTGGTCTTTGGTACATATTGTCCCTGATGCAAAGAGCCTTTGCTCCCCTGGCAAGGGTTCATGATACCCTGTTGTCTCAGTCCCATTGAGTCTCTGTTGTCATTTCCGTATTTCTGGTACCAATTCCTCCCTGCTAATGGGCATGTGAGTGAAGCAGTGCTCAACAAAGGCCTCTAAATTCATCTAGCCGCCATCTTGTTTTGGCTCCCATATTCACCTCCACCAGTCATTGCTTCTAAGTATGTGCAGTATCACTTACATGAATTTTCCATCTGTGACCCTTTCCCCCTGCATGGGGGCACACAATAATTATTTGTATATACTGGGCATCTCCCTGCCAGATGGCAAACTCCTTGAAAGCAGGGCCATCTGAAATGAACTTTGGGATATGTTTGTTTCTTGTTCTTTCTCTTTGTTTTCTTTCTCCTTCCATACATGATGGTTTTTAATCTTGTTTTCATTTATGATTTTAAAAATGATTTAAAAAACTTTACATTGGTTATCTTTGGGGGAGGGGAATCCTCCATTTCGACAAAGAATAAAAATTTTTGAAAAACCTCATATGTAGTGACAGTGTCTGACAAATGGAAATATCACTGTGTCTTAATAGCTCTCCATCTCTTTGCCATAAAGGAGGCATAATTTCACAATCTGATCTCTGGTCTTGGTTTTTAGTTTTCTAATCACTCAGCCTTCTAAGATTTTTGGAGGGGGAAAGGTAGGACA
Organism: Pseudochirops cupreus; assembly: GCA_028627135.1. Taxonomy (NCBI): domain Eukaryota; kingdom Metazoa; phylum Chordata; class Mammalia; order Diprotodontia; family Pseudocheiridae; genus Pseudochirops; species Pseudochirops cupreus. The sequence continues at coordinate 28,109,414 of CM053580.1, forward strand.
ATTGGGGTTAAGTGACTTGCCCAAGGTCACACAGCTGGTAAGTGTTAAGTGTCTGAGGCTGGATTTGAACTCAGGTCCTCCTGACTTCAGGGCTGATGCTCTATTCACTCTGCTACCTAGCCACCCCTTTCCTTAGCTTTTTAAAGTAGCTATGTTCACATATGTGAGCAACTAAACTTTTAGATCTTTTTTATGTGAATTCCTGCCAAACTGGAGTTCCTCCATCCTGGAGCTGTGACCAGCACAGAGTAGGCTAATTACTTGTAGAACTGACTCATCTTTCTGAGTTCAAATCTATTCTTAGACATTTGCTAGCTGTGTGACCCTGGGCAACTCACTTAATCCTGTTTGCCTCAGTTTCCTTATCCATAAACTGAACTGGAGAAGGAAAAGGCAAACCACTCTAATATCTGTGCCAAGAAAACCCCAAATGGGATCACAAAGAATCGGACACAACTGAAAATGACCGAACAACAATAATATAGCATAAATTACTATTGCCGTAGTAATTGCCTAGGGATGCATCAAGAGGTCACCAAGTCCATCCCCCCTCATTTTTCTGATGGGTAAATTGAAGCTCCAAAATGTTGAGTGTTACTGGTATGGATTTTCATAGCATCCTGGTCTGGAAGACCTGACAGGGAATTTAGAGCTCATACCATGTAACCTTCTTCTTTTATAGATAATGATTAGTGATTAAATGCTAGGCCAATGTCACGTAGCTAACTAGAGGCAAGTCTGAGACTAGAACCCAGGTGTCTTGCTTCTGAGCCCAATGTTCCTACCACTGAGTCACAAGAGTCTGATATGTCACATAACCACAATGGCCAATTAATGAAATAGGACTAAGGCTTCTTTTATAAGGCTATTGAAAAAACTTAGTCTAACAGATTTGGGGTTAACGCTTTCTCACTAACAAGTACAAAACAATTCCATTTTCCTCAATAGTCATCAACCTTATGAAAGATTTATCAGCCGTAGTACACTTATCAAGGGTTGAGGCCATGTTGGATTTACCAGCAACAAGCCCCAGGAACCCAGAGAAGAAAGAGCATCAGATCTGTGGATTTTTCATTATTGTTTAAATTCTTTCTACATCTCCAGCCTCATTTCTTCAAGGTCTTGGAGCTTTGGGCCTGTCCTTAATTTGCCTGGCTGATAATGTATAATTAAGTTTCTCCCAAGGAGTAAGAAACATCACAAATCATTCATCCTTACCACCTCTCTAGGGCACGCAGCAGGTACCAGATTCATTTTCCAGATGAGTAAACTCAGTGACTTGTTCCTAATCAAGGAGCATCTCAAAGGACTTCATAGAGTGGTCATGGGGAGGTGGCTACGAGATATGCCCTTGGACTGCCTGAAAGAGGGGGATGGAAATCCTTGATTTATTGTGAAAACTCTGTTTCCTGACCAGTGCCTAAGCCACTCTTATCATTGGTTTACACAAAAATGTCACATTGAGAACAATCCACCCTCAAACCCAAGGACCCTCCCAGGGCTTGGGCAAATCGAATCAACACAGTTAATTTTATCCAGTTTTTTCGGATAAAAGTTTTGAGCAGAGAATGAGTTGTTCTGTTACGTCAGTTACATATTTTAAAAATGTTTCATCCTTCTTCCTCTACCACCAACGAAGCAATGATGTGACTAATTCAAAGATAAGTTCTTTTCTTAGCAGAGCTTCATTTTTTCTTCTTAGAAAATGGGGAGGACCTTCCACCCCTGTCCCCCCATTAATGTGATGATGGAAAAGACAGGGTTCCCAGGAATAACGACAATTTAAAATTAAGAAGCATTCCGCCTGAAAATTTTTGCTGAGTCACTAATCACAATAGCACCATTAGGATAGATTGTGGCTACCTAGTCTGCCCACACACAGCCCCTCATTTCAGAATTAGAAAGATCTGCTTGCAGCATTTAAATGTCAATTCATGAAAGGCTGATCCTACTTTGATAGCAAACAGATTGCCCAGTTTGGAATCCGGCAGCAGTCCTGACGATTCATCTCTACATTTTTCTTGGAATGTGAAATAGAGAGCAAGACTAGAATGTTGTGGAACTAACCCCCTTCTTAGTTCCAAAGCCTCTTCCATTTTAGGATAAGAGAAATAGATTTCTCTTTTCCCCGCTCTCCCCTAGATGTTTTTAATCTCTAAAACTTGTATGAGAGAAAATGATAAAAGAGGTTAGTAAAATTTCAAAAAGCCCCAGAGCAAAAGATGAAAATGACCCACAGCTGGAAGACCTGAAGGATGTGACCCACAGCTGTTTCCAGAGGGTCTAAAAGCATCCCTCAGACGAGCAGGCATTATTACCATGAGAGGGGCTTGAAGTGCATTGTTGAGTCATGGATTCTCAGGGTTGAAATGGAGGAGACCAGAAGAATGAGTAAAAGGAATTATTTTCCAGCTTAACTCATTTAGCTACATCAATTGTGGGATCTATTGGTATTAAGAAAAAAAAGATTAAAAACCCCACAATCATAGACCAGGACTTGGTGGATGCTGATGCTTTGAAATTAGACAGCTCAGAGAAAGAATACTTGTTTGCCCAGTTCATCTCTCTGGCCTCTAAAGTCCCTTAAAGGTTTGCATTCATTCAGCAAACATTTATTAAGTGCTTACCATGGACAGAGCACTGTGTCAGGTATCAGGTGAGATATAAAGGTGGAAGAAGATATTATCTTTGTCCTTGTGGAGCAAAGTAAAAAAATCATAAAATAGAATTACAAGCTCTTTTCATCGTCATTGTCAGTGGAACTACCAATTTAGATTCTAACTCTACCACTTACTATTTTGTGTGACATTGGGAAAGCCACTTAATCTTTCTGGGCCTCAGTTTCCCTATCTTTAAAGTGAGGGAATTGGACCACATGACCAGCTTCAGGCCAACTCTAGATCTTAGCAAAAATCTGTAACATGGGTCAAATAGGGAGAGAAAATGGACTTGGGATTTCTTTGGTATATGGAACTCTTAGGTAAGATGACTCCCTCTAAAAATGGCAGTTATCAGCTTCTCTGTAAATTCTAGTCTTAGAATTGCCTAGACCCCTGAAAGGTTAAGTGACTTGCTCAGGGTCACGTAGCCAGTATGGGTCAGAAGCAGTATTTGAACTTAGATCTTCTTGGCTTTGAGGTCAGCTCTCTAACAAAAATAAAACATGATGGATGCATAGAGACCCAAAGGGAGATTTAGAGAAGAATCTTATCAGTTGGAAGGGAGGGAAAAGAACATGACAAGTTTTATAATGGATATAGTGTTTGGACTGAGTAGAATTTCTACATGCTGATAGATGGAGGGGATTGGGAATAATTGGAATTCATGACTGGTTTAGGCAAAGGTGTAGAGCAGCGGTTCTCAACCTGTGGGTTATGTTCAATTTAAATACATCCTTCCTATCAGATATTTACATTACGATTCATAACAGTAGCAAAATTACAGCTATGAAGTGGCAATGGAAATAATTTTATGGTTGGGGGTCACCACAACACGAAGAACTGTATTAAAGGGTCGCGGCAATAGGAAGGTTGAGAACCACTGGTGTAGAGGAAGGAAATTGGGGAGTGTGGACAGGGTCAGTCAAGGAGTTTAGATGACTGGAGTGCAGAATTGAAATGAATTGGCGCATTGGACTTGTTTCCCAAAGATGGTCTTATACAGCCTTTAGATTTGTGATTGTTGTAATGGAGACACATCGTAGTGAATGTAGGTGGTAGCTTGTCGGCAATCATGACCTGTGTTGGATATAATCTAGGACGCTCATGGTTAGGGAAGGAGATGGGCTAGCCATGTAGTGAGCAGGAAAAATAGCAGATGGACAGCCAGGGGCTGCCCTGGATACATTAAAGTGCCAGCTACTTCCATTAGAATGTCAACTCCTTGAGGGTAGGAACTGCGTTGTTTTTTCTTCATTTCCACAGAGTTTAGCTCTGTGCCCGGCACAGAGTGAATAAATAATAAAGGTTTGCTGCTTGCTTGCTTGGTAGTCAGAGGAGATCAAAAGACCTCGAGCAGGGATGGGTTCCATGAACCCTTAACAGGTCTGTGAATAGATCCAGGGGATCTATGAACTTGGATGGGAAAAAAGGGACATCTTTGTTTTCATTAACTTTTGATTTCCTATGCAATCATTTGTCTTTTGTGTTATTCATTTAAAAACATTACCCTGAAATGGAGTCCATAAGTTTTACCAGACTGTCAAAAGGGTCCATGACTTAAAACAGATTGAAAACCTCTGGGCTTGAGGAAGGCCTCTGGTCTTCTAGTGCAGGCTGGACAAGACACACAGGAACAGGAAGAGAATTTGTGATCTGTGCCGTTGGAGGACGTACTCACATCCATGAGATCATAGGCACATTAACTTTAAAAATGGACACTTAAATCCTTTGTGACTGAGGTCAGAGTTTGGGACAGATGAATAGGTCTTGATGGCTTAATGGAGCTTTTCCAATTGCTCTAGTTTTCCCTCTGCTCAGGCTCTCATCAGGCCAGTCCTTACCACCTGGTCTATACTCTATCCCCTGCCCCTTCCCCCCCACCCCCAGCTCCCAAGCATGTTCCCCTCCCCTCCTCCCTGTGGCTTCTCCTTCAACATGTATCCATACTGGACGAGAGCCACGTTTGGAGTTTATCTGGGAGAGAGTGGGGGAGGAGGGTTGCGTCAACAAAACTGAGGCTCCTAAATGCCCTTTCCCAGGCATGCATATGGAGACCACTTCTCTCTTGTCTACATTATTATAAACAAGTGCATTTGTGTCTTCTTTTTCTAATGTTTAGTTTTGCAAATAGCACCTTCCGTTCCAGTATTGAGATGCCAAATGATATAGTATTTATAAAAAGCACTTAGCACATTTCCTGGCACACAGTAGGTGCTTTGTAAATGCTTACTCCATTCCTCTCCTTTCTTCTTTACCTTTTGGATAACAGATCTGGAGTTGGAAGGGAGCTTAGAGGCCACCTGGCCCAAGTCCCTCCTCCTCCTCCTCCTCCTCCTCTATATAGATAAAAATGACAACATTTAGCAACTGGGATTGAGGGAAAGTTCGAAGTTGAGGGTTCGCCAAGATTGTGAACCTGGGTTAATGGAAGGATGATGGTGTCTTTGACAGAAACAGTGAAATTTAGAAGAAATGTGGGATAAGGGGGAAAGATAGAGTTAAGTTTTGGAGATGTTAAAGGTGAGATGTCTCTGATAAGTATGACTCCTCTCCCTGGTCTGCTCTACCTCCACATGAGTTGACTTGTCCCTCTCAAGTACCCTCCTTCCTTCTCCACCTTCTCCTTCCTCCCTCACCTCTGATTTCTAGCTCTCTTGTCTTCCATTCTTAGAATGTAAGTTTCTTGAGAGTAGGGACCGTTCTCAGAACAATCTGATGATGTAGGTGTTGTTACTTAAAAATAAGACAGAAAAGTTAGGTGACTTGCCCAGCGTCACCTCAGCAGTAAGTGCCACATCTAGGATTGCAATCCAAGTCCTCCAAGCCCAGAATTCTCTTCACTGTCATCCCAGTGCCTTCCAGGCTCTCAGAATCCCTAATTTCCTTCAAGGCTCAGCTCAAGCTTCATCTTTAGTATGAAGACTTTCTTGATGCTCTCAACTGGACCAAACCAACCTCTAACCTCTGGGTGACTGGAGCCAGAGTGGGCTAGAGACAGGAGTGTCAGGAATCAAACAGAAGTTTAATTTCAAAATGAGAAAAACAGCTTTCAAGAAAGAAGGGATCTAGACACCTACGCTGGGGCCCTGCCCCTAGTGGGGGGACCCTGCTTTAGTGTGGCTGAACCTCAATACTTATACCTATGGCAATGTAGCAAACTGTAGCCCTGATGATGAAGAGTAACAGCAACAATGTGGCAAGTTTGATTCATAGCAGGGCTTCATGACTAGAAAATGGGTACTTTCCCAAGCTCAGAGAACACTTGATGCTGATCAAAGCAATATAATAACTATGTGATTTTGCCAGAGGGTGAGATCATCCAGAGGGTGAGCCCAAAGGATTGTTGTTATGCCAAGCTCAGTCTGTTTGCTGGGCCTTAGCTTTGGAAAACAGAGTGTCTCCTAGCATCTTGACAATGCTCTCCAGCTATTCCATGCCCTCCCCTCAAAATTACCTTTTATCTACCTCTAGGCATCCATTTGTATCTACTTCTATTGACAGATAGACCATCAGTTCCTTGAGGGCAGACACTGTTTTCTTCTTTTCTTTGTGTTTCTGGTCCTTCCTCCACTGCCTGGCACTTAAGGAAACAACCAAAAAGGTTATGTTACCTGCCTGAGATCACACAAGGTGTGGTGCTGTCTTTGATGGGTTATGCAGCCTAGAGTGTCATGGGACAACAAGGGCTGGGAAGTACTGTGCAGAATTCCCTGAGGGCTGAGGATCCATTAGCTTCAAATGGGCTTTAAGGTCATATCATGGCCAAGCAGAATCCCTTTCTTCCTTAGGGGCCATGCAGCCTTTGCAATCCTGTTGGGTGATTACTTTTCATGTTGGTGGATTCTACATTTTGAGTTACTGCTCATGGGTATTCAACTCATCCTTTGGTTCCTGTTTTAACTCCGCCATTTTGGCTCCACTCTGTAACTCATCCTTTGGGTCACAGAATTTGGAACTGGAAGGAATTGCTCCCCATTCTCCCATTTAAGAGAGGAAGAGGCATGTGCTACAATACAAAATGTGCACGGTGGGGGATGAGGCAACGAGAGGGTGCAGTGGATAGAATGCTGGATCTGCAGGTGCTCCCCTTTCTCTGACTATTCCCCAGAAACCCCTCTGTGAGGGATTCCTGGAAAGGAAAGCTCTAATAACATCTCAGAATCTCCTCTTGGCCCCGAGTGTATAATGATACAGTCATGTTAACAGTGGAAAGAGCATAAGACATGCCATCTTCCAACTATGTGCATTTTCATTGTTTGTCCATGCCTGGACATCTCTCCCTCCTCATCTCTACTTCCTGGCTTCCTTCAAGTCTCACCTAAAATCTTAACTTCTGCACAGTCTCTCCATATTCCCCTTAATGCTAGTGCCTTCCCTTTGCGATCACCTCCAACTTATTTTCTATGGAGTTTTTGTACATGGCTATTTGCTATGTTTTCTCCCCCATTAATTTGTCTATGAGTTGTTTAAGAGCATGGATGGTTTCTCCGTGTCTCCAATACTCAGCACAGGACCTGGAACATAGTAGTGCTTGACAAGTGCTAGTCAACAGATTAGTAAGCATTAAACTTGGAATCCCAAGCTAAATATAAATTTCAGCTTTGCTACTTATCCAGGTGAGTATGGGCAAATCACCTCTTTAGGTCTCAGTTTCCACATCTGTAAAAAGAAGGGTTGGATTTGATGACCTTTTAGATGTTCTCAGATCTCTCTTTGTGACCTATGATGAGATGATCTGTCTAGTCTTGTCTAGTTCTAGACTGCTGCTGAAGATGCACTTTTATTTGAGACCTCAAGGAAGCCAGGAGGCAGAGATGAGGAAGAGAAGATTCTAGGCACTGGGGACAGCCAGTGTAAATGATATCCCAATGCACTTATTGGTAGAGATGGAGAAATTTCCCTTCTCTGTCCCTTAGAGATAGCACACCAGTCTTTGATCCTGCCTGGTAGCTCTGTTGGCAAAGATGACACAGGTTTCTGCCTCATTGGGCTTATTCTTCATACTCTACTTAAAAATGGCAGAGCATCTCTGCACTCCGCAGTGCCCTGGATGGACTCTCTTCCCATCAGGGTTCTCATAAATATGCAGCCATTGTATCCTTACCTAAACAGTCAGTGATTTATGGACTGGACTGGATTGCAACCTCATCCTTGCTGTCCGCTCCTCCGAGGTGACAAAGATAATATTTCAGCAGTTTCTGCAGCGCCTCTGCCTTGAGGGAATGTAAATAAAAGCATAATTGATTTCCTAAATGCGCCTTTTCTCTGTGTCTCAGTGCTTTGTACATTACAGTTGGTACGGCTGACAAATCAGCCCTGATTGCTAATTAAAACGTGGAATATATTAAAAAGGCCTTGCACATGTCCCGTTTGCTCTCAGACTCAAAACTCTGAAAATGTGAGGACCAGCAAAGCTCCAATGAGCTCAGTCTAATTACTTTCCGTTTTGCTTTGACTCAACAGTTCACGAGGTACGGTAGCTGTGACTGGCAGGTCATGGTTGATTGCTAATTAAATGGTAGAATTCAGTTTCCAGCATCTCCTAACTCATCCCCTCCCCCCCTCTGAAAAGGGATGTCCTCGAGTGGGGCAAAAGCTGTCTTTCTGTAGGCTTGTTGGTGCTGTAGTGACAGTTGATGTTTTTATCCCTGTGTGGGGTCCACATTCTTGAGGGAACTTTAGCTTAAGTGATGATGCTATTTCACAGCCAAATCTTTGCAACGCCCCCAACAAAGAGGGCTTTTTGGCAATGCAGAGTAATGATTTGGCTGCTCCCTGCTGCTCCCATCTTCCTCTGGCTTCCCCCAGCAATCAGCTAGTGGACCTGAAAGATGAAGTGATCTTCAAGCCTTTCTGCTTAAAGTGAGACATTTCAGTTTTCTCCCTGGGAAACCCGAGAGTACCAATCAGTCACAGAGAGAAGAATCAATTTCTTTTTGCCATCCCACTTATCTGAGTTTCATTTATGAGCTCTTGGGATTTAATTGATCCAGGACAACTTCATATCAACAGGATCCTTTTATTGGACTATTAAAAGAAATAACCAGGCAGGAAAGGTTGGCAACCTTGAGACCTTTGTGGGTGCTGACAGCTTTGATAGATCAGATCTGTGAGGACCACTATCATTTAGCAATGGTTGGGCATTTAATGTTTGTTAAGTGGATTAATCATTTCTCTTAATTATCCATTTGAGGATAGATTTGTAGAAGTACATTCTTGGCCTTTATTCTAGATGAGGAAAATTAAGTCTAGAAGGAGAAGCTGGTCTAAAGTAACATAGAACTAGGACTGAAATAACATGATCTCTGTAGCTTAATTTTGCTATGCAGCTAGGGAGCACAGTGGATAGAAGGCTGCAGCTCACATCATGGAGACCTAAATTCAAACCCAACCTTAGATACTAGCCATGTGACTTTAGGCAAGTCACTAATCCTTTGCCTGCCTCAGTTTCCTCATCTGTAAGATGGAATAATGATAGCGCCATGCTCCCAGGGTTGTTGTGAGGATCAAAAGAGATAGTATTTGAAAAGCGACATTTGCAAACCTTAAATCTCTATGTATTGTTGCTATGATTATTGCTAACTATTGTTCTGGCAGCCTCCTCATCTGTGTAGGAGGATCATAGGAGTTAGAGATGAAAGAGAACTTTGAGGTCATCTAGTCAAATTCTGCCTTTTACCGATGAAGAAACTGAAGCCCAGAACGGTTCAAATTTACTAGTTTCCCTCCCCTGCTACTCAATAGTCTTCAATGACTCCCTAGTACCTCTAGGGTAACAGACTGACAGGGTGATACTGAAAGTCCTATACAAGATGGCTCCCACTCATGTTTCCAGATTGTTTCATGTTCCTCTATTTCACATTCTTTGCTTCAGCTTCTATCTGTTTCCCATATATGATATTTCATCTTCTATCTCTATGTCTTTGCCCGGGCCAGGAATGCTTTCCTTCTCTCTACCCCTTAGATACCCTACCTTCTTTCAAAGCATTACTCAGGCACCATCCTCTAAGTGAGGTGTTTCTTTATTTTTGTAGTTAGATCTTATCCCATTGGAATTATTTTGTATTCAGAATCATAGGATTTAGAGCAGGAAGGATTCTTTCAGCTCATTTAGTACAACCGTTGGGCAGCCAGGGACACAGTGAATAGAGTGCCAGGCCTGAAGTCAGGAAGATTCATCTTCCTGAGTTCTAATCCTGCTTCAGACACTTATTAGTTGTGTGTCCCTAGGCAAGTCACTTAACCCTGTTTGCCTCAGTTTCCTTATCTGTAAAATGAGATGGGGAAGGAAATGGCAAACCATTCCACTATCTCTACCAAGAAAACCCCAAATAGGGTCACAAAGAATCAGACATGACTGAAATGATTGAGCAACGATGGCCCAATCCTCTCATTTTGCAGGTGAGGCACCAGAGGCTGAGAGAGGGGAAGGGACTTGCTGGAGGTGACACAAATAGCAAATTGTAGGAGTCAGGATTTGAATCCAGATCCAGCATTCTTCCCATTCCACCAGGTCCCCTTCCTTGACCATATGCTGTATTTATGTCTTTATTTTGAACATTTTTTAGGTATTTCCTTGTCCATGCACATACTGTATCTCCCCAGTAGAATGTTGTACCCCTTAGAGCAGGGCTTTTAAAATTTGCATCTCCAATGTCCAGCATAATGCCTTGTACCCAGTAGGCACTGAATAGATACGATTGAATAGAACTGAACCTGAGTCAGACAATTCCAATCCGGGCTTCTAAGTTCTATTAAGTGAGCATAATTCTACCAAAGGGACCCAGTTGTACTGAAGAAGACATAGTGGGGCCCAGGGTGAAATGCTTCATCAGTAGATGAAATAGAGCTATCCTTTTTGAGACTTGGCTATTTGGAAGAAATACCCCCCTTTTTAGTTTGTTTGTCATAGGGTGCCTTGAGTGTTTGAGGCTCCAATGTCCTGAGCCTTGAGCAGCTGGACAGTTTTATGCCAACTTCTGTTCTTCCAGTGAAAACAAGAGGTGACTCCAGGTGCTTTCTACATGTCCAGTGACTCCAAACAGGCCACTCTTTACAGGCAAGAGTTCCAGTAATGACCTCACATCACAAGTGAATAAGCATTTCTGGGACTGTCACAACATTACTGGAAGCCCTGCCTTAGCGGCCTGAGCTATTACTTTCAGGAAAGATGATGGAAAAAGACACAAAACTCTGACCTCTCCCAATTAGCTCTGTATTTGAACCTCTCCTCATAGGGTTGTCTGGAAGAGGGAGATTCATTGTTGAAGCTTCCTTCAAGCAGACAAAGAATGGAGAGCCCATGTTGGTGTTCAAAAATTAGAGGCACAAAGGAAATCACATGAGAGTGGGCATCCAAAGAGTGCCAAATGAATCACTGGGTAATAGACGTAGGGCTGAAAGAGACCTCTGATCTCATTTTGGCAATGAGGAAACTGAGATCTGGAGGGGAACTAGTGACTTCTGCCAGGGTAAGCAAGTAAAACAGAAGGCATGGCTGGGATTTAAACTTGGTTCTTCTGAGTCCAAAGCTAGAACTCATTCCAGTACACCACTAGGACTTCCCTATTGGTCAACATGTCCAAAATAGAACTCATGACTCTTCCTCCCATACTCATCCCTCTTCTAAATTCCCCTATTTCTGTTGAGGACACAGCCATCCTTCCAGTTATCTTAAACTTCACATGTCTGAGTAGTTGATTAATCTTGTAATTCCACCTTCCCAATGTCTCTTACATCTGTCTGCTTTCTATTCACACAGTCACACAGATCAGGCTCGTGTTAACTCTTACCTACTCTATTTCAATAATATCTCAATAACTTCTTCATTAGGCTCCCCAATTCAAGTCTCTCCTCACTCCAATCCAACCTCGTTGTGGGAAAATCACTCTGGTAGTCATCTATCTTCCATGCCACTTGCTACCAAAGTGATTTTTCCTAAAGCACAAATTTGATTGTCACTCCTTTATTGAATACCCTCCAATGATCCCTCTTGCCTTTAGGCAAATACAGATTCATTTGGTTCCTAAAACCTTTCACTACCTGGCCACATCTTACCTTTCTAGGTTGATACCTTCCTCTCCCTTTCCACATTCTATTGCATAGCCTTCTTGCTTTCCCTCACATGTTACACTCCATCTCCAAATCCAGTGCCTTGGTGTTGGCTGTTCCATACTGTCCCACACCTGGAGTGCTCAGCCTTTGAGAATCCTAGCTTCCTTTGATATTCAGCTCAAGTATTATCTTCTGCAGACTTTTCCTTAACCTCCCCAATGACTGGTCTCCTTCTGTCCCCTAGTTACTTTGTATTAATTTTGTGAGAGTCAGCATGGTGTAGTGGACAGAGTGGAATCAAGCTCTTTCTCTGATACGTACTGGCTGCATAATCCTGGGGTGAGTCACTTAACTTCTGTTTGCCTCATTTTCTTCATCTGTACAATGGAGATAATGACAATACCCATCTCCAAGTGTACAAATGAGATAGTAATTGTAAAGTACTTAGTACAGAGCCTGGTGCATAATGAGAGCTACACAAATTTTATATATTATCATAATCATTATATAAATGATGACTATAATAATATTATTTTTATTATGTAGGTATGTATATATGTGTATATACATATATGAGTTATATATACATATATTAATGTGTATGTCTAATTGTATATACATAAGTATCTCTCTCTCTCTCTCTCTCTCTCTCTGTATCTATCTATCCATCTATCTATCCACACATTGCCTCCTCCAACAGAACACAAGCTTCATGAGAACAAACACTTTGTGAGTGTGTCTTTGTATCCCTAGCACCTAGCACAGTGCCTGGTACGTAGCCAGATATGAGCACAGAATGCTACATAAAACTAGAGAGGTTCTTCACGTAGGTACTAGTTCTAACCTTGGAAGGGCAGAACCCCAGGATCATGGAATTACAGCTATTGAGCTGGAAGAGACTCAAAGGTTACTTAGTCCAAACATTTCATTTTGCAGAATGAAGAAACTGAGGCCCAGAGAGTGAAATGACTTGTCTAAAGTGACACAGGAAGTTAGAGCTGGGATTTTAAACCAAGTTCTCTGGTTCTAAGCTGAAAGCTTATTCTTGAGGAAACTATATCTTGTTAAAAGGTACCATAGACAATGAAGTCATATCAATACTAAGCATATATACACCAAATGGCATAGCATCTACATTTTTGAAGGAAAAGTTGAATAAGTTACAGGAGGAAACAGATAATAAAACTTTACTAGTGGGGGACCTCAACTTTCTCCTCTCAAAACTAGATAAATCTAACCAAAAATAAACAAGAAAGAAGTTAAGGAAGTGAATAAAATTCTGGAAAAGTTAGATATGATAGATCTCTAGAGAAAATTGAATGGGAATAGAAAGGAATATATCTTTTTCTCAGCAGTATTTGGCACCTGCACTGAAACTGTCCATATATTAGGGCATAAAAACCTCACAACCAAATGCAGAAAAGCAGAAATACTAAATGCATCCTTTTTAGGTTATAATTCAGTAAAACTTACATTCAATAATGGCCAATGGAAAGAGAGATTAAAAATTAATTGGAAATTATTAATCCTAAAAACAAATGAATCAAAGAGCAAATCATAGAAACAATCGATAATTTCATTAAAGAGAATCACAACAATGAGACAATATGTCAAAATTCATGGGATGAAGTCAAAGTGGTACTTAGGGGAAAATTTACATCTCTAATTGCTTACATTAGTAAAATAGAGAAAAAGTAGATCAATGAATTGGACATGCAACTAAAAAAACTAGAAAAAGAACAAATTAAAAATCCCCAATTAAACACCAAATTGAAAATCCTGAAAATAAAATGAGAGATGAATAAAACTGAAAGTAAGAAAACCATTGAAATAATTAATAAAACTAGAAGTTGATGTTATGAAAAAATCCCCAATAAAATATACAGACCATTGCTTAATTTAATTTAAAAAAGGAAAGAAGAAAACCAAATTACTAGTATCAGAAATGAAAGGAATGAATTCACTACCAATGAAGAGGAAAGTAAGACAATTGTTAGGAACTATTTTGACAATTATATGCCAATAAATGTGACAATCTAAATGAAACGGATGAATATCTACAAAACATAAATTATGCAGATTAACAGAAGGAGAAATAAAATATTTAAATAACCCAGTCTTAGAAAAAGAAATTGAACAAGCCATCAATGAACTTCCTAAGAAATAATCCCCAAGGGGTGGCTAGGTGGCACAGTGAATATAGAGCACTGGCCCTGGAATCAGGAGGACCTGAGTTCAAATCTGACCTTAGACACTGAACACTTACTAGCCATGTGACTTTGGGCAAGTCATTTAACCCCAATTGCTCTGCATACCCCCCTCTAAAAAGCAAAAAAAAAAAAAAAAGAGAGAGAGAAAAAAAAGAAAAAAAGAAAAAATCCCCAGACCCAAATGGATTCACAAATGAATTCTACCAAACATCTAAAGAACAATCAATCCCAATACTATATAAACTTGTTATTGATATGGTCAATTGTGCTAATAGTTTTCCTAATATTGAACCAGTTCTACATCCCTGTGTAAATCCCCCCTGGAAATTATCTTTGATCCTTGCAATATCTGCTATAATCTCTTTGACTAGTATTTTATTTAAAATTTTTGCATCAATATTCATTAGGGAAATTGGTCTATAATTTTCTTTCTCTATTTTGGCTCTTCCTGATTTGTGTATCAGCACCAACCATATTCGTATTGTAAAAGAAATTTGGTAGGATTCCTTCTTTGCCCATTTTCCCAAATAGTTTATATAGTATTGGGATTCATTTTTTAAAAAATGTGTGGTAGAATCCATTTGGTCCTGGGGATTTTTCTTTAGGAAGTTCATTGATGACTTGTTCAATTTCTTTTTCTAAGACTGGGTTATTTAAGTATTTTATTTCTTATTATATTAATTTGGGTAATTTATATTTTTGACAAGCAGGATGATTTCAGAAAAACCTGCAAAGACTTACATGAACTGAACCATAATGAATGGAACCAGGAGAACATTGTACATAGTAAGAGCAATATTGTTTGCTGGAGAACTGTGAAGGACTTAGTTATTCTCAGCAATACAGTGATCGGAGACTACCCCAAAGGGTTAATGATGAAGCATACCATCTGCCTCCAGAGAAAGAACTGATATTGTTCAAATACAGACTGAAACATGCTATTTTTCATTTTCTTTCATTTTTTTTCTTTTATTCGAGTCTTCTTGTACAAAATGACTAATATGGAAATGTTTTACATAATTGCACATGTAAAACCTATATCTGCTTGCTTACCATATAAGGGAAGATGGAAGGGAGGGAAAGAAGGAGGGACTGAATTTGGAGCTCAAAACTTTAAATAAAAATGTTAAAAAAAATGAAATAAAACCCTCCTTCTTGGTCTACCATTTTGCTTCACATCTTTTGCCAGGCTCATCCCTTATCCTGGGATCCATCAGCTGAGCAGTGAGTTTGCCATTATCTCAGAAACAGTCTATGATGGGAAATGGAAGATAATGAGTCAGGAAACCAAGTGAACCAGCTCCAATCAGGTTTGCTGACTACATTAGCTCCTGCTGCTCATGAGCACTCAAGGATATGGGGGCCAGTGGGGAGGGTTTCAGTGGATTTTAAAGGACAGAGGTCCTATAGTTAATGCCAGTTTGTGAATTTTCATTAGAATGCACAGGGACTCAGCTAGCAGAAAGACTAATAACACAGGATTAGCCCTGCAGGCCTTAATATGAGAATCAATTTATTCTATCAACTGTATTATCTGGTCATTCACAATTTCTCTAAAAATCAAGAGATGCCGATTGGCTTATAAAAAACAACAGGTTTTCTTTCTGTTGGCAAATAGCCCATGGTGACCATTGAGTTTAAAAATAGAAAATGCCCCAGACTTCTCTATTCCCTCAGCATTTTTTTCAGCATCAGACTTTGTCCATTTAGGTGCTGAATGATCTCATTTAGGAGGTTTACTGAATTCACCACCCCCCTCTTCCTTCTCAACTTATTTTGACTCCTGACAGAAGAAAGGCTAGGTAAAGTGGATATATTCTGGTAAACTGTAGGTCCTCAGGATCCACCGGGCCCACACTGACTCTAGTCCATAGGGCCCACCATTTTTATGCTGAATTAGGGAGATTCTTCTCTTTTCTTGCATTGTGTAAGAGAGAACTGGCCATGGAATCAAGAAGACATGAGTTCAAATCCCACTTCAGAAATTTACTAGCTAAGTGACCTTGGGTAAATCACTTCTCTGTGCCTCAGTTTCCTTATCTATGAAAGGAGAATAGACTCGATAACCTCTAAGGTTGCTTCTATTTCAATCTTTGATCCTTCACTATTTCTTGACCTTGCTCCCCAGCTGTAAGCACCACAGCCCCTCCAAATACTTTGCGTCTATTTTGTGCATATGCGTGTATATGTATATGTATATGTATATGTATATGTATATGTATATGTATATGCATGTATATGTATATGTATATGTATATGTATATGTATATGTATATGTATATATACACCTGTTGTACTTGTCTCACTCTCCAAGCTCCATTGAATATAAACTTCTTAAGAGGGACAACTATTTGTTCTTCTTTTTTAATCTGTAGTTCTTAGCACAGAATCCGAAATGTCATTGGTGACTAATTAATTGATTTGGCCAAGCCCTAGAAGATCATCCTTCTAAACCTATGAACAAGCACTTATGTCATGCCTACTATGGGCCAGGCACTGAGCTAAACAATTTAAAATTATTTTCTTGGTTGATCCTCACAATAATCCTGGAAGGTAGGTGTGATTATTGTTCACATTTTATACATTCCAAAATTGAGGATACTGAAGTAGATAGAGGTAAATGATTTGACCAGAGTCACACAACTAAATCTGAGGCTGGATTTGAACTTAGGTCTTCCTGACTCCAGTACCAATGTTTTATCAGCTGCCTCAGTTCTATGGTAGCCAGATAAAACATTGCAGAAGGGCATTAAAAAAAGACCCACCCTCCCAAAAGATACTTGAACAAAAAGAAGAAATTATGTAACAAAGATGAGATAATATGTGTAAAGTGTATCAACCTAAAAATGTAAGCTATCATTATTATTATTGTTATTAATGAGTGACCCACGAAGGGAAGTACTAGCCGTCTACTACTTGATGCATTGAGTATCTGGACATCAAACTAATGTACTAGGAAACATTGAGTATCTGCTTCCTAACAGAGGTGAGTAGGAAGGTCTGGACAGCTCCTTCCCTCGGACTCTGGAGTCTAGCAGGCATCACACCAGCTAGCTGGATTTTATTACCCCAGCAAGCTGATCTACCTGAGTGGAATGGAAAAGGAAAGGTCTCTCAGTGAAGAGAGTGGCAAGGAATGGGGGTAGAAGATGCTAATGCCCCTTCATTTCTTCCTCATGGCACCTCACACAGGTAACACTGACTAGCTACTTTTAGCCTTCACACCACATCCCAGATTGTTTCTCTCTCCATATCCCCTTCTTTCATCACTCACCAGCCAGTTAATGAGCACTTATTAGCCAGGCCAAGTCAAGAAACATTTATTAAACATCCACTATTTGCCAGGTACTGTCCAAAGCACTGGAAATACAAAGAATGGAAAACAGTAAATAAAAATGTATGAAAAACAAAGCTCTGGTTGCCTCTCTCAAGGAGTCTAGTGGGGGAGATGACATGCAAACAACTATGTACAAACAAGATACATAAACTTCATAAATTGGAAATGATCATTGAGGGAAGGCTCCGTCATGAAAGAGGATCAGAAAAAGTTTCTTATAGAAGATGGGGTTTTAGTTATCCCTTGAAGGAAGCCAGGCACTGTGTTAAGCCCTGGGGCGGGGGGGCATAAAGAAAGGTGAATACTCAGTCTTCTCATCTGTCTTCCATCTAGAGACTTCATTCAATCTTATGTATAATCTGGTATATTCTAATCTGTAGAATTCGTCCGATTTTTATTTGCTGTTTGCTTGGACAAGTGGGTTAATTTGCTATTCACTATTTGTGATAATCTTTTGTGTAATTTGGGAATTTGGTGGGAAGTGGCTAAGCTGGTGAATGTAAGCCAAGGGCTACTCTCCCTTAAAGCTCAGCTATCCATCAGGACAGGTGCTTTTGCTGCCAAACCAGAAATATTTGGAGGGAAAGATCCTTTCTCTTTTAGCCCCCATCTTGGAGACTGAAAAAGAGTGCCTTGTCGCAGCCTTTCTCCTGACCCCTTCAAAGGAGGAGCCCTGATCTGCTTTGGAGAGAGCTGGCCAGGTGCTGGAGGTATCTGTGTAGTTTGCCTTGCAGCCATACTTTAGACAACCCATGTGGACACATATCTTACATGGGCACACACACGTTCTCCAGAAAGAAACACACGTACAACAATGTAACCGAGCCCTCGTGCGGGGCTGAGTGGAAAGGGAGACAGAGAGTGGCTTTCCTAGCACTTAACGCGGTGCTTGGCATACAGTAGGTATTTAATAAATGTTTGTTGGTAGATTTCTCGATTCAGGGAATCACAGAATCTCAAAGTTGAAAGAGACATTGGAGGCCAATTGCCAATCTGCGCCTGGCCAATAATCTTTCATTATCAGAGATCATTCGTCTTCTCCTTGAAGACCTTCAGGATGACAGATTTATAATGGGAGGGACCTTAGGGGCCATTGAGTCCCACCTCCTTATTTTACAGATGTGGAAATTAAGGCACAGACCAGGGAAGTCATTTGTCCAGGGTCACTTAGCAAACTCCTGAGTCAGTATTTGAACTCAGTTTTTGCTGACTTCAAGCCCTGTGCTCTATACACTATGACAACCTAGCTGCCTTCAGAACCAGTTTATTCTAATTTTTTATTTCTAATTATCAGGAAAATTTCCCTCACTTCAGTTCAAACTCAACAGACATTTGTTATGTTCTTACTACAGGAAATACCTTGGACTTGGGCATTGGAAATTAGAGGACAAAAGTGAAATAGTCCCTTCCCTTAAGGACCTTGTATTTTACTGGAGGAAGGTGGCAGAAATACACTTTGTATGCAGATAAATAAATGCTAAGTGTGTGTGTGTGTGTGTGTGTGTGTGTGTGTGTGTGTGTGTGTGTGTGAGAGAGAGAGAGAGAGAGAGAGAGAGACAAAGAGAGAGAGACAAAGAGGAAGAGACAAAGAGGAAGAGACAGAGACAATGTGTGTGTATGTTTGTGTATGAGAGAGAGACAGAGACAGAGACAGAGAGAGAGAGAAACAGAGAGACAGAGAGAGACAGAGAGAGACAGAGACAGAGAGAGAGGGAAATTTGAAAGTGATAATAATAGGAATGACCTTGAGTAGGAGGCAGCATCTGAGTAGTGCTCTTATAGAAACTTGGGATTATATGAAAGTGCATTCTAGATCTGGTAGACTTCATTCATTACTACTGGAAACCAACCAAGGACCTCTGACTCTAATCTGGGCATTCAGAGCAGGTCCTTTGATTCCTAAGTACAGCCACACTCAGAGACTTAACCCTCTTTTTTCAGACGGAGTAATAGATGCTCTAAATTGAAGTGACATTTGGTGTAACTTCTTGTACTGGACTGGAATCTTATTCATTAAATGGAATACAATTTGCTTTCTCCTCATTGCCCTGCAAGATCTGAAGAAGATGAGGGGACATTTAACTTTGATGAATTTATGGAGCAGTCATAGTGTGTGTGTACCCTTGAGTCACAGGGCCATGACTAGAAGAGCACACTGGATGGGTCATGAGCTCAAGCCCCACTGGAAACCACTCATCACTGTTCTGAGGGGGCCACTGGATGTAGGAGGCCACATCATAAGGAACCTGTCTTGGAAATTCCATTGAATGGAACTGGCCATCTCCAAATCTCTGAAAGAAAATGGAGTCAAATCCAAGATTCTATCCACCCCAATGGCAGATTTGTCTTGAGCTGTGCCATAACAATTCTCTAAATGCTGTTTATATCCTTTCGTCTGTTATTGGAGCTGTTCATTTTTATTTGGAATATTATGCATTGCAAGAGCTTACAAAAAACCAGGGGATTGGAAGTGGGGAGGAAAAAAATTCAAGTGAATAAAGTAATCTTGTCTGAATCTATAATAAGCCCTAACATTTGTATAACCACCTTCATATTCCAAGTAGTATGAAAGCTTTAAACTCTAATTAACCTTTAATGTGCCCATCTGAAGATGATTATAACCATCATAAAAAGGACAGAGGTGAGGCAGAAAGTGTGAGTGGCTGGCCGAAGGCGGCCGAGTGAGAAACGTAGGGAAGATTTCAACGTTGCCTTCTCAGAGTCATCTCTGATTTTTTTTCCTCTTTGTTGCTAGGGATCGATTTCTTTGTTATTCTCATACTCTTCTCATGTGACTAAAAGTAAGATTGGAAATATAAATTGGAAAAGGCTGAAAATAAAAATAGAATTAAAAAATTAGATAACTAAATGGATGATAATTTAATTCAATAAACATTCCCAAAGAGCCCATGGAAGGCAAGGCTCTGCTCTAGGAACCAGAGGCAAAAATGCAAGTCTTTGTTTTCAAGTTGCCTACAGTCTATTGGGCGGAGGGAGGGAGGGAGGGCTCACACACACACACACACACACACACACACACACACACACTCTCTCTCTCACACACACACACACACACACACACACATGAAAACAAAGTTATTAATCAATCAGTCAAGTCATTCGTTAAATGCCTACTCAAAGTCAGGTCATTCGAATCCTATTTGTTTTTTCCCATCATACTATCCTTCCTCTTGAAGAATTTACTGGGGTAGAAATCCAAGAGTGGAAAGAGTAAAGTTAGTCTGACAAAAGCATATATTAAACTCTTCCCACATCTCAAGCCCTAGGGAGATGAAGAAAGGCAAAAACAAGGTTATGAGTTGGGCTTGGAAAGATTCCCTAAGGCTTAAGGAGAGTATACCTTCAAGGGGTGGGCAGAAGCCCATGCCAAGGCACAAGAAGAAGTGAGATAATTGGCACAGTGAATAGAGGAAGTATAAGATCAGCGATCAGGAAGACTTGAGCTCGAATCCTGCCTCAGACACTTACTAGTTATATGACCTTGGGCAAGCTTCTTAAAAATAAACAAACACAAAACGCTGTCTGCCTCAGTTTACCCATCTGTAAAATGGGGATGATAGCCATTTTTCTCAAATAGGGGTAATAATAGCAACTGAATCATGGGGTTGTTGTGAGGATCAAATGAGATGCATGTAAAATGCTCTGCAAACTTTAAAGTGCTATATAAATGCTAGCTATTAATAATAGCAATTTCTATAATACCAGTTTTTAATAATTAACAACATTTAGCGTCACATAGCTTCAAAGTTTGTAAAACATTTTGAAAATATTATTTCATTTATTTCTCACAACAACCCTGTGATGTAGTCACTATTATTGTCCCTATTTGAGGAAAATGGGCTAAGAGGGTGACTTGTCCATGGTCCCACAGTTAATGAAGGCAGGATGTGAAATCAGTCCCTTTTGACTTTTGGTCCAGCACCCTATTCACTGAGCCACCGGGCACCATAAATGATTTGACCAGGGCTATCTAGCTTCTAGCCATCATTTTATCCCGAGGCACTAAGAAACCACTGAAGATTTTTTAAAATAAGGAGGTGATAGGGTCAAATAAATCATGGTTATTGGGGCAAACCAAAGTGTTTTGGTGGGACATTCCAAACCCTTCCTGACTCAGCCCAATTCTCACTTTATTCAAGAATCCTCTCTTCACCTAAATCTGAAATCTAGACTGATTCAGATTGTGTTTTCTTTATCTGGGCCATTATCCCAATCTCTGATGGTCACTGGCTATTCTTTATGCCTGGAATGTCTTTCCTCCTCCCCTCTGCCTCCTGCCGTCCTTCGAGGCTAAGCTTAAATCCCAGTTTCTGCCAGAGTTCTTTTCTGGTCTCCTCCACTGCTAATATCTTCCCTCTGAGATGAGCTTCTGTCTACACTGGGTATGTCTTCTAGAAGTGCAGCTGTTTGCATCTTCTATCCCCTATCAGAATGTGATATTCTTGAGGACAATCACCTTGTTTTTGCCTTCCTTCATCTCTCTAGGGCTTTAATAAATGCTTTAACTTCAATTTTAAATCAAAATTAAATTAAAATTAATTAAATTAATATTAATTTAATTTTGAATTTTAATGCTTAATAAAAGCTTTTGTCAGACTAACTTTACTCTTCCTACCCAGCAAATTCTTCAAGAGGAAGGATAGTATGATGGGAAAAAACAAAGGGATTCAGCTGACCTGGCTTTGAGTAGGCATTTAACGAATGTCTTAACTGATTTATTGACAAATGCCTTGTTTTTCCTTTCTTTGTATCCCCAGCACTTAGCATGGTACCTGCTTTTGGTGGACTGACTGGCTGACCTTACCTGTTTGGTAACAGTGAAGAGAACCAAATCCCTCTGAGCTTCCTTCTGTATCTTCTGAAGCATCTTCCAGTCGAAACTCCTCAACTTCTTCCTCACATGCCCCTTGAGGAGGCTGTTAGAGGATCTCTCCTGGCCTGCATGGACCATGGGTTTTCCTACCACAGTAATTCTCAGATTATCACTAAAGGATTTGTCTTGTTCAGCTGTCTTCTCTCTCTGCTCCCGTGGCCCCCTTCTCCCATTGGTGAGTTATTCCTGAAACTCCCATTTTGAAAAAAGTTGGCTTGATTTTTTCCTCTCCTTCTCCAACTTGGATATATCCTGAAGACCTAGACTGACCTATAAAGTAAGTCTTCTTCCTGAAAAAAGAACAAGAATTGAAGCTGAATCTCTAATCACCCCAGAAGTATTTAGCCCCTTCCTAGTGTCTACCTCTATTCAAGAAATTCTTAGTTGCTCCCCATCACCTAACAGGTTCAATTATATGCTCCTTTGTGTGATATTCAAAGATCTTCAGACTATGCCAGGTGCTAGGTAGGGATAGAAAGACAAAAAATAGGAAAACATTCCCACCATCAAAGGGCTTACATATTCAAAGATAAACAGATGCAAAATGGAGGGATAGAGGAACTTTACCTGTGATTTCTTTGTTAGAGAGAATTATTGGTTGAAGAAATTTCCTCCATCAATGCAGGTCAGTACCTTCTTGGCAAATTTCAGTCTCAGAGCATAGTCTAAAACATCATTGAGTGACTCAACTTCACATGGCCAGCATGTTGTCAGAGAGTGGACTGGAATCCAGGTTCTACTGGCATCTGGGCCAGGTCTTTATTGACTATGCTTTGTGCTTTGGGGAGACTCATAATAGATTAAAATAAATACACAAGAATTTTGAGAAAGGCCTGATGCGGTAAGTTCTTCTAGAGAACTAGACACAATAGGCCTAGGCACACATAGCTTACTGGAAAACCCCATTTCCAAGGCAGCCTCCAAAAGTGTTACACCTCTGGGTAGGAGCCAATCCGGGGGGGACCATTCTGGAGGCGCTCAGAGCTGCAAAAGATTTTTGCTGCATTGCATCTGCTGACTTCAGTGAGAGAAGACAGGATCGTAAAGGGGAATGCCGCCACCCAGGCTGACTAGCAAGTCAATTTGAGTGAAGCAAAATTAATATCTTGAGTTGCTGATGGTGAAGCTTCAAATGCCCCCTTGACAGATGCTCTTGGTTGAAGAAGTAAGCAAGAGAAGGCACCATTTGGAAGACTTGGTGCCTGCACTTCTTTTTGCTAGAAAAAGAAAATAAAGCACAAACCCCAATTTTTTATGGTCTATAAAAAGTTGCAAAAGGGAAAGCATTATTGGGTAATAAAAGGTGTGTTTATGTGCATTCATAAGCAGTGGGCTCAAGGCCAACTCCCATAAATGAGTTAGAAATGGATCTTTGTACTAAGCAATTATGTACACCTTTGAGGTCCTTATTTCATTTGAAAAGTGTAACAGCAAAGAAGCTGGATTCCTGAAGGCACTCGGATTCCTTGGGATCTCATGGACTTATGTGGTCTGAATTGGAGCCCAATTCTTTAAGAGTTGGGTTGTAGGAGAAATGAGTCTTTTGTGTTCCTCTCCGTCAGGCTCCACTGTTGGGCCTCTCCTCTGTTCTTCAGATACATGGTGCTTCCAGTTAGCATCTGATTTTCTGGGATCACTCTCCCAGAGACCCTCCTCCCCTGTCTTAATGATGAATCTGAACAGAATGTAAGCACCTTGAGGATGGAGGCTGTCATACTTTTGTATTTATTCCCCGGCTATGTACCCGGGTGATTGCTTCAATCCTTGGGTGACAGTTCTCAGTGGTTTTCAGCCATCCTGCTGCCCAGGTCCCACTAAGACCTGACGATTCCTATAGTCAGTCAGTCAGCAAGTATATATTATATATACTTATATTATATATTATACCAGAGACTGTACAGGACAGAGGACACAAAGAAAGGCAAAACCACTCCCTGTCCTCAAGGAACTTACACTCTGATGTAGATACCAAGATGTACAGAGATCTAGAACAAGGAAGTACCTCCAAAGGTGGTGGGCATAGTAAGAATTTAACTTGGCAGGGCACAAAAACAACTCTGAATGGGGGAAAATTCATGAAGACTATATTGTAAAATTGGGGAGGAGATAGCTCCTGGACATGTACAGCCTCAGATCACATGGACCATCAGCTTCTTGAGAGCAGGGATCATATTTCATATTTTTTCCGAATCCCCTGTACTTAGCCCAGTATCTGGCTCATAGTAGGTACTTAATAAATGTTTAATATCTGACTATCAAGGTCTGCCTCCTTTATGGCCAAGTTGAATTCAATTCTCCTTTGTCATCTGTCACTCTCTAAGCCCATAATACAACTGGAGAAGAAAATGAATGTTTACAATGAGGCTCATCTATCTGGACGGGGGTGATTAAGGAACTGGAATGGAAAAGCCAAACTCTCCTTCCCCCTCTTTCATAATTCCTTCTGTGACTTCCACGGTAAGTCTTGGTGTTTGTGAAGTTCGTAGACACACTTTGTTTCCCTGGAGCCTCACAACTGCTCTGAGGCAGACAGGGCAGGAATAATTATCTCTATTTTCCAGAAGAGGAAACTGAAGTTGGGCAGGATTAGGTGATTTGTCTGAGGAGAGGTGGCAGTCAACATCTAGTTCTCCTGACTCCTGGTCCATCCCTTTTTCCGTTATCCCAAACTACTGTTATGTTTATATATTATGTTTCATAGACTTCATGGTCAATTCATTGGAGAGTGTGTATTGATGAGTATAGGGGAATGCAAGGATATATAAGACATATGAATCTGTGATCTATTTTAGACAAAATGACTGACTAAAACCAGTTGTCTAAAACAATGGTGTCAAATTGGAATAGTAATGGGTGGCACTTAACAGTACATAAGAATCCCTTCTGAATGAATGCACATTCACATTAGCTATGTTCTACTGTATTTTTGCTTACTTTGTTAAATATTTTAATCTGATTTGGGCTGTACAGGAGTGTTGGGGTGGCTGGATCATTTATTTAACTCCTCTGGTCCTATATATTAGAAATTGATAGTCTAAGCTCAAGCACTAAGACTTTGCATTCGTTTCTGCCAAACTTCACTTTACTGGATTCTTGGGATCATTTTGAGTCCCGACCATTTTGACTCACTGTACCAGCTAGTGCTTCTAGCTTTGTGCCACTTGAAACTTAGATAAAGATTCCACTTATGGTTTTATCCGAGATCTCAATGGAAATGTTAAATAACACAGCTTTAGTGCTTGGCACGATATTGGAGGACAAGTTTACATTAAGTGTTTTGTTGTACTCTGTCCTGGCCACAGATACTCGCTTCCAGTTCTCACCCCTCTGATCTATGTGCATCTAACCAGGACCCTTTCCAAAGCAGCCTTTCCCAATGAGATTTTCTGTTCTTCCTGGTCAGGGTTGATTTAGATGCCCTTTCAGTGACTTGTCTCATAGACTTCTTGTTATAAGGGGATGTTATGTAAAAATACATTTTAAACAACTGCAAAAAAAATGCTTAAAGGCTCAACTGTTTCCTTTGAGATCATGAGAGGAATATCGGCACATCCTGGCCCTGCTACATACTAGTGCTGTATTCCTGGGCAAATCATTGACCCACACTGATCCTCAGTTTCCTATTCTATAAAATGGGGATAAGGAAAGCACCCATGACCATGAGGGTTTTGTGAGGACCGGTTAAGAAAATGGTTGGAAAGGACTCTGCAAACCTTAAAATGCCACAGAAATACAAGTGGCATTTGCAGTCAGATGGCACAATGGACCTGGAAGTAGCAAGACCTGAGTTTAAACTTTGCCTCAGACTCTTACTAGCTGGGTCACTCTTTGGAAAATTTGAGCTCACTTGGAAGAAAAGCTGGATTGTTGGCATGTTGTAGAGGTGGGACGCAGAAGAGAGCAATGCATCCCAAGCCAGGAAGTCCTGCTTTTAAACCTGAGTTCAGAAGCTTATTTAACCTTTGCCTCTGTTTTCTCATCTGCAAAATGGGCATAATTATAGCACCTCCCTCCCTGGGTTGTTGTGAGGATAAAATGAGTTGATATTTGTAAAGTGTTTTACAAACCTTCAAGTCCTATATAAATGCTATTGCTGCTGCTGCTGCTTCTAAAATCCTTTCCAGTTCTGCAGTTCTGTGAGTCTGGGGACCTTCGTCTGAAGGAGCTGACAGTCTACCTTGGGGAGAGAAGTCACAGGAATGGAATGCTAGATAAAAAAAGAAGGCAGTCTCAATTGATCCATCAACCCTTAGGAAGTGCTTGCTGTCTGCCAGGCGCGGTGGTCTGACTGGGGCTGGAGAGACTGAGATAAAAGTGAGGCAGCCCCTACCCTCAAGGAGCTAATTTTTTTGGGGGGGGGTAGAATTTCAAACCAGAAGGGAGCTTACATATTCTAGTCTAACTTTCTTATTTTATGTATGAATAACTGGGCTAAGAGAATTAAGGTGGTTGGTCCAAGGTCACCCAGCATCAAGTAGCAGAACCTAGATTTAAAGGAAGATCTTGTGACTCCAAATCCAACCTCCTATTAAGATTGGTAACAAATAGTGAAGGGGAGAAAGAGAGAGAGGGAGAAGGAGAGAGAGAGACAGAGACTGAGACAGACCGAGACAGAGATAGAGAGACAGAGAGAGACACAGAGACAGAGACAGAGAGATAGAGAGACAGAGACAGACACGAGAGACAGACAGAGATAGACAGAGACAGAGAGAGAGGGACAGAGAGACAGAGAGAGAGAGACAGGGAGACAGACAGAGAGAAACACACCCATGCACACGCACATAGAGAGACAGAGAGACAGAGACAGAGAGAGTCAGAGACAGAGACATACACACAGAGAAACAGAGAGAGAGATGGAGAGAGACAGAGACAGAGATAGAGACAGAGAGACAGAGAGGGACAGAGACAAACACACACACACACAGATCAAGAAAGACTGAGACTGAGAGACAGAGAGAGTGAGAGAGAGAGAGAATGAGAGAGAGAGAGAGAGAGAGAGAGAGAGAATGAGAGAGAGAGAGAGAGAGAAACAGAGAGAAAAGAGAGAACAGAAAAAGAGAGAGAGAGGAGGAGAAAGAGCAAGAGCAAGATCACTTTGAAGCCCACTGATCCAAGACTTTGACTCCTGACCTCGAATGACTCTCTCCAGAGGAAGATTTTAATAAGGTTTTCTCCAGAGCTAATGCACTGTATTATCTTTTATGACCTTAGGTATTCTTTTCCCTCTCTGAAGGAGAAAAAATAAGGACACAAATGCTAACTATCCTAGCAGGCTGACCCCATGTAGCCATAACTTACACGATCCTCCCCTTATGCTACAAAATGCTAGAAAGATTTCTTACTTTCCTGTCCCCAACACCCCATCTCTCCAGATTGATAGCAAGAGTAGGCAGAAATCTGACAGCAAGAGAGAGGCTCATTGGTATAGCCCTCTATAATAAACAAGAAAAGGAGGAAGCTTCTGCATAAAAGCATTTGAGGGACAGAAGACGGATTTACCTGAAACCTTTAACTAAAGCATCCCCAAAATGGTGTCTCGTGGAAAATAACCAACAGAGGCTATAAATAATTTTCAGCTACAACCATGAATGGGGCTCCTTCCCTTGGCTATATTCAGCAAGTATGCTTGGAGATACAGAATTTTTAATAAAGAATTCTTTGACTAGAAGACAGAGTGGACATCCATATCTTTCTGAGTAGTTTCTGGAGATGCTTTTAAAAAAGGAAACATCTTAATCTTCCCCCCAACACTTGACAAGGTCTTGTCATTTTCTTGTTGAATTGGATGTCTAATCCTAGCAGGCAAGGTAAGTGTAGGTGGGTATTGACTGATCTAGGGGAGAGGTGAGGGACAGATGTACCTGAGGTTTTGCAAATCTGCTATCCATGGTCAGTTTCCTACAGAGATGCATCCTGTCAGGTAAAATCCATCTGGTAAAGAGAAATTCATGGAGAAAGGGTTTTTTTGTCCCCTCACATCTTATAGCTCATCAAGTACTTACCTGGTGCATTCTCACTCTCGTTTCCAGAAATGAATGAATGAAAGGGAAAAGGAACACCATGGTGTAATCAAAAATAGCATGCTCTTGAAGATGCTAACACACATGAGTATGCATGTACATGTGTGTGTGCATGTATGCACTTGCATGTGTATGTGCGGTTTTATTTCAGCTATTTAACACTAGAAGGACCAAGTGTGTCAATCAATCGAAAAATTTGATCCTTTGAGGTATTCTCAAATTCCAGTTCTTAGCTCTTTGCTCTGAAACCTTGGGGAAAAAAGAGGACAAATCACATGGCTTTACTAAAGAAATTTCTCCATTGCATGGATTCTCATTATTAGCCAATCCACGAATGGGAATTCTTTAGGATAATAAAACACTTTTGGAGAGAGGCTGCATGACTTACTGAATAGTGTGCTGGACCTAGACTCAAACAAAATTGGGTTCATATTCTACTTTGAGCACTTACTAGCTGTGTGACCCTGGACCAAGTCTTTTAACCTCTCTATGCCTCAATTTCCTCATATGTAAAATAAAATTGGACTTCATGGTCTCTATGGACTCTTTCAAATCTAAGTCTGTTATTATCCTGACACCTGATGTCCAATTCACTTGAAGGAGGTCAAGATTTATTAAGCAAGCATAGCAACAGTTTGGTTGGACCATAAAGTAGTAGAAAGGGATGAAAAGGTAAGTAGGGACCAGGGTGTGAAAGGTTTTAAAGTCAAATATATTTTATCCTAGAGACAGCATGGAGTAGCTGAAGCTTCTTGAGTAGGGGAGTAACCATCATCTGAATTCTACTTTAGGAAAATAATTTTGGCAGGCATGTGTAAGATGGACTGGAGAGAGAAAACAGTTGGGGCAGGGAGACCAGGTGGGAGGCACTAGTCCAGGTCAGAAGCGATTAGGTCCTGGACTCTTACAATGCTTATATGAGAAGAGAGAAAGGAATAGATGTAGGGATAGAAATGACAAGAAATGGAAACTGATGGGATACATCGGGGAGGAAGAAGAAAGGGTCAATGATAACACTGAGTTTGCAAACCTGAGTGACTAGAAAGATGTGGTGTCCCTGAGAGAAAACAGGAAGTTCAGAAGAAGGGAGTAGGTTACATGGGAAAGATAATGAGTTCAGATTTGGATCCAATCCATATGCTTTCCTACCTCGATCAAATCTTTATGAGAACCTTTTCTGCATGAATGAATGAAAACATGAGAAACGATAATGGTAGGGGAGGAGGCAAACTCCCCCGACCAATTTCCTAAAACAGACCACATCTTTGGTGTCATGCAGTTCACTGAGAGGTGGAGAGAATATGATTCCTTTTTTTATTGCTTGTTGATTTTTCAAAAGCATTTGTCAAGTAGAGAAAAATGAAGCCTTGAAAGTTGAGCTGAGACAAAGCATCTCTCATTCATATGTCATAATGATACAGTATTCGATGACAGATGTACCTGTATGGGTAAAGCAGCTCTATATGCACTGAGCAGAGCATCCTGTGAGCTAGTCAACAGGGAGGCATCTTCCAAAAGTTTTGCCAGTGTCCTGGAAGATACCTTGGGAGACGAAAAATGTTTCGCAATTGATAACATTTAAAGTCTAACCTGACAGCAGATAAATTGGAAATGCTATTGTCATGGTGGATGAGACCTCTTTAAGATATTTTTGGAATCAGTGGAAGTCATTTAATATATTAATCAGATGAATCCAGGAGAATTGGAGAAAATATGGGATAGGAATTGCACAGGACAGGGAGAGAATTTGAACTTTATAGAATCTCAGGCTTGAAAGGGACATCAGAGGGCACCTGGAGCAACCTTTAGCTGCCCAAGACTCCCTTCTAAAATCTACTTGACAAGTGGGCATCCAGACTCGGAAGCCTGCCTGTGAGGGGGAACCTGTCATCCCCCCAAATAGACTGTTCCATTTTTAAATAGCTTGAATTGTTAGAAAGTTTTTACTTACCCTAAAATACAAACTGGCCTCTTGGCAGCTTTTACCCAGCTGCTGCCCTCTGAGGTCAAGCTTTCCAAGACTAATGCCTCCTCTATAAGGCAGCTCTTCAAATATTTGAAGACAGCTTTTCACTTTATACCTCATGGCACTTTCAGTGGAAGTCATTCTCACAGATGACTCTCAAACTCCAACCCTTAAACCTCTAAACTTCTGCCTAACTTTGGAGCTCACTTTAATATATCATCAAAAGAATTTGTGAGATACCTTCTATGTATGTGCCATGCATCGTGCTACGCATTGTGGATATAAATGCAAGAAAGAAACAATCTCCACTCTCAAGGATCTTAGAATTAGAGGGGGCCCTGAATATCATAGGAAAATAGGGCCATAGATTTGGATCTGGAAGAGACCCTAAAGGTCATCTAATCCAGACCCCTCATGTTACAGATGAGGAAACAAGAGGCTCAGACATATTAAGTGACTTGCCCAGGGTTGTGCAGCTAATTGAATGTCAGAGGTGCAATTTGAATTCAAGTCTTCCTAACTCCAATGCCAGTATTCTATCCCTCTGGAGCACAGACGAATAGAATGACTCAGCCAAGGTCACATAGACCAGCACTAAAACCAAGCAAATACAGTGCTTTTTAGATTGCATCTTGCTGCCTCCATTCAATTCAATAAACATGTACCAATCACTTCCTGTGCATCTTGAGTGCAGATCACCATGCCAGGCAATAGGAATGATACTATTTTGATATGCCAGTTGTCTGACCTCAGAAGTATCTAGGAGTGTAATGGGCCATTGTGAGAAGTAGTAGGTTCTCCTTCTTGGATGTCTTAAAGAAGAGCATGGGTCACCATTTGTAGGGTACATTATAATGGGGATGTTTTTGCAGATGGGTTGGATTAGATGGCCACTACTAACCCTCCAATTCTGATTCTGATTCCTAAATCTGTATCAGTGAAGGGAATTCTCACACTGATAAATTCATGTAGGTCAAAGAATCGTGTCCAATTTCCCAAATAATGGAATGTACAGTTGGAAGGTTACCAAAAGGTTCTCTTGTCCAGTCCCTCCATTTCATAGAGGAAGAAATGAGTGCTAGAGATGGGCTTACCCAAAGCCACACAGCTGCTGAGTAGCAGAAATGGGAACTAGAACCCGGATCTCCAGAGTGTGCATTCTGGAACTCTAACGCACCAGGATGCCTTTGTGTCTTAGTTATTTCTCTGGAGTTCCTTTAACATTTATTCATCAATTGATTGATTCAACAAACACTAATTATGTGCCTAGTAAGTACCAGGTACAAAGAAAAAGACGTCATTGTCCTCAGACTTGCATTTGCAGATAAGGTTGTAGTGGGAATCTGAAAATCTTCCCCGCCTCTTGGGCCCTTGATAGGCTTAAGTGAATCTGAGAACCTTTCCTGCTTTGAATATATACTCTGCCCCCTAATAGGCTGAATGTGGTCTCAAGGAGCCTGTGGCAGGAGGCTTGTTTTTCAGGAATGGCCACACCTTGCTACTTTGTGATTGGGCAGTGGGTCAAGAGGGCTGTGACATTCTCCGTCCCAGGAGAAGGCTATATATACCCTGATGTGAGGTTTTTCTTTGGGGCTCACTTTGGGAAGACTTGTATGATTTGGCCAGCTGAGACTCTGGGCAATCGTTGAGGCCCCCCCGGCTTTGAAAACCCAGATGTTGGTGCTTTTTCTCTGGTAACTAACTAGGTATGGATGTAATGGTCAGACAGCTGGAAACCCTGTCTGCTAAATTGTGTTATTTTCTGTTGCAACTTCTGTTTGTATTCTCTGAAGTTCAGGGTGCTGAGTTCCCCCTGAACTAGGTAAATGATATGTGTTTAATTGATTAAAGTAAGATTGTTAACCCATTTTGAGTTTTTGTGAACCTTGTTCTCTATTTCCTTAAACTTTCCCTGTGTCTACAGTAGGAACTTTTAGAAGCTAGGTGCTTCTAGTCAGGTGCTTCCAGGTGCTCTAGTCAGCTGTTGGCTTTATTTGTATACTAATTAAAATATTTGTAAATACTAATAAAAAAAAAGGAAACAAAAGAAAAGCAGATCTAAGAACCCACGCTAGCAGCCATCCTGGCTATGCTAGGGTGCTTGCTGCTGCAAGGGTCACAGATGTACTCCCCCAAATTGGCCTGTAATTCATAAGAGTCATCAAACTATGGGAAAAAACCCCTTTTCTCAGGGTTTATTTTTTTCATAAATCAAGCCTGGCAGGAGACAATTGTAAAAATGTCACCTAAAAACTGAATAAGACCCATCTCATCCTGTGTCTTTTCCTATTATTCCAGGCTTAGGTTTGGGGATGAGCTGAAGTGATCTCCCTGAGCTTGGGGCTTGGGAAGAATCAGCCTAGCTTGGCATTCTTTACCTTTTTCATATTCTGGGGGCAAATTGCCTGCCTGGTCCACCTCGTCCATGCAGGTTAATGAGGTGGTTAATGGGGCACGACAGGGGACAACTGCCCAGTCACATTATGGAGAAAGTAGAAAAGGTCGGCGGAGTCTAGGGCATTGACTGTCTTTCCTTGAATGCTCTGAGGCAGCACCGTTCTGATGTCTTCCCATGATGGATTGAGAGAAGAATAAGAAAAGGCAGGATGTGACTGCTCTCAGGATGATGATGGCAATCATCTGAATGGAGGCCATTCTTGTTTCTTAAAGATTATAAATCCCCTTTTCATCTGGTGTGATTGAGAGGCTTGTTTGGATGCTGCTTCATAGGCTTGGAATTAAAAACTCAAATGAGGAGAGCTTACAGCTGTTCTTTTTCCTATTGTAATTTTTTAGTCTCAATAAACCGGCATTTGACCTAGATCTGCCACTTTTGAGACCCATCTGTCTCCTGAACTTTCTGCCAATGAGGATAATTTGGGGAATTCAGCTTACCTTTCAACTATCTGACCCAAAGGGCCCAGAACATAGTGCCTATGTCTTTGGGGGCTTTGGGAGAAATCATGATTGTGGACATTTTGTGGACACAAAACCTTTGAGGTTTGCAAAAAGATTTACATAGTTAAGGGAACTGGTAGCAGTAGGTCTGCAGACACTGTACCTTCAGCAGACACCAACATCTTAACTTGACCCTCACAATAACCTTGTTAGAGTTGATACTAGAGGTTATGGGTTCAAGTCCTAGCTTTTCCATATACTACTTGTGGTCAAATCTTGAGAGAAGGTAAAGCATCTTTTGAGACTCATTTCACATGACTCCCTCTTATGCACTTGACATTTCAGTCACACTGATCTACCTGTTGTTCCTTGTACATGACATTCAGTCTCCCACCTCAGGGCTTTTGCATAAGCAGTCCACATGCCTGGAAATCACTCTTTCCATAAAGCACTTTGTGAACCTTAAAATGTTGTAGAAATACTAGCTACTATCATTATCATCAGTACCACCACCATTGTCATCATCACCATCACCATCATCATCATCACTACCACCACCATCATCATCACCGCCATCACCACCATCATCATCACCGCCATCACCATCATCATCATCACCACCATCACCACCATCATCATCACCGCCATCACCACCATCATCATCACCGCCATCACCACC
>CM053580.1:28143631-28222590 GCA_028627135.1 Pseudochirops cupreus
TTTCTTTTTCTTTCCCTTCCTTTCTTCCTTCCTTTCTTCTCCCTTCATTCCTTCCTCCCTTCCTTCCTTTCTTTCTTTTCCTTCCTTCCTTCCCCATCCTCCTTTTCTCTTCTTTCTTTTTCCTTCCTTCCTTCTTTTCTTTCTTTTTTTCTCTTCCTTCCTTCCTTTCTTTTCCTTCCTTCCTTCCCCATCCCCCTTTTCTCTTCTTTCTTTTTCCTTCCTTCTTTCTTTCTTTCCCTTCCTTCTTTCCTTTCTTCCTTCCCCTTCTCTCCTCTTCCTTTCTTCTTTTCTTTCTTTTCCTTCCTTCCCCATCCCCCTTTTCTCTTCTTTCTTTTTCCTTCCTTCCTTCCTTGCACTTCTCCCCACCTCAAATGTTCCAGTTCACCTGGCACAGAATGGTTAGTCTAGCTCTTTCTTCTAGGGGGTGGAGGTGGGGATAATTTGCAGATAGAGATAACTAGGGTGATTGCAGCCGCTGACACCAACGACATTCTTCCATCCCCTACATTTGACTGTATCTGACCAACTAATGATTGTTCTGTTCCAAGGTGACTGGGGTCTACTTATCTAAGGTAGTTGAATTTGTAAAAGATTCTTGCTGTCTTTAACTCAATAGGAAAACACTCAGCCAGAAAACAGAGAGCTTTAAAAGCCAAACTGAAGCTATGGTATTTTATCCTAGAGGCAACAGGGAATCACTGAATATTATTGTGCAGGATAGTGATGTGATCAGACCTGGGTCTGGGAAGATGATTTTGGTTGTTCTATGGAAACTAGATTGGAGACATATGAGAAACTGAGGGACCATTTCAGGGCTATTTATGATAGGAGTGATGAGAGCCCGAGTTAAGGTGGCATCTCTGCTAGCAGATAGGTAGGACTATTATTGTATGAATGAATGTATTGAATGAATATTATTTATTATAAAATGTTATTAAAAATTAAAAAAAATTTTAGCTCAAAGGTGCTGACACCAGTGCTGGCAGTGGTTTGCTGACCCGCACTTTAGTACAACAAATAATTTGGATGTTCCATGGAATTTGTCATAATTGGATATTTTTGTTGAGCTTTTAAATTTTTATTAAATATTACTTTGAATATTTAATACCAAAATAACAAATAGTTGATATTAAAATATATCCCAAATTAATGAGATTTACACTTGACAAATATCATCTTATTTTATCCTCATGACCACTTTGGGAAGTGGTATTATTATCTCCATTTTACAGGAGAAGAAACTGAGGCAGAGGATAAATGGCTTGCTTAGGGTCATACCAGTAGTTGTCTGAGACCAGATTGGAACTCAAGTCCTCCTGACTCCAGGTTGAATGTTCTATCTGCTACACCACCTGGATGCTAAATTTACTGAGTAGACATAGCAAGCATTGAAATACAATATTTGGGGCACATTCTGCCCTATCTGGGGACTTTGGTCCCTGGGGAAAGTGGGGAGACTCAAACTTACAGCAATTTCTACGTGGCAAGTGAACCTATATCTCTACTGCTAGGCTGGATCAATCAGATCCCTGAATATTTTGCTTCTTGCTGAATGGTTTCTGGAAACTCCTGGTCTGGACCTTGTTCTTTGACCTCTGGTGGCTTGCTTTTCTGACCTTCTGAAATGCATAAGGTCATAGCCATCTCCAGTCTCCTTCAACTATAAACAAAACTAATGTTTGACGCTGTTATGTCTGCAGTACAGACAGAGTTAACAGCTGGGCTGTGCAGTCATGAGCCACATTTCTGGGCCTTGGTGGGGAGATAAAGGTCTGAGACCTCTCTCCCCACCAAGGGCTTAATCCTTGCCTTCTCCACCACCAGCCAGTCTAGGAAGAGTCAGAGACAAGACCCATAATGAGATTTTACTTGTACTAAGCAAGTTAAAAATAAATATTGCTGGGGAGGAAATAACCAATGCTCTAAAAAAAAATCACCTTGATGGAAGCTTTTTTTCTTTTTCTTTCAGTGTAATTGAAAAATTACATAACCAAAATGCCAGGTAGATGGTTATCCTTAACTACAAAGTCACAGAGTATTAGAGCTAAAGGAAACTTTACAGACAATCACAGAGGAGGAAACGGAGACCCCAAGAGGGAAAGTTGCCTAAGACACAGAATAGCAGAGCTCTTCATGTTGAGGGCTCCCTCTTTGGGGAGGATGGGATAGATCTGGCGTTTCATCAATGTAGGAAATCTCCTGAGATGGCAAGTCCCTCCAATCCTCCTTCCTTTCCTCCCTGGACTTCATGCCTCCCTTATTTGCCTGTTAGTTTTTTACATTTAAACATTTCCCTTTGTTTCCTTTACAGATGTGATGCATATCCTAACCCATCTATCACTGAGCAGATCAGACCTAGTGAGTTGCTGGAGGCCCATAGAGAAGAGTGACCTGCCCAAGGTTTCACAGCCAACAAGCATCAGAAATAGGATCTGAACCAGGCTTCCTGTTGGCTAATACTCGATCAAAAAGAGTTGTTTAGCTCTCAACTCTGTTACTACCCGTGCGAATTTGAGCAAGTCACTTAATATTTCTAGCTCCCAATTTCTTCATCTGTTAAATGGGAACAGAGAAATATCTGTACTACCTGGCTGGTGTGAACGTTCAATAATGCATGTCAAGAGGTTTTATAATGTAAACTAACGTAAGCTATCATTATGACCAATGTTCTTCCTAAAGGGCTGCTTTGTTTCTTGGTTTGTTTGTTGGTTTGCATTATATATCATTCTGACTGGGCCCCCAAACCAGGGCAAAACCATATCCCCAGCATTTCATTTTGGAAAAATTGCTCATAACAATGAAAAAAATGCCATTTCCAAATATCACCTTCAGGCATTGTGAGATGAGGCAGCCCTAATTTTTCAAAGAACAGATAAGACCATTTGACAACTTCTGAATGTCAACAGGCCTTTTAGGCAATGTCTTTGTAAATGGACAGGCAGCTCTGAGATCCTGAAACCAATGTCTAAACCAGAGTAATTCCTCCAACACCTAGGAATTCCATGAGAGAAGAGAAATAAACTCCGAGGTTCAAAACCCAAAGTAGATACCATTTTTTTATTCCTAAAGCTGGTTCTATATCTTTATAGATCTAAGAGAAATCATTAATATTTCAAAAGACAGCAATAGCAGTGGGTGACTTACTCAGATGGCCCACAGTTCTCACTCAGGGGGAGGAGAGAAGCAATTTAACTCTAGCATCCTTAGCCTGGAAAAAAATCAAAGGGGAAAGACAAATTGTTTTCTGGAAGCCACTCAGGCATAAACAATTGCTAAAATAAGGTATAATGTAGGGCTGATTTCAGGGGAATGTGAAAGAATCAATTAAAATCTCTATTTGCTATGACTAACAATGGTTAAGCTGGACAATTTTTCTTTCTTTAAAAAAAAGATAAAAAACGTATTATTTAGTTTTCCATAGGATGATCTGTGAAATTTAGAAACCACATAATAAAATTACATACGTACAATTTGAAACCTATTAATATGGGACAAAAATAACCTAGTAGAGCTCTTCTTTACTGAAGTAATAATCTTTAAAATATTTATTATTTTATTAAGCCAGTTTTTATTGATTCATTTTGTTTTTACATCACCTCCTTTTCCAAATATATCCCTTCCAGAGAGCCATTTCTTGGAACAAAGAATAAAAAAAGAGGAATAAAATGGTTCAAATGGCACAACTACCGAGTCTGACAGTATATGTACTATTCCACACTTTTACTCGCTTCTCCTACTCTCATTTTCTTTGAGGAATATATAATATTTGAATTCAAGAATAAGAGGTCAACTCACTGCCCAGAAAACAGCAGTTCCTAGGAAATCCGGCTCTTCTGAACATAGGGCAATGAGTCCATTGTAACAAAGCCCAAGGAACTGTCCAAAGTATTTTGTTGTTGTGGAATTTGGTCATGGTGGTGATTTATTAGGATCTGTTGGCAATCTTTTGGTCATGCAGACATTTTTGAAGTGAACAAGTGTGCTCTGGAAACTTGTGCTGCTAAACACATCATCACCCTTTGCTCCCTACCTCCAGGACTGACATTTCCTAGAATCTGTTAGTCTCTCAGAGGCTAGCCATCTGCTGGGATTAAAGAGGATT
The DNA here is from genome assembly GCA_028627135.1 of Pseudochirops cupreus. Lineage (NCBI taxonomy): Eukaryota > Metazoa > Chordata > Mammalia > Diprotodontia > Pseudocheiridae > Pseudochirops > Pseudochirops cupreus. The sequence continues at coordinate 28,147,734 of CM053580.1, forward strand.
TGCTGCTAAGGGAATTGCCTGCTGGTACATGGATCCTGGATCTTGAGGGCAGAAAGACATTTTAGCAAGCCTTATAAAGTGGAATAAATTGGACAATTTTATTCCTTTTGTCTTCTCATTAACTCCCTGAGGAGTCAGATAATTAGAGAACATTTGTTAGAGCAAGAAGGGACTTTAGGGATCATCTAGTCTAATTATCTCTCTTTACACATAAAGAATCTGAGACTCACAGAAATGAACTGACTTATCCAAGATCACACAATTAGTAGCAGAGTCAGGGAGAGAACCTAGGTAGAGCACTGATCAACTTATCTCTTTTTATATTCCCTCCCTATATATTTTTTTGTGCATCACATCATTAATTCATTTATAGTTGTATTCCAACATTGTGTTTATTCAATATGTCATTAAAGTCCCAATTCTCTATTTTACTGTTGTCACCTTCCAGGATATCACTTATCCTTTCCCAAATGAGTTTTGATGGATGTCTTCCTGGCTTTGAATAGTTATTTGTGTCTATAACTGAGTTATTCCCATAAATAAAAGTTTAGCTTTTCACCAGTACTATTTCTGTTACCCACTGGTATAGTACAGTGAAAAGAGTACTGGACTTGGATGTGGGTTGTTTACGTCTGAATCTTGGTTTTTCCACTTACTAGCTGTGTGACAATGGGCAAATCCCTCTCTCAGCCTCAGTTTTCTTATCTTGAAAAATGTGAAGATTGGGCTAGATGACCTACAGGCTTCCTCCAACCTCTAAATCTGTGATGCTATGAAGACTTTGGACCATTCCACCCTGAACTTTAGTTCCTTCATCTATAAAATAAAGGGGTTTATCAGGATTTCAATATTCTCTTTGGCTTGTATGTTTAGAACTGGAAGGGGCCTAAAGACATCATCTAGAGCAACCTCTTCGCTTTACATATGAAGAAGCTGAGCTCTGGGGTCTTTCGGCTCCAGATCTGTTAAGGGTTCTTCTAATTCTAAATCTTATTAATTTAATTTGTGACCTGCCATCTTCTCAGATATGTGTATATTTGTTGGAAGCTGGGGGATGTGGATGAGAAGACCAAATGTTGTTTTCTAATCTTAACACAATGCAACAAACTTGAATCATGCCTGTATGATTGTGCCTATGTATCTGTATATAAAGTTTCTAAGTGTAAGGGAAAAATATAATAAGCCAATATGCAAAGGAGCAAGTCAAGGATCTATGATTTTGGTAAGGTGAGGGAAGGAGCTCTGCCGATGAAGATGTTGCAAGTCTATGACTTAATAGGTCATAGATTTAGAGATCAAAGGGATCTGAGTTTAATCAGTTTAAACCTTTTCATTTTAGAGGTGAGGAAACTGAGGTTTTTAGGGGAAAAATGATTTGCTTGAAGTCATACAACCAATAATTGGCATAGCTGAGGTTAGAATCTAGGTTGATACTAAAGCACTGTTGGTGGAATTGTGAACTGATACAACCTTTCTGCATAGCAATTTGGAGCCATGCCCAAAGGGCTATAAAACTGTGCATATTCTTTGATCCAGCAATGTCATCCAAATATAAAGGGAAAAGGAAAAAGGGAAAAGGACCTATATGTGCAAAAATATTTATGGCAGCTCTTCTTGTGGTGGCTAAGAATTCAAAACAGAGAGAATGCCCATCAATTGGGGAATAGCTAAACAAGCTATGGTATATGGTTGTGATGGAATATTATTGTGCTATAAGCAATGACAAGCAGAACGATTTCAGAAAAACCTGGAATGACCTATATGAACTGATGCATAGTGAAGTGAGCAGAACTAAGAAAACACTGTACACAGTAACAGGAATATTGTTGGGTGGAGAACTATGAATGACAACTCTTGTCAGCAATATAAGACCCCAGACAATTCCAAAGAAGTATACCATCTGCCTCCAGAGAAAGAACTGATATTGTTTGGATGCTGACTGAAGCAGGCTATTTTTCACTCTCTTCCTTTCATTTTAAAAATTCATCTTCTTGGATAAAATGACTAATATGGAAATGTTTTACATGATTGTACATGTATAACCTATATTGGATTGCTTACTATCTCAGGGAGGTGGGAGGGAAGAGAGGAAAAGATAGAATTTGAAACTCAAAACTTTAAAAAAAGTTTAAAATTGTTTTAAAATATAATTGGGAAAATAATTTTATATATATACATATGCACACACACATATAACACACATACAGACATGCACACACACATATATAACATATAACACATACATATATCACATTTTCCTGGTTTTAAGCCCAGTGTTCTTTTAGTGATGCCATGCTGCCTTCATGTGGTCATTGATGGATGACCTAGACCTGGGATTTCATTGGCATGGGGAAATTGGAGGTGAGGAAATTTCCTCCAGTGATGCAAGCTGGCACCTTCTCTGAAACGCATCACCTTAGAGAAGGGTCTAGGTTCTAGAGCACTGAGAAGTGAAATGACTTGTGTCTTCGAGATAGCATGTTTAGAGGCAGAACTTCAGATTCAGGTCTTCCCTGGATTTAAGGTTGGTTCTAGCTGCTAAACTCTATAGCCTGTCGTGATTGTTGATATGATTTTAAATTTACTTCTGTGCTGTTTGTTTATATACGGAGAGAAGGGCAGTGTGGTATAGTAGAGAGAGCACTATTGGAAGTCCTGTTAAAATGACCTGTGATCAAACCCTGCTTCATACAGTTACTAGCTGTGTGACTCTGGGCAAATCATTTTTAGGAGATTGTATACATAAAGACATCTGCAAGCTTAAAATGTTATTTAAAAGCTAACTAGTATAGTTAACCTCTATGTAGCTCAGTTTTCACATCAGTAAAATGGAGGGAGAGGAGAGGGCTGACTCAATGGTCTTTAAGGTTCCTTCCAGCTTGAATATATGATTCTGCATGCTAATGTGAATGAATCTTGATGATTAGCTCTGTGGGACCAGCAGGGCCTTGTGTGCACATTGGGAAAAGTCCACTATACTTTAGAAGGGGCACAGTGGGTGAATGAGCTTTGTTCATGGTTATTCTCTAATCTATTTAAATAAACAAGATGGATGTGAACAAGAACCAAGTCAAACTTTCTGAGAACATTTATTTCTGCCAGCTGAGACTAATGAAGTGTAGAATCTCCTTGCTCAAGATGAGCCAGAGGGAAGAGCCACCTCATTCATCCGAAGGCAGGCCTTTGTCATCCCAGCTGTCAAACTCTGCCTGGATGTCTGTGCCTCTTCCTTGGGGATGTCATGGTTGGTGGGTTGGGGGATAGAGGAGGCTCCACGTCTCCAGTGACTAGCACTGCTGTGCACTCTGAAGCCGCTTCATTTTCATTTTCTGCCTCCTGGCTGTTCTCAGTTTTTTGGTCTTTAAGAAACTATCCTCTAATTGGTACAGAAAGTCTTCAATTAGCCCAACCTGAAAGACACAAACAAAGGTCCTTATTGTTCCATGTTTAAAAAAAAAAGAGGCCTCTTGGGTTTCCCAAATCATTTGCATTTCTAAGTACATTTTGGAAAAAGCTCTGGTGGGCGGAAAGGAAGAAAGAAAGAAAGAAGGGAGAGAATGAGAGAGAAAAAGAATGAAAGAAAGAAGAAAGGAAGAGTAGAGCTCGAAACATAAATAATTTCTGTCCTATTTCCTTTGGGGTTCAATTACCTTACCTGAGTTTCCCAAGTCATTTGTATTTCTAAGCCACCTTTTTGGAAAAGCTTTGGTGAGAAGAAAGAAAGGAAGAAAAGGAAAAGAGAAAGAAGGAGGGAAGGAAAGGCACAATGAAAACAAAGAATTTCTGTTCCATTTCCTTTGGGATTCAATTACTTTACATGTGGAGCCGATAGGCTGTGGCACCTTCGTTCAGTCATGCATGCTGGGAAGGGGAATTGATCACAAGGCCCTCTTTAAATGGCAATGAAAAACAGCCATTTTAAGAGGGAAGCATGAGCCAGAAATTAATCTCAGACAAGGTTTTGTTTCCCTCCTTGTCCTCAAAGAATGCTGGAGGAAAGCAGAGGCTGTGGCATTAATGTGGCACATGTTTGCACGAGAGAAAAATGAGTTTCCACATGGCCGTAGCAAGGGCCATTTTTCTATTAAATCAAAATGAACTTCTGAATAAATATATTTTCTTAAAAAAGAACCCAACAACAAAAAAAATCAGAACAACAAATGGCATCCACCAGAGGGTCTAAGGAGAGAATGCAGAACAACAATTCCACGAGGAGAAAAAAAATCCATCAGTCTTCCTCCAAAATAAACTCATGATTATTCAAATATGCAACAGCTTTGTAGGTATTCTGTTTGTCAGCAGAAACTTGGAAGTAAAATAGATTGCCATTCATTATGCAGCCATGAGATCACATAAAGAGGCAGAAATGCAAAGGTGTGTGCTTAATGTACAGGCAAAACACCGAGGAGCTCCCATACTCCACCGTCTCCCAAAGCAAGCTTGGGCCCGAGTGTTTCCTTCTCAAAAAACACCAGCAAGGTGCATGCTCACGATGTAGGCATTTACCATTCCTATCTTTCAATTTTGGCTTACACTTTTTAAAGGCTCCATTTAGCCTTTGGAGAAATAGTGAATGGATTATTCAGCTTGTCAAAAAGAAAAGAACAATGGATTATAGATACATTGCAGTTATCCCCATATGTCCTCTATGGCACTTACCGGCTCCATGGCTTTTCTCAAAGAAAACAAAATCAGTTTTATGCTGTGAAGACAATGACTTCAGAATGAACAGTGTGCATATGGATGTGAGTATTATGTACATATCCTTATGTATGTGCAGCAGTACAGATAAATGTGGCTTCTATGGAGGTACTATCAGTGTCTGGGGTGGACTGTCTAATAATGACAACTCCTACGTCTTTAGCATGTTAAGGTTTACAGACTCACAACAGTGCTGGGCTGGTGTTATTAGCTCTGTTGCTCTATGAGGAAATGAAGATTTATGGTGGTTAGCTGATATGCCCAGGGTGGTACTGATAATGGAACCCATGGCTTGACGCCCCGGGCTTTGGGCTCATATGAACTGCCTTAAGTTTTGTGAGAGGCTTGACCCTCAAACCACTGTCTTTGGGGCATTTTGCCTCTATTTAGAATTTTCTATGGGAGCCTTGAATGTTTTTTGAGGCTTCCAGGGTAAAATATTTTGAAGGTTCCCTGACTGGGGGCAAAATGAGCCAATGGCAGTGATTTAGTCTATGGGGAAATCTATGTCTATCTATCTGTCTATCTGTCTATCTATCTATCTATCTATCTATCTATCTATCTATCTATCTATCTAATCTCTCCCTCCCCATCATCTACCTATCATCTATCTACATCTATTTATCTCTCTATCATTTATCTCTATATTATCTATCTTATCATCCATCAACCCACCCATGCATCCATCCATCTCTCTGTCATCTCTTTCTCTATCTATATTTCACCTCTCTATCATCTATCTTCCTCTATCATTTATCCACCCATCTATCTATCTAATCTCTCTCTACCTCTGTCATCTATGTATCTATGTATATTCCTTCCTTCCTTCCTTCCTTCCTTCCTTCCTTCCTTCCTTCCTCCCTCCCTCTCTCCCTCCTCCCTCCCTTCCTCCCTTTCTTCCTTCCTCCCTCCTTTTCTTCCTTCCTTCCTTCCTTCCTTTCTTTCTTCCTTCCTTCCTTTTTTCTTTCTCTTCCTTCCTTCCTTCCTTCCTTCCTTCCTTCCTTTCTTTCTGTCCATCCGTGTAATCAATCAATCTATGCATCTATCTCATTCATCCATTTATCTATCTTTATCATCTGTCTCTATATATTATACTATATATGTACACTATATATCATATGCACATATATGCACATGCATGTGCGCACATACACACACACATAATTTGATCCAGACCTATGATTTCATCAACGGGGGGACTTTGCACTTTTCACCACTGCTGTTGAGCAGCGCTTCTGCCATTTCTTGTGTGGGAGGGTTGCCTGGGGTGCTGGGCAGGTGACACAGCCACTGGGTGTCACGGAAAGGATTTGAACCTGTGCTTTCCTGTGCTCTGGGGACATCTGTATAGATAAAGAAGCCCCCATAAATACAGGTGCAAGAGAGGCATTATGGTATGGTGAGGGGAATGCTGAACTTTGGGTTAGAAAGATCTGGGATCAATCAGTTCTTGCCTCACACGTTTACTTTGTGATCATGGGCAAGTCCCTTAACATTGTTGCCTATCTGTTCCAGGGGGTGGAGTTTCCACACTGGGAGTTCCCTCATCTTGATGAAATTATAGGGTCTCAAAACTACCCCCCATGTATACTAGTAGTACCTGCCTCACAGAGTTGCAAGTACATAAAATGCTTCATAACTATTAAAGTGGGCAGCTAGATGGTGCAGTGGATAGAATGTCAAGCCTGGAATAAGAAGGACCTGAATTCAAATCTGTATTCAGACACTTACTAGCTATATGTCCCTGGGCAAGTCACCTCACCTTGTTTGCCTCAGTTTCCTCATTTGTAAAATGAGTTGGAGAAGGAAATGACAAACTACTCTGGTGGATAAAATCCCAAATGGGATCACAGAGAGTTGGATGTGACTGAAATGTCTGAACAACAACGAAAGCAATATAGAAATTAATATGATGATTACGATTACCACGAGGCAGTGTGGCACAGTCTACTATACACATAGCAGGAAGCCGTGAAGACCTTGGTTCAGGTCCTACCGCTGACATAGGCAGGGGGTATGACCCTGGGTAAGTGTTATAACTTCTCATGGCTCTAGGTCAGAGGGGTCGGATTTACAGGCCACATGGTGCTCACAACACTCACGTGTGGCCCAAATCAGATTAAAATGCAGTTCTTGTCTGATTTTAATGTGTTGCCATATTAAGAAAAAAAGAGAAATATGTAGAAATTAAATATTAAAATTAAATACACACACACATATATATGTATATATATGTGTGTATATATATATATATATATGAATGCGCTTTTGAAAGTCAACATATGCAGCCTACAGAGATCCCTACAGATGGATCAGTATCCCCTGTTTTATTACAGTTTGATCCCATGGCTCCAACAACTCTATAAGAAGTTCTCTAAAGTTAATCTAATGAAGGTAATCTAAAGTTGGAGGGAGCGTTTTCACAACTGAGAGTTTTTTACACCAGTGAAATCCCAGGTCCAGCTCCTATCTTATGTTGATGATGATGATGATGAAGGAAACAAGCATTTATCAAGTGCCTATGAAGGGTCAAGTATTGTGTGAAGCGCTTTACAAGCTCTGTCTCATTGGATCCTACCAACAACCCTGGGAGGTAGGTGCTTATTACCCCCATTTTTACAGTTGAGAAAACTGACACAAATGAAGGTTAAGTGATTTTCCCTAGGGTCTCACAGCTGGTCTGCCTCTCTCAGCTCCAAGCCCAGAGTGCTATCCATTACACCAGTTAGCTGCTGTTATAATAATAAAGATTGTTATTGTTACTGTTACATGTACTCACACCATTAGCTATATTCAAATTAATTAAACAAAAAAAGGAGAATTTTGCAAGGCAAACAGTAGGCTGAGGAGATTCAGATCCAGGTCAGCCACTCTGCCAACGTTCTGAAGAGAACATCAAGAGTGGACAGAACGATTTTGCCTTTCTTCTGAGGTCAAACCATCAGTCTATGGATTCCTTCTGTGTCTAATTACTCTATTCCAACTCAAGTCCCAAGCCGCAGAAGAGTCAGAACAAACATCCTGACCACTGTTCTGGCTGTACACAGTTGATTAATCACTTGTGTTATTTGTACAGAAATGTATCATTTACATCAGAGCTCTTCACAATTAAAATGTTTGCAATTAGTCCCAAATACAAGTTCAAATTGCTTATGATCCTAATGCAATGAAAACAGCTTACTTCAAGGAGACAGGAAAATGACTGTTTTAAAACATTCACTGGTGGCTGTTGCTTTTTTCCCTCTTTTTCTGGAAAATGAGTTTATATTAAAGAGCAGGCCTGATTGACTTGGCTGCCTTAATTAAGGCTCACCTCTTTTCTATGCCAATGAGACCTGTGTTCCTTAGTACTTAACTGGGAAGGCTGGTAATCTCGTGATGGCAGTTGGTTATGGGGAATCTTAAAAATGTGGAAAACCATATATTTTAAGGATACTATATGAACTTTTTTTTGGTGGGAGGGGAATGGCAGCCTTGAAATAATAGCTCAGGTAGGGCAAGCTAGAAATGCTTTCCTTGGATCTGATACCATTAATTCCATCTTGATATTTCAATGTGTCTCTTTGCAGCTTCTGCTGAGTCTAGACCAATGTTTTGCATGCAGTCGGCTCTTAATAAATGCTGATTTGTCTTATGCAATGGGTCTGATAGGATTATCCTTTCCATATTTGAAATATTTACCATTTTTGTTTTGTTCATAAGAGGCACTGTGATACATTAAATTGAGAACTGGTCCAGGAGCCAGGGAAAACAGAGCTCAGGTTCTGCCTCCGCCTCTTACTGACTGCGACCTTGGGAAAGTCCCTTAATGTTTTGGTGCTTTATGTTAGTGGCGTCAAATTCAAATAGAAATGGCTCCCTGCACATATTAACTTAGAAAACCACAAATTAGCATTATGGTGCATTGTATTTTTTATTTATTTTGTTAAACAGTTCCCAATTACATTCTAATCTGGTTCTAGGTCAGCCTGGGGAGTTTTGAGGTCTGCTTTGGACAGCTCAGCTCTAGGAAGCTCTCTGACTGTATGTTACAGAGAAGGGGCAGATTTGTACTAGAAGAAGGAATTCTTCTCTTGGGAGTTTCCTATTCTGTTAACTAAAGTTAGGTCCCATTAGTACAAATAATGGATCTAGGAGGGAGACCACGTTATTCAAATTTGCAATTTCTACTGGGCCAGAACCAATGACCATTTTTTTACATAATTGTAATTTTGAATAATGTGATTTTGGATATATACAATTCCTTCAAGGGATGCTTATTTGCATTAATTGGTCTCAATCTTCCACAGTCATAGGAGTCCAGTGGAAAGACAAAAGTCAAGATAACTGGTGATGAGTCCACAGGGTCTATCAGCAGGATACAATTAATTCCAGCAGGATAAATTCTGTCTCTAAGAAGGCAGCATTTAACTGCATCAAAAATAAAGTACAAGAAAAGCTTAGAGAATTGCAGGATTCTTGGCTCAGTGAGAAGGAGATGAAATTCAGTTTTATGCTGATAGTAACAATCCAAAGCACTTTTATGGAGCCTTGAAGGCTGCATCAGTATCTAGGAGTTGAGATGCAGCAACCATGTGGGTTAGTGATAAGGACATGATCGTGGAGAGATGAGCTGAACACTTCAGTGGTGTTCTCAACATATTGTCATCGATCAATGCTGAAGCCATTGACCATATACATCAGGCTGAAGTCAATCCTTCTTTAGTCAAAATTCCAACTGAAGAAGAGGTTTCGAAAGCCTGTAGGCTCCTCTTGTGTGGCAAAGTGCCTGGTACTGATTCTATTGCAGCTAAGGTTTACAGGGTAGGGGGTCCACTACTTACACAAAAGCTGATTAAAATCTCCTGGGTTATATAGCAAGAGGAGTTTATCCTCCAGGAGATCAAGGATGCCTCCCTTATCCATCTCAATAAAGGGAAGTAGGTCATCCCATGACAATCATAGGGGCATCTCTCTCTCTGAGTCATTGCCAGCAAGATTCTTGCCAGAGGCCTCCTGATGTGAAGGCTTGTCTTTCACATGGAAGATGGCTGTCTATCTGAGAGCCAATGTGGCTTCAGGAAGGGCCTATGAACAGTTGATATGGTGTTTGCTGCCTGACAAGTCCAGTAGAAATATCAGGAGCAGAGCAGAGGTCTGTGCACAATGTTTGTTAATTTGACCAAGACCTTTGATCCTGTCAGTTGTGAAGGCTTGTGGAAGATCATGGCAAAATTTGATTACCCAGAGAAGTTCATCTGTATTGTACATCATGACAGCTTGCTTGCAGGGGTTCAGGATAATGGATGATGCTCTCACACTTTCCCAGTCACCAGTGATGTGAAGAAGGGCTGTGTCCTTGCTCCCATGCTTTTTAGCATGATGTTTTCAGTGATGTTGTTGGATGCCTTCAATGAAGATAAAAAAGGCTTTGAGGTCAGCTACTGCACTGACAATAAATTATTTAAAGTTGGTAAGTGATTTTGTTTGCAGATGACTGATCAGAAGATCTGAAGCTGAGATGTAACAAAATATGGATCATTTCTCTGCCACTTGTGACAATTTTGACCTAACAGTTAACACCAAGAAAACACAGGTTCTCAACCAGCTACCACCACACCATCCATATGTGGAACCATTGGTTCCAGTAAATGGAGAAGTTTTGAATGTTGCAGAGAAGTTCACTTACCTTGGTAGTGTACTTTCTAGGAATGTACATATTGATAATGAGGTTGATGCACACATTGCCAGAGCTAGCATAGTGTTTGGAAGGCTCTGATGGAAAGTGTGGGAGAGAAGAGGTATTAGGCTGCCCAAGAAACTGAAGATCTGCAGAACCGTTGTGCTGACCTCATTGTTGACTGCCTGTGAAGCATGGACAGGATACTAGCACCATGCTGGGAAACCAAATCACTTCTCTTTGAATAGTCTTACAAAGATTTTGAAGATCACTGGGCAAGATGAGGTAGCAGACACTGAGGTCCCTTTCTTGAGCTGAAGCTTTGCTAAGCATTCAAACTCTGCTGCAGAGAGCACAGCTCCTATGGGCTGGCCACATTGTTTGAATGTCAAATGTACATTTGACTAAAAGATTATTTTATGGAGAACTCTTATGGAGAACTGTTAGAACGCTAACATGGAATTCAGAAGAAATGATACAAGGATGCTCTCAAGGTCTTGCTGAAGAACTTTGGAATGATTGTATGACATGGGAGATACTGATACAGGACCATCCAGTATGGCATGCCCTAATCAAAGAAGGTGCTGTGTTCGATTAATGAAGCAGAATTATGGTACCTTAAACAATAACAACAACAAACCACAAGACGCACAAATATAGAGCCATCTCCATCTCAAATTTTCAAATGGACTATTTGTGCCCAACCTGGGGTAGAGCCTTCTGAGCTCTTATTGGTCTCCTCAACCACAATCAGACACACTCTGCTTTGATCCCAACATAGTGATATCATTTTGGTCCTCCTCAAGTATGAAGACCAGCAATCAATCAGGACCTAGCTGCAGTTGTTTAAGGTGCATGTAAGAAAGGTAGCAATGATCTGGGTTCAAGTCTTAACTGTGACACATACTAGCAGTATCACTCTGGACAAGTCACATAACTTCTCAGTGCTCTGGGAAGTTCTCTAAGACTATGCACACTGCAGAACAGATGCTTACCTGCTTTGATAGAGGGAGTCCTCCACCAAAAGTTCCCATGTCAGCAAAATCCTAGGTCTAGCCCTATTCCTATCTCATCGCAGTGTGAGTCTACAAACCCAAACCAGAGATTTTTCCCATATTAGTCATGATGACCAGAATGATGTTGATCATGATGATGACAAGGATGATTTTAGTGCTTTAAGCTCAAAGCATGTTTATCTATGAGAGACAAAGTGGCAAAACATTAGATTTGAGATTTGGGGGCCCCAAATTCGAATCCTGCCTCAGACACTGACCACATTTCTGGACAGTGGACAATGGCAAGTCACAAGTTACTTTACCATCTGTAAAATAATTTCTGTCAATTGGGATCTGCTGGTGATAAATGTGGCAGTCCCTACTCATAGGGCCTATTGCAAAGCCCAATCTACAAAAACCCAGGCTCACCTCTGTGTTTTGATGAGGCATCTGAGGCAGGTTTGAGTGGAAGATGGAGGTAGGCTTGAGTGGAAGATGGATGGAGGCTTGAGTGGAGGATGTAGGGAGGCTTCATTGGAAGATGGAGTGGTTATGAAGGGGGGAAAAACTAAAAAATGTCAGGAAGGCATGAGCAAAAGGCTGTCTGGAGAGTGATTTTGACCTAGAAATTGCTCGTTCAACCCAACTGGTTAAAGACTCATGACTTCTCAGGGACCTGTTTTTCCATGAGTAAATCAGTTAATCAACCAACCAGCACTTACTGTGACCCGGGCACAGTATTGGGTGCTCTGGATACAAAACAAACCTATGAAACAGTTCCTGCCTTCTTCTATTAGAAGAGAAAAATGAGCAGACTACTGTCCTCTTGAGCAACCAGGGCAAAAGGGCAGGATACTGTGAAGAAAATCAGATATTGAAGGTGAAACAAAGACTCTGAATAAATAATCAAGGGTGAAATGAAAGCACCACCATCTAGTACTCTAAGCACCACCGTCCTCCACAGGATGTCAATGATCTGAGAAGGACCATTTGCTTTTCTCTAGTACTCTACTGTCTACAGAATCCTCTTCTCAAAATAACCCTTTGTGGTAGGGATTATTATCTCCATTCTACAGATGAATCTAAGACTCAAAGAAATTAACTGACACGTCCAGGTAACAGAGGTAGTGTAACACTTAAACAAACATCCTGGGGTTTACATGGACTATGTTGAATCTCTCTCCCCATATCCCTATCTTTGGCTCATTTTGCCCCACCTATAGTTTTCTCTACAGCTGCCATCTTGGCTCTGCCCCCTCCTCATAGTTTTCTCTAGCCACCCTAGAACATAGCTTCTATCTAGATCTTTATAGATATGGGTAAAATGACTCTAGTTCCTGTACAATGTACAAGCACTCAATCTAATAATGCAAATAGGGTATAGGGCAGACTTTATTTCCCTCCACAGACAAAATATAGAAATCACAAAGTACCAACAAGAGCCTGTAAAGAACTGATAAAATTCTTTACCCTCTTGTGAGAGTCCCATTGGGACTAATAAGATGAAATTCTAATGAGGTGAAACTTTTAAATGGACTAATAAGATGAAATTCTAATGAGGTGAAATTTTTAAAATAAACTAATAAGATGAAATTCAATATGGATAAACACAAAGTCTTGCACTTGAGTAGAAAAAAATCAACTTTACAAGTATTATCAAGAAAACATTGATAGAATAACAGCAGTTATTCTGAAAAAAGAAGGTTTTAGTGGATAGCAAGCTCAGCAAGGGTCAGTAGTGTGAAGTGGTAGCTCCCAAAGTAAAGGCTGCATTAGCTATTATGATTTCCAGGAAGAGGGAGGATAGTTCTGAAGCACTTTGCCGCTGTCATATCTTGTCTGGGAAATCTGGGTTCAACCATGGGCATCATAGTTGAAGAATGTTGACAACCTGAAATGTCTAGAGAAGAGCCGCCAGGGTGGTAAAGGGCCTGAAGTCTGTCCATGACTGGCATGTTTAGCCTGGAGGAGAAAAGATGTGGGGGGTGGGGCATGATAGCTGGTAACAAAGACTTGGGAGCTATCATGGAGAAGGATTATATTTGTTCCATTTAGCCACAGAGGGCAGAACCAGGAATAGTGTGGGGAAGTTACAAAAAAAGAACAATTTAGGCTTGATGTTGGAAAAAACTTCTTCACCATTATATCTGACTTAAAGCGGAATGGCGTGCCTCAAGATGGTTTGGGTTCCTCTTCTGGGAAGCTGTTAAATAGAGGCTGGATAATCACTTATTCATCACGGTGAGGATTCCTTTCACGTCTAGGTTATTTATACACGAAGAGAATGGAGACTGAGCCTTTAATTCATTTATGGAAAGTTACCCGTAGTGAGGTTAGCATTTGAACCCATGTTTTCTGACCACAAATACACTGTTCCTTTCATTTATTTTCTGTTCTAAATCTTTTAAATACTCATGATTCCAAGTGGACTAAATTCTAATTCTAATTAATATTGCTTTGAAACTGGCTTGAAGTTTGTGGCTTCCTATTGCCATTAGGCTAAAATACAAATTCCGTTTTTGGTAACCTTCCTTTCCAGACATTTCAAATTCCTGCTCCTCAAGCATTCTCCGTTCTAGTCCCAAAGATCTAGTACCGAGCCTCAGTAAACAACATTCTGTCTCCTGCCTCTCCTTTGCTCAGGCGGTCTACTATGCCTGCAGTGTCCTCCCTCTTCATCTCTGCATCAAGAGATCCTAGGCCTCTTTCAAGGCTCAGGTGCCATATTCTACACAAGACAGTTTCTGATGGAGCTGGTCAGCGCTCTCCTCCTTCCCTCATCCCCATTACTTTGTATTGTCTTATCTGTGTACTTATCTGTGTGTTTTATTATTGCCCCTCCTCCTCTTCCCTTAGTAGAACATAAGTCCCTTGAAGACAGGGATTGAATACCTAAGGTCTAAGCATCTTCCTGGGAGTAGCCGCTTAACAAATGTTGGTCAAATGGAGTTGCTTCTAAATTGAAATTTGATTCTGAAATTGAATTGGGGGACGGAGGAAGACAATTCTTGATAGAGCAATATTACACTTAGATTTTTGTTTGTTCTCCAACCGTCAGACCAAAGTGCATCTCTCTCCTTTCTCACCTGGCGGGTTTGGAATGTTATTGGGGCTGCAGTCATAAAATGACAAATGGAAATCATTGCCCAGAAGACATCAGGGGCATTCAGATAGCTGTGAGCACTTGACATTCGAGCTCTTGGGACTGAAAGTACCTTTGTGCTAAACTGTGTTACCAGGCCTTTATTGAAAATGCACATATATCAGTGTGATAAAAAGCCTTTTGATACATGGAGCCCAGAACTGGAGTCGTTTTTACTAGGCTATCACAACATCCTGGAAGCTGGGTGCCAAAGCAGCTTTTTAAAAATTTATTTATTTATTTCTTTTATGAAACAGTTTTTGCTGCCTTGGAGAGGGCCTGATGCTCTCTTGTGGCTTAGCACAGGAATATACCCTGTGAGTTCCGATCCCTTTATTAAGCCCAAATGACAGAAACAACATTCCTTCTGAAGTTGAGCCGTTGTTCACTACCTACCTACCAAGAATCTCGGGCAGCTTCAAGATGTACTCAGTGCCCTGCTGTTTTGTGAAGAAAGGCATTTTCTCCTGCACCATGGATAGAGGAAGAGGCAGTGTGGAGTGGTGGAAAGAGGACTGCATGGATTGGTTCTTCCATGATGGAAATTCTCTGCATCAGTGAGCCACAGTTTTATCATCTGCTAGATGGAGCTAATGGTAACCTGTACTTCCTACCTCCTAGGATGGCCCTAGTGATCAAATGAGATCATCTGAAAGGCATCATGGGACTTTGAGTTTTAAACTGTGCTGGAGATCATCTAGTGGGAATCTTTGATTTTACAGACAAGGAAATAGAATCTGGTAGAAGAGCCTCATTTAACCAAGGTCATTGAGATTCCAAGGAGCAGAAACCACATTCTCTCATTTCAAATCCAGAAGTCTCTCCACTTTTATTTTTTCTTAAGTTATTTTTTCCTTTTAATTGCTATCTTTTGTTTTTTTACATTGCCTTGATTTTCCAGTGCAGGTTATTCCCAAAGTCTTAGTGCAATCTTAAGCTATTAAAGTTTAAAACTCTATTAAGACTTTTGGAGATACTCTGCATACACCCGTCTTCCCCTAGAGATTTATCCCTTGTAACAGGGAATAAAAAAACAGACAGAAGTCCAGAGAGAGGGAGAAAAAAAAAAAAGAAAACAGCTTCCAGCAAAACTAACCAATACATCAATTCAATCTGATGGCAGGTGTCTCTTGCAAACTCTCCTCCGTAAAAGTGACTTAATAGCTGTTCCCAAAGCATGGCATTTCATTTTCATTGTCTATACCTTTGCATAGGTGGTTGCTCATGCCTGGAATGCCCTCCCTCCTTCGCTCTGCCTCACATACTCCTTAACTTTTTTGAAAACACTACTCAAGTGTCCCCTTCTTTATAATCTTTCCTGATCCCCACTCCCTCCCTCTCTACTGCCAGGGTAGGTCCACCCATTGTTTGGGTTTGAAATGACCTTGAATCACTTAGTGCACACCTTGCATTTAGATACCTGTGTACCTGTTGCAAACTTCTCCTTCCAATCCCAACAGAATGCCAGCTGCCTGTGGGCAAGGGCTGTTTTTTTTTGTCCTTCTATCCACACTGTTTGGCACATGGTCTGGCACAGAGTGGGTTTTTAATGAATGCTTATTGGTTGGTAGGCACTTAAGAAATATTGAAGTGAATGGATTTGCATTTCTATCACACCACTGACCATAAGCTCTCTTCATTAATTCAGAGAAATCTGCTCTCTCCCCTCCTCATTTTATTTCAAATAGAAAGCCCACTTTTAGCAGATGGCTATTGAAATCTCATGGAGACCTGAAGTTTTGATGAGATGAAGGTTTTTTTTTTTCCCTTGCAGGTGTTTTTAAAACTCTGGCTTTGCCCCTCCTCTCCATGCACCATTTTTAAGTCATAAAGGGGATGATGAAAGCCCACTGTCTTCCTGTAGGGCCACGTAGAGGCACTTTCATTCTTGTATTTCTTGAAAAGATGAAAGCTATAATGACTACACTATAAATGATTGAATGAGCTCCCAGTCAATTGCTCTGAACTATATATTAATCCCACTTTCAATGCAGAATGGAAGATGTCCTATGGTTCATTTAGCTACCAAGTGGTAGGCACTGCTCTTCTGTTATTCTCCCGAATTATAAAGAACTGTAAATATTTTAATATATAAAATAAATGCAATAAAATGCTAGGCTGCAAAGCCAAGCTTCTCTTTTGGTAATAGAAAAAGATTAACTCCAAGGATGAATTGCAAGCTTATTCTTCAGTCAAAAATGAGATTAAAATTTTTTTGACTGGCTCCTCCCATCTAGAGACCTTTCTTTTTCTTTCTTTTAAACTGCCCTTCAAAATATATATTTTTAAAAGGATTTTTTTGTGTGTGTGAAAGAAGTGTAAGAATTATTTATAAATTTGAAAAGAATAGGGTAATTTCCAGTTTGTGTTGCAGTAACTTCATTTTGCTCTTTGCCATTTTGTGGGGGAGCAAAGGGTTTATTTAATTCATTCATTTTATTTACTTATTCCTTTTATTTATTCAACATGTGTGATGCACCTATTCTCTGAAAATCACTGGGTTAAGCACTAGACAAAATCCTAAAATAAATAGGGCATACCCCCTTTCTTCAATGAGCTTATAGTCTAGTAAGGAGATAAAAATATTTACAAGGTGACTAAGAAAAGTGCACTGTGTGCACATGCTCCCATACAGTCACTGTAAGGCTTGGGAGGATGCTTTGGAATTGAATTGTGTTTAAGCTATATTTGTCACTGGCAAGGTCTTTGTGTCATGACAAAAAGAGATGCTCTTGAAATAGCAATGAGTAGCAGACTTTCAGACCTGTCAGCCTACCCCAGAGAAATGAAAAGGTCTTCCAGGGTGCCCAAAGCTACATTTTGGCTTCAGGTAGGTCTTGTGTAAGTGCTGGTTAAAATTTCTAAGCCTCGTTCTAGAAATGAAGACACATCGATGCTTCTTAAACCCCCGCCCCCAACTTAGAGGATGTATATTTTGATTTTATCATTTCCCTCCACAGCCCCTTTCTCGAGGATAAACCCAAAGTGTTAAAAGTTATCAAAATATATTAATATGTTAATACATGTAATATATATGTCTTATCTGAACTATTCTAAAGTTCCTGGCAATTTTATTATTTCTGGGGGTCTGGCATCAATCAATCAGCCAACAAGCATTTATTAAGTGCTTATTACATGCAAAGAACTGTGCTAAGTTAGCACTGAGATACAAACGTGAAACCACTGCCATCATGGAGCTTATATTTTACTAGGGAAGATGATCTGTAGACAGAAATACATACAGAATGTATGTCAAATGAATAGCAGGTAGTTTTAGGAGGGAGGGCATTGGCTGATGGAGGAATTAGAAAAATCTCCTTTCTTGTAGAAGGGAGACATGATCTAAATCTCCAAAGGAAGCCAGGAAATCCAAGAGGCAGAGATAAAGAGGCATTCTAGGCTTAACGGATGGTCATTTTAAGGTATGGTGATAGGAGGTGGCACGTTGAGTATGAGGAAGAGCCAAGGAAGTATGGCTGGGTTTCAGAACCTACAGAGAGAAAAGAAATCTGAGAAGCCTGAGAGGGCAGGAGAAGTGCGAGGGGGTCAGGTTGTAAGAGGTTTAAATGTCAAAAAGGAGGTTTTATTTATTCTAGTAGCTGGGATTGTTTTCTTGCTTTCTTTTTCAGAGTGTGTGTGTGTGTGTGTGTGTGTGTGTGTGTGTTTGTGTGTGTGCGTGCGCATGCGTGCAAGGCAAGTAAATTTATTTACTTTCCTTTCTCATTCCCTAAATGGAATTCCAAGTGATTTCTGTGAAGTTTTACCACAGCTTAGTTGATGCTGAAGGGAATGTAGAGCATCTATACACATTGACTAATGTTACTATTGGAAGTGGTTGGGAAATAATCAAAGAGAATTCACTGTGGCAACGTGTCCTGAGTACCAAAATGACAAATAATCAAAGACAGGAAGAGTGGCATCACTTAGGAAGGAATTCTGTTTATAGATGAATGTTAAGATGATTACAGAATCTTTGAGGGGGAAAGGTCCTCAGAGACTACCTTGAACATGACCTACACTTCAATAGAAATCTCTGATTGTATATCACTGATTGTCATGCAGCTTTTGCTTGAACAGCTCTAGAAAGGAGGAACTCACAGTCTCCTGAGGAATCCAGTACCATTTCTGGACAGTTCTGCAGGAGAAAGTGAGGCTGCTGAGCTTGCTGGTGAGCCCTTCCTCACTCAAATCAAAGTCAACTGCAAGTCATGTCATCATTTCCCTGATGTCATGGTCCTCTTTGAGGATGAAGGACAAACATAATCTGTGAGTAGCTCTTCCTTTCCTCTCTTCTCCTCTCCTTTCCTCTCCTTCCTTACCTGAGGGTGCTCTGCCCAGGGAAAGGTACATTTTGATGGCCAAAAGCTGCCTTTTTTCCCTTTGGGTTGACTGGTTAGATTTCTTTCTGAAAGACCAAGCCTTAAACCCAATTTACTCTGGAGCTCATAGAATGGACAATAGGCCCCTGTCCTAGCACAGAGTCAATGTAAATACTAAATAGTGACTGTTTCTCTTTTGGCCAGGAGCCCTGAGGGAGTTTTCCCCTCCCAGTTTGATTTGATTTGATTTTTTCCTTTTTAATTAAAAAGGCCACCCCTTGATCAGTTTCTTAAAGAGTTCTATTCACTGAATGGTCATTACCTCAAAGTGAAAACCCGAAAAGACCTTAGCGTACAAGGACCAGGGTCTCCCACTACATCCTGGGCCATCTCCAGTCCCCCTGATGAATATCTGGCCACTGGACCCAGATGTCTCTGGAGGAGAAAGTGAGGCTAGTGACCCTTCACAGCCTCCCTCACTCAAATTAAAGTCAACTGCAAGTCATGTAATCATTTCCCTAATGGTCCTCTTCGGAAAGAAGGAAGAAACACAACACACAACAGCAACAACACACAATTGGTAGTAAGTCGCTCCTTTTCTCCCTTCCTTTCTCCCTTCCTCTCATGCCTCCAGGTGGATGAAGATGAACAGAGACTTGACCTGAAAGATAGAGGATAATGATAGAAACAGGAACCAGAAAAGTGTCCCAGCTAGAGTCAAGCCATGGAACCTCTGTTTCCCTTAGTTTCTTCAACTGCCAAATCAAGATACTGGACCTTATTGCCAGGGTTGTTGTGAGGATCAAATGAGATGTTTGTAAAGTGCCCAGCACAATGCTTGGCAATACGAGGAGCTTTACAAAGTGCTTGTTTCCTTCCCTTCCTCCTTACGTTAAACTTTTCCATGATGGGTTGAGCTTTGCTTCAGATGTCTTATTGTTCCCCATGACCAAGGAGGAGCCCTAAAAATTCAAGATACTGAGCGGTAAGGGAGGCTGCCTTACATCTGTACAGCACTCTTTCAGCTTGCAGGAATGAGCTTCCACCTCAGTCTGTCTTTTATTCACCTTCTCTGCTCCCATGCTTTTCCCCATTCCCCAGCAGAGTGGAAAGAAAGGTAGGCTAATAATATAGTTTCTTTCTCTCCCCTCCCCATATTGTGTCTGCAAGCCTCTATTGAGAACTATTAACTCCTAACGGGGTACTGTTTGGTTTTCTTGACATGCCTATGACACTATATTAAAAGCTGGAGTGATATTTGATTCTGTGCCAATTCTATATACTTGAATGCAAGTGATGAGATTAGGAAAGGAAGGTAGAACAAACCCAGAAGGGAAGCAAATTTAAATTATTGAGGATCTGTAAATCCAAGTTGGATCTGCTAGAACAATCCGGCTGGGGGTTCACAAACTACATACTTATCAGCGATGGGAGTGCAGGAGAAGGAAGAAAATAACAGTTTTGCAGGGCTACATCCCCCTGAGATGAGAGCTAGTTGAAAGAACAGTAAAGTAGTGGAGCATATGAGTTTGGCAGGAGTGGCCATTTTGGCTGCCTGGGTTTGAAAGAAAAGTCACAGCCCTTGAGAGGAGTGGATCTTCACCCAGGATTGGAGGTCGGGGTGGGGTGGAGTAAAATGCCAGGAAAGACAGCCACACCCCTATACATCAACAATATCAAAGAAAGAGGAAAGAGACCCACAGGTGCCAAGCAGCTCTTCAGAGAGGGTTGGTTTTTGGTTTGGTTTTTTTGCAACTCTTTTTGTAGTAGCTTTAAATTGGAAACTAAGAGAGGTCCTTCTATTGGGGAATGCTGAAACCAATTATGTATATGAATGCAATGGAATATTATTATACCATAAGAAATGATGAAAGCAGACATTCCAGAGGACATTCCAGAAGACTTCTATGAACTAATGCAGAATGAAATGAATAGAACTAGGAGAACAATTTATATAATGAAAACATTCTGGAGGAAAATGACTTTCAAAGCTTTAGAACTCTGGTCAATGCTATAAGTCATGGATCCAAAAGAACAATTGAAACATTCCACTCATCTAACACAGAGGTGATGAATTTAAAATGCAGGAAGAGACAAACATTTTTGGGCATAGCTATAGCATGAATTCATTTTGGTAAACTACGTAGATGTACACTGATTTTCTTTCCAGGTCTAAAAAAATTGCCTGGGGGAGGGGTAGTGGGAAAGAGAGAGAGAGATAATAAATATAAAAACGAATAAGTAAAAAAGATAACAACATACATAAAAAAGGAAAGAAAGTCACATCTCTACAAGGGGTGGAGGAAATGAATTTTTCCCCTGCTCAATCTAGGGATGATTTACAATTTAGCCTCTCTTACTCATCAGCACCACCTGATGGGTGGGTTATACATCAATGAATCCAGAATCTCATCAGTGTGGGTATTCCATCAGGGCAGATCACCATCCCTTCATCCCTCTTCATTCTGTGTAAATTACATCCATGTTCTCCCTTAGATTCTCTTTAGAACAGCTAACCAAAATGTTGAAATTATTCCTAAATGTTTTATGGTGATTACTATCACACTGAGACTGTTCATGTGCTACTCCAGGGATGTGTTGGTAGTTGTTTAACAACCAGCTTTCTGGGAGAAAATGTTTACCTGATACACTTTTAAGTTTAATAAGTATTATTAATATTTTCTAATCACCAAAATGACAAATCAAGCCTTGACTCATAATATTTGCCAATTTCCAAGATGCAAATGATCATACTGAAAATTTAACAATTGATTCTCATGAACCAATAAGGGCTGGCTCCAGCGCAAGTCTTGTTCTCTCTACAGCATGGATTTATTCTGCATATTTTTGGTTTAGTTGAACTCACAGAAGCATAGATTTTGAGTTGGGAGGGATAGTAGAGGCAACTAGTGAAGCTCCCTCATTTTATAGACAAAGATCCTTAGTCCAGGGAAGATAAGTGATTGGCTTAGATGGGTACAGACAGGAACACCCAGAACTCTTCTTTGCTTCGTTGTCCTAACTGTCATTTCTACTTCCTCATTTGGCATAACAGGTAATGAGATGTTAAAGATTCAAAATGTAATGGCTCTACTACCATTGGAGATGACTAGCTCATTAGAGAATCCTGTCTCTTTGTTGTCCTTTTTCCAGTTTTGTCTATTGCTTCTCTCAAGGTGATTTCCACAAAAGCTCAGTCATGGTGTGGTGGTGACTATCTGTTCTCCAATGCAGTATCAGCAGACTATCAACACTGGAAACTTCTATTTTCATAATAATGGCAGTAGTGGTGGAAAAATGGTGGTTGATGGTAAGAATCAAAAGGATTAGACAGTCAATAAACATTCCTTTACCTTTTGGACCTCTAGGCATGGTATATTTGCCTAGTAGGTCTACAGGCTTCACCAAACTGTCAAAGGGGTCCATGATAACAAAAAAGTTCAGAACCCCTGAACTGGAAGAAAAAATAGGATCACAGATGCTATGAGACATTTGAGGCTGTAGAATCTAAGCCCTTCATCTAATATTTAAGTGACTTGCCCAGGGCCAAGGGAGTTTGTTGAATTGAGCACTTTGGCCACTGTGTGGAGGATGGTGTGGTGTCTTTTCTTTGTTTTTGTTTCCTAAGTTCTGGACACAGATAGGTGCTTAATAAATGCAGGGTAATAGTATGATCAGGTTTGGCTTTTTTCTTCTGAGCTTTAACACCAAAAAGAGAGAGTATTTCCACATACATAGCAGAACACAAAAAGAAGATTGCATATGAAACCAGAAATCTCCATTTCATAGTGTTTGCTTGGGGAAAAAATTTACATAATACATTCTACATGTTACTTTCCAACATATCCTTCATTTCTGTGCTTTCTTCTAAACTTCCTCCTGTTTTCTTGAGTGCTTTTGAAAAATGTTTCTGTGGTCTTTTTTTGGGTACCATTATTGCTAAATCTCCCTTTCCTGTAACTCCTCCCAATTAAAACTCTAGATAAAGAAAAAACCCATCATAACAAATAAACAGAGTCAAGCAAGATGAGTCCACATTGTTACCATATCCAAAAATGTAAGCCTTGAATTCAATGTCTCTCTGTTTGGAGGTAGAAACCTTTATTTTACAGATAAAGAAACTGAGGTACAGAGACACTGAGAGACTTGCCCAGGGTCACACAGCTAGTAAGAAGCAAACTAGGACCAGACCTCAGGTCTTGAGCTTATACATTCCCCAAGCTTTCCATTGTACCACTCTGCCTTCCCACTCATCTGGATGCCCTATTCCTCCTAGGGGGCAGAGGATATCAATATACCCTGGCTTTTAGGTTCAACCCTATTCCCCTTCCTGTATTGGCTGGTTAGAAACACGATCACCTAAAGTTTCCTAGACAAATACAGCTCATGTCACGCTTGGATCATTTCAGCTTCTAAAGCACCTGGGCATTTAAAGTTTGTCATTTAAATCAGGGTTTCCTTGGGTGTCATCAACCCCTTGGGAAGTCTGATGGAGCCAATGGACCCCTTCTCAGAATACCAGTTAAAAACAATTGAAGGCAACATACATTTCTCATTAGAGGTTAGTGAAAATGAAGACATCATTTTTTTTTTCCCATTCAAGTTCATAGTTTCTCAAAATCTATCCAAATTCCCCAGGGTAAGAGCTCTTGCTCTACAGGAATGCTGGGTCATTTCATCTCTGGAAGCTGAGTAGATCCATAAACTGCTCTAAAGCTATGGAGACTTCTTAAAAAACAAAGCCCATGAGAGAAGCCTGATTGCTAGTAACACTTCTTCACAAATGAGGGACATGGCTGACGAGTTTTTGAAAACAAGACTGTACTTCCTGGGACAAAAAGCAGCCACCATGTGTATGGCCCAAATGTTAGCTTGCCAGAAGTCCTGTCGGTGAATGATAGGCTAGCCTGGGCAATCCATCTTGGAATACCTTCTACAAGGGTTTGTGACTGAATGCTGATGCACAACTAAATAAAATGTCTTTCTCTCTCTCTCCCCTTCTCTTTCTCTCTCCCAATTTTCTCTCCCTCCTTCTCTCTCTCCCTTCTCTCCCATCTGTCTTCCTTTTCTCTTTCTTTCACTTTCTCTCACTGTTCTCCCTCTCCCTCTCCCTCTCCCTCTCCCTCCCTCCTTCCCTCTCTCTCTCTCTCTCTCTCTTTCTTTCTCCCCTGTTTACTCCTTTCTCCCTTCCACCCCCTTTCTCTCCCCTATTCTCTTTCATCCATCAACCACAGAC
The DNA here is from genome assembly GCA_028627135.1 of Pseudochirops cupreus. Lineage (NCBI taxonomy): Eukaryota > Metazoa > Chordata > Mammalia > Diprotodontia > Pseudocheiridae > Pseudochirops > Pseudochirops cupreus. The sequence continues at coordinate 28,171,786 of CM053580.1, forward strand.
TAGAGTTGCTTAGTGAAATCTAGCTCTGGCCCATCTCCCTCTTAAAAGACTAAATTAGTCCATCAGCAAATGCTATTTCAGAGTGAGCCAATGAAAATCAAGAGCATTTATGTGTGATGGTAGGACAACTTTTAAAGTGGCAAGAGAAAACAGAATTAACCTGTGCTGCATTTGCTGGGATGAGTTATGTTGTGTTGGTTAAAACTTGAAGAAACACATTCCTTCTTATTGGAACTCATGAGATAATAGTGGTCTGCTATTCTTTAGAAATGGCAAGGTCTCATTTTGCTTGATTAAGCTTTGCATCAATGACCAAGGCATGCTGTGTTAAGAAGCCCATGTTTTCCAACATTCAGAAATTCTGACATTAAGTACTGCTCTGTCAGATGTGTGGTCCATGCTTTGCAGGTACAGTACAGGGAGGTTTTCTCTAGGTGGAACATGGGATGTGGTTTAACCTCTATATCCTTTGGCAGGAAGGACAAGAGACAAGCCAACTTGGTGCCCTAATATCCCTTGCCAAGCCCCCCTTTAAAGACCCATTCTCCTGTTCCCTTTCAGGCTGAATTTCCAAGTTTCCTATGGTTCAATGCTAAATACTGATCAAGAGATCTCTGATTTCATCAACATGGACACTCCCTCCATCCAAAAGATTTCAATTTCTCTGTGTCTTAGGTGATTTCTTGAGCTCATTGCTTTACAGATTTAGAACTGGAAGAAAATTTGGAGACCATCTATCTCAACCTCCTAAATTTACTGATGAGTAAGCCCAGCCCAGAGAGGCTGGCTACTTGCCCACGTCTCACAGCTGTGCATGTGTCAGAGGCTGGAAATGAACCCATGTTATCCTGGCTCCAAGGCCAGACCTTTATCTGATACAGTTTGTGTAACGGTGCTGGGATTTGAAGATCTTCCACGCCCCTTGAGCTTGCTGACGAAGCAGGAAGGGGTGGAGCAAGAGAAGGCTGGAACCAAGCTGGTCTCTGTGTGGTGCTGACTGGAAGCGGAGGCAGAGGCTGGTTGCCAACTCCCTTTTGCTTTGAGCAGGGCAGAATCTCTGCTAAGGACTCCTGCTGAGGACTGCGTGGGACGGGAACTGCCAGGGGCAGAGCTGCTGGGAGCGAGCTGCCTCGACGCTGAGCAGTCCCGTGGGTGAGGAGAGGAGGATCTTTGCCCAAGGTAGCCTGTCCTGTTCTGAAGGCTTGAGAAGGTGGGTGTTTACTACTGTCACTACATGTGCCAACTTCGTAACTACTGTGTTGGCTTTGACTTTCTGGTTTGGGGACTTAGTTTTCTGGTATTTAAATGAATGTGCTAGCTATATTTCTTATGTAGAGAACCTGTTACATTTTGTGATTAATAACTATATCAGCATATTTATAGTTACAGTAGGCATTGTGAATACTACATTGCTGATACAGCTTGCTACCTCTCCTGAGAAATAACCACTGAAGTAATAAATAATGCCAAGATTGTTGTTGTTGTTCAGTCGTTTTTCAGTCATGAATAATTATCCATGACCCTATTTAGGGTTTTCTTGGCAAAGATGCTGGAGTGATTTGGCATTTCCTTCTCTAGCTCATCTTACAGATAAGGAAACAGAGACAAACAGGGCTAAGTGACTTGCCCAGAGTCACACAGCTGGTAAGTATCTGAGGCCCAGCACTTAATCTACTGCAGCACCTAGCTGCTCCTGAAAGAATGGCAACCTAAATTTCTGTAACATGAAAATATCAGAGATTTAGAGTCTGAGGGCAACTCAGAGGTCATCTAAATGTAGACTCCTCCTTATAGACATAAGGAAACAGAAGCTGAGTGAGGTGTTGCTGAGGTCACACAGAAGGTGGTGGAGTTGTGATTTTAATTGAGGTCTGATTTCAACTGCAGTAATCATTCTGTTGGACCACACTGTCTTTCTTACTGCTGTGCACTCCCCACCCCCCAAATACATTGCTTGGTGGCCCACTTTCTGCAGATGAGAATGATGCATAACCTGTCCATCAATGGGTCTGTACTTGAAGACCTTCCAACTTGGTAAGACCTGTCCTAGCCTTGGAGAATCCATGGTCAACTCTATGCCATGTAGGAATATCAGAGAGAGACACACATGGAGGACCAGACTTCATAGACTCATAGGGTTTTGGAGTCTGGAGAAACCTTACAGATCACCCTGACTCAACTTTGCAATTTTTACAGATGCAGAGATGAAGGTGAGTGAGATTAAATGACTAGCCAAGGACACATCACTAATTGGCATTAGAGTTTGGACCAGAGTGCACAACTTCATACTCTCAGTCTGGTGCTGGCATCCAGGAGAGAAGACAGAGGGAGGGAAGGAGTGAAAAAGGCCCTTTGTCCAAAGGAAATCCATATCAGACACACAACCATTTGTGTGCCTTGAGGCAGGAATGTGGATCTCCCACATTAACAGAGGGTGTTAACTGGCAGGTATATCTATCTATCTTATCTATCTATCTATCTATCTATCTATCTATCTATCTATCTCTATATCTGAAAAAGGTGGGAGTGTCCAGTGCCTCCCAAATTGAGAAAGTGACAGAGATTTTCAAAAAAGGAGGTAATAGACTACACTCATAACTTTTAGAAACATTTACCACATTCCTTTAATTTGCTGTGGAATCTTAAAATGTCATCATGTACCATGAACCAATAAATGGTCCTTTAGATTTTCAGAAAGAAAAAGATGAAAGACTTGGAGGGGGTCAATGGGTTATCAGGAGAAAAGAATCTGAGGAGCTTAATTCAATTTAAATACATTTTGTATTTGATTTTTCTCTATACATGTTTTCCTTCAGTAGAATGGTAAGCTCCCTGAAGGCAGGAGCTGTTTTACTTTTGTTTTTGTATCTCCAGCATATGGCACAGTGCCTAGCACACAACTGGCACTTAACAAATGCTAATTAGATCAATGGATTTTGTCATGCTGTGATTTATAAACAAACGGAATGAAGGAAGCCAAATCCAGGTTTACATTCATTTACTCCATGTTATAGGACTTCTTAACCTTCCTGAGTCTCCTTTAAATCTTCAGTTTCTGTTCATTTATCCACCCATCATTCATCCACCTATCATCATCCATCCGTCCATCCATCCATCCATCCATTCATCCATCTGTCCATTGTACTAATATTGATTAATCAAGAGCCTGCTATATGTCAGTCACTGTATTAGGTAATGGGTAAAAAATGAAACAGTTCATGCCCTTAAGGATACATTTTAATGGGAGAGTCAAAACATTCATATGTAAAATATAAATGAAATAAATTCACAAAATAGATTTGAAGGAAACTACTGGTTCTTAGAGTTGGAGGTGGGAACAGAATGCATTCAGGTATGGGGACAACCAGTACAAAGGCATGGAGGTGGTAGAGGGAGTGTCATGGGTGAGGAATGGCAAGAAAGCTAGTTGGACTGGACCACAGAATGCTGGAATAAGGTATGATAAGTCTGAAAAGGTAAGTTGGAAGCAGGTTGTCAGAGGCTTTAAATGCCAAATGGAGAAGTCTGTACTTAATCGTAGAAGTAATTTGGAGTCATTTAGTTTGTTGAGCAGGTGAGTGACATGTATAAACTTTTGCTTTAGGAAAATAACTTGACAGCTGTGTGAATGATGGACTGGAATAGAGAAAGACTTGAGACCATGTGGGGGCCATCATCAGAGTCCAGATAAGAACATGAACTAGCTAGGTGGCCAGGGACAGTTGGTTCTTTATTCTTTGCTTGCCCATCTTGTTCTATTCCTGCCATTTTTTAGAGATTCCACCATGAACTTCCTGGCTGATGTCCTCAAAACATCAACAATGCACGGGAGTGAGGAAAATTCTAGGTTCTTGCTGGATTGTGCTCTAAAGTACCTGTCCAGTTCTTAACTATGAGTGATAGATTTGAGATCACTGATGACCACAGAACAGGAAGAATGGCTGTGAACCTCATGGGCAGATTAAACAAGTGTGGTGTAATCATCCTCAGACTTGATGTCCAATGGAATGATATGGAAAGATAGAAGAAGAATATGCTACCATTCCATCAATTTGGGTTCATTGTGCTTCAGCAAGCATTGTAGACCACCAGAAAGCAAAACAAAAACACACAAGAAAAAAAAATCCTGGAAATTTTTTTCTGAGTGTAAAACATACAAACAAATAAAATGCTCCAATGAGAGAAAAGATGTGGTGTAAGAGATGTGGAAGTACAGGAGACAAACTTGGTAGCTGTCTGGGGATGTGGTGTGAGGGAGAGTGAGAAGCTGAGAATGACTCTGAGCCTGTGAGGCTCAGTAACTAGAAGGATGGTGGTGCCCTCAATGGAAATAAAGACCTTTGGAAGAGGGGTGAGTTTTGGAGGAAAGATGATGAGTTATGTTTTAGACCGAATGAGTTTGAAGTTCCAAGGAGACATCTAGTTTGAAATATCTCAGGAGAAGGACTATGACTGGATATATAGACCTGAGTTGAGTTGATAATTGAACCCATGGGATGAGAGAGAGAGAGAGAGAGAGAGAGAGAGAGAGAGAGAGAGAGAGAGAGAGAGAGTTTAAAGAGATATGAAAAGAGGGCTCATGGCAGAAACTTGGGGGTAGATACTTACTGGGGCTGGATGAGAGCTAGGACAGTCCCATCCATTGTGGACCTCTGTTCTTAAAGTAGGAGAGATCGGGAGTTATTGTACAGTGTGATAACTTTTCTAAATATTCTTAAGCCTGTTTAAACCTTTTTCCTTGTCATTTATACTCCTTAATTCCTTTTCTTTCTTATTGATGAAGTTCATTTAATAATGTCTCACATACATCGGTAGACCCATGCACAGAGGGGGTTAGTTAATGTGACATCTCTGGCATGGAGAAATATGATGCCCCTGCCCCCTTTCACTCAAAGCTGGTCTCTGAGTTTCTCTTCTGTCACTTAATTTCACTGCACCACAGCTATTTCTTCCTCCACACAAGGAAGGGCAGTAACTGACATCATGTGGAAGGGGGTGCTGGGTTTCAGAATCATCCTTTTGGCAACCATGTGTGAAGGATGGTTTGGAGAGGGGGGAAGATGGAAGGTTGAATATAGGGAACTGTCAATTCTCTGAATATAATATGATAGCTATCAGTCTCCTCCACTGATACAATAACTCACTTTTCCTCACTGAAATGATCAGGCAGCGAATCCAATTCAATTTAACAAGCATTTGTTCACCTACTATGTGCAAAGAAATATGCAAGGCACTGGGGATAGATATAAGGACAAAATCAACACAATCTCTGCCCTCAAGGATCTTGCTAGTAGCTCAATGGATAGAGCTTCAGACCTGAAGTCAAGAAGACCTTAGTTTAAATCTGGCTCCAAATACTTACTAGCTGTGGGATGTTGGGCAAGTTACTTGAACTCTGCCTCCCTCAGATTCTTCATCTGCAAAATGGGGATGATAATAGCACCCACTTGCTGGGATTGCTGTGGAGACCAATCAGTCATTTGGTCAGTCTATAAGCTTGTAAGCAACTACTATGTGCCAGACTCTATCTATGCTAAGCATTGAAGATGCAAAGAAAAGCAAAGGACAGTCCCTTCCCTCAAGGAGCTCATAATTTAATGGGAAGACACAGTATTCAAACAAATCTATGCAAACGAGCTATATATACAGGGAAAACAGAGAATAATTGAGAGGGGTTGGGAAAGACTTCTTGTAGATGGTGGGATTTTAGCTGGTATTTGAGAGAAGCCACCAAGAGGTGGAGATGAGAGAGAGCGTTCCAGGTATGGGGGACAGCCAGAAAAAATACCCAGAAGTGAGAGATGGGAGTGTCTCATTCCTAGAACAGTACAGTGGCCAGGGTTGCTGGATTGAAGACTACACTCTGTGTGTGTGTGTGTGTGTGTGTGTGTGTGTGTGTGTGTGTGTGTATGTGTGTGTATGTGTGTGTGTGACTGGAAGAATGTATGGTGTAAAAAGACTGGAAGGGGGTGGTGATTATGAAGAGTTTTGAACTTCAAACAGATGATTTTATATTTGATTTTGGAAGTGATAGGGAGCCATAGGAGTTTATCTAGTGTGTGTTTGTGGAGTGATGTGGTTGGATCTGCGTTTTAAGAAAATTGCTTGGGTGACAGTGGAAGATCTATCAGAATAGGGAAAAACTTCAAGTAGGTAGGCCCACCAGTTTGCTATTGCAATTGTCTAGGCTACAGAATGATGAGGGTCTGCACAAGAATGGCTGCAGTGTCAGAGGAGAGAAGGGGGATATTTGAGAGATGTTACAAAGGTAAAATTAACAGGTTTTGGCAACAGATTTGATATGAGAGATAGTGAGGAATGAAGGATGACAGCTCGGTTATGAGCCTAGGGGACTGGGAGGATGGTAGTACCCTTAATAATAACAGGGCAGTTCGATAGTTAACGAGATCAGTTTTAAGCATGTTGCATTTCAGATGTCTACTGGACATCCAGCTTGAGATATCTGAAAGACACTTGGAGCTGTGAGTCTGGAGGTCAGTCAAAAGGTTAGGGCTGGAAGAATATGCTTGGGAATCACCAGCATAGAGGATAAAATTGGCTAAGTAGGATAAAATAACATAATATTTGTACAGTGTTTTGCTAATCTTAAAGTGCTATATAAATGCTGATTATTGCTGTTATTATTACTAACATTTCCACAGTAAATGCCAACTATATAGAAAGTTGTACAAAATAATTTAAAGAGAGAAAAATCACTAACAATTTGGAAAGCGAGGATCACAGGACCATAGATGAATTATTGGATTTAGAGTTGGAAAGGGAATCTCATCCAAACCCCTCATTTAACAGATGTAAAAACTGAGATGTGGAGAGCAGAGTGACCTGCCCAAATTCACAAAGGTAATAAGTGATCAGGAAAGGCTTCATGTGAGAAGTGGTCCACAATCTGTGCTCTGAAGGTGGCCAGGACTTCTAAGAGATAGAGGTGAAGAGAGGGTGTATTCCAGACATTCTGATGAAAAGTTCATTTCATTTTAAACACAATCATGGGTTCCTGAAATAACAACCAATTGATTTTTTTCTTATGAGCTAATTGGCAAGAAATGGAAATCCTCAGAAGTTAAGGAAATCTCCAGAGTCCTGGCGAATCAGGTTAAAAAAAATATAAATCAAAATTTCAAGCACCCTGCCTTGCTCTCTTGTCAAACATCAAACGAATGGGAATGAATCTAGGAGGTCAGCATTCATGAATCAAGTTTCCTCCTGATAGGTTTTTTTTTTATAGGCCTATAACAAAGCAGAGTCCTGAAAATTGTGGTAGGTAATGAGAATTTTGACAGACCCTTTAACTACGCGGAACTTGGAGGTGCCGCTATAATTCTGCTACTTCAAATGAAAATTTCAAGTGTTTTCATTAGGTACAACAGCTGTTTCTATTACAAATAACAGATCTCAGAGGTAGTGATGTTGATACCAACTTCTAGAGGGTTTAAAATGAGCACATAGTAGAGCTCGTACAATTACGGTTTAAATTTTTTTTTCTCCTTTTTGCACATGCAAATGAACTTGATTGCACCAAGAGGAAATTACTTACTTGCTCCTGGAATTGTCTGAAAATGATACTAGAATCCTCGGTGGATTCACATTAACCAAATTAAAAGCCCTTGGGAGAAATTGGACTCCCTGTTCCTTCTAATCCATAGCATCTTCCTAAAGACTTTATAGGAACCTCTGTTTGGAAACCTATGTTCATCACAAGGGTTCTTGGGAAGAGGGGCTGCTTTCCAGTTAGATTCTCGAGTCACTTGCTGGTGGGAGGTAGGGTGGGCTAGCCCTGTCAACTCCCATGAGCCCCTGGCTTCTCCACCCTTTTTGCCTCTGCCCTTCCCCTGACTTTCTGGGGTGTATGTACTCTAGTTTGTGACTGAGAATGGTCTGTCCATTCCAGTTTCCCCCAAATGTGACATGAGGTAGCAGGTTAGAATTCTACTCTGCCGCCAGTGGGAAGTAGGAGATCCTAGTCTTGTGGCCCAACACATGGCCTTGCCTAGGAAGGTGTGGTCAGGGCTGGCCGCACACACAGGCAAGACAGATGACTGCTGATGGTGAATGATTTCAGGACTGCTCTGAAAGTCTCACTGTCTCTCCCCCAAGACTGATGGCTGAAATCCCCCCACTGGAATTTAATCTAAGTCATTTAGGTTAAACATTTTATTTTCTGTGAAAAATTACAATTAATTAAGTGCCAGTAATGTTGGAATACAGTGAAAGAATACAGGTTTTGGCATCAGAGGAGGTGGGTTTAAATTCCAACACTGCCACTTTGTGCTTGAGTAACTCTGGGCAAGGTGGCGACAGTGTACAGAGCACCAGGCTTGGAGTCAGAAAGACTCATCTCAGTGGGTTCAAATCGGGCCTCAAATACTTACTAGCTGTGTGACCCTGGAAAAGTCTCTTTACCATGTTTGCCTCTGTTTCCTCTTCTGTAAAATGAGCTGGAGAAGGAAATGGCCAACTTCTCTAGGATCTTTGCCAAGAAAACCCCAAATGGGTTCATGAAGAGTCAGATATGACTGAAATGACTTGAGAACCCTGGGGAAGTTACTTCCTTTCTCATTTTCCCTCTGAGTAAAATGAAGGGGTTTCTCTAGATGCACTGTGAGGGTCCTTCTAGCTCTAAATCTCTACTTTTCTGGTCATAATTATTATGTCATTTCTACATGCATGAGTTTATAAGACCAATTTACGTGTAAATGAGTTTTCAAGATTATCTCAAGGTTTTAAGAGCTGGATAGGCCTCAGAGACTGTGTAGTCCTATGCCTGTATTTTAAAGACGGGAAAGTGGTGGTCCAGAGGGGATAGTGGCAAGGCAGTAAATAACCCCGAAGGAACTGAAAGCTTGTTCCTCTACCTCTAAATTCAGTGTTAATCTCACCATGTCATGATAGCTCAGCTTTTCTTGAGAGCCCATTTTGGTAGGAAGGAGTGGGGGAGAAGTTGAGGTCACTGAGCATCAGAAGTGGGTAGGACAGGGGAATCACCAGTGGGAAAAGAAAGGGGGATAGGTCAGGAGGCTGGAAGTGCCTATGCTCACTACATTCATGCCTTCAACCAGTCCTGAGCAAAGGATGGGGCCCATTTCACATCAATCAACTAGCTTTATTAAGCACTTGCCAGGTGTTATTGTACTAGGAGCTGGAGACACAGAGACAAAAGAGATCCTCTTCCTGCCCTCAAGGAGCTTACATTTCCCAATAGAGTCTACTGCTTTTTGCATAGTTCACACTGGCGCTCAATGGCCCTAGATTCCAGACTGGGACAGCAGGTAAGACTCACTACCAAGGGAAATCTTGGGATTGAATGAGAAATTTGAGCAACAAAATCTCTTGTGTGAAATTCTGCTCATTAATTAGCATTTTTAGGAGACTTGTTCTTTACTACATAATATCTATACTTTCATGTACAAGTGTCTGGGATTCCTCTGTGTTGTAAAGAAACTTCACTACCTATAAATACCTGATAGATTCACAGTGGGGTCATGGTTTGGGCAGTACAAGAAGTTCTCAGTGGGGAAACTCTCTCCTCTTATGCAGATAGCAGTTTATGTAGGCTTTCCAGACCAAGAACCTCCTCTTAAACAGGACTTATATAAATCCCAACAGTATACCATTACATTTCCCAATCAAACAAAGAAAAAATTTCTTTAGAGGTACTAACAAAGCCTACAATCTTCAGCTAATGGGAAATCTAGGCATCAGTCTCTCAATGGGTTAAGATACAGTCACCGATTTGGGCAAATTGATGGGATAATGGTACAAGGTATCAAAGGACCAGTCAATCAGCAGGCATTTATTAAATGCCTACCATGTGGGAGGTGTTAGCGATATAAATTAAAAAGCAAAACCGGACCCAAGCCTCAAGGATCTTATGTTCTAAAAGAGAACAACACATGTGTATAGTGATATACAAAAGAGATACAATGTGTTGGTGGGGAGGGTGAGGGTTGGAGGACAGGGAGAAGTCTGTGCACAAACTCTCTGCTTCTCTCATCTGAAATGGGCAACATCCCCAGAGCAAATTCCTGAACCATCTTTCCTCCCTAGTGGCCTGAGATCTCTGCCCTTGTTCTTCCTCCATCCTTTGGCTCCCTTCTCCCTTCTCCTCTCCAGACCACTCTGAAGGTATCTGCCGATCAAAGTCTATCTCCCATAGCTTCAACCATTTTCCCTCAATCCTTCTGGCCACATAGGTCTAAACCTCTTAGACTGAATGAATTTCCCAACTATCATCCTCAGATTTTTCCAGAGCTCTTAGTATTTCTCTCTTCTTTTCCTCAATCACTTTCTTGTATTTATTTATTGGTGGATATGCTGTGTCTCAAAGCATGGCGAGCTGGAAGGGTTCTTAGACACCTTCTGGTGAGACTTTCTCATTTCACAAAAAAGGACACTGGAATCCAGAAATATGATGTGGGTAGTTAGTGGTTGAGCAAGGATTTGAACCCAGACCCCATGATTTCAAGTTCAACCCTCTGAGTTGGGTATTTTTTTCCACCTAATCTTTCTCTTAGAATGTGACTTGCTAAGGAGTAGAGACTGTAATTTTTTTTAGCATTGCATGACCAGTATCTAACAATAGTAGGTGTTTAATAAATGTTTCCTGAGTTGAATTCCTTGCTTACATTCTTTTACTCTGCATTTACTTTCCATATTTAAAACACAATCACACAAATATCCATCTATTCTGTCCACATTAATATCCATCCATTCTGTCCACACTAATTCCTATCTTGAGAGCATAATTCCATACTGTCCCCACTATAATCATGGACAAACTTCTGAACAGTTAACTTTCTTACCTTCATATTTCCTCTCTGAAGCTTTTGCTTTTTTTTTTTTTTTTTTTTTGGTAAATTCTCCACAGGCAGATGGACCATCATATGATACTTCTCAAGTCCAAAGGTGATGAATGACTTCTGTTATTTCAGATCTGGTAGATTTAATTCTTTGTGGGATCTTTGGGGATCCAACATGGCCAACCTGTGTCTTTCATGCAACCAATTCTAAATGAGCTCAAATGTTAAGCCAAGGGGACGAGATCAAAATCTATCTCTTGCCCAGTCATGATTCAGGTGTTTCTCAATTCGTACCAAATGTACTCAATATGTACCAAAAAAAACCTTTTGAGGCTTTAAGACACCCCCTTCCTCTTTGCATCACAACACCTTGGTTGATTTAAAAGGCACCTGAGTAATTTGTTAGAACTTTGGGAAACTCTTAAAACAATCAGATCTTGAATTCAACAATGTACCTTTAGGTAAAGCCTACTGTGTACAATAGACTTACCAAGTACAGGGTCTAGCAAGATAAGAATTAAACAGCCCCTGCCCTCAAGAAGCTTATGTTCTACTGAGGGAACATTGCATGTATGAAGGTAAGGAAATACAATAGATATACAAAGAAAGAGTAATTTTAGTGGCTAGAGCATGGACAAGATCAGGAAAGGCTCCTTTTAAGAGGTTGCCCTGGAGCTGGATCCTGAGAAGGAGAGCCCTTTGCTCATTGAAAGCTAGAGTCTGGACATGTGCTTGGAATATCTCTCTGAATCCTCCAGTTCATAAAAGGAATGATATGAAATCAGTCTGAAAAGATGGGCTGAAGTCAAGTCTAAAATAATATAATGTAATGTAGCATAATAATATATATACATACTATAACAGCATATTTATACAAATACATGTATGTGTACATATTGATATTACACCATGCCATGCTATGTTATAGTATAAACTTTTATATAAAGCTCCTCCTAGTAGCCCTTGCTGCTAGTACCCTCCCTCTGAGACCACCTTCTGTTTCCACTATGTAGACATGCATACACATGTTTATACTATACTATGTTATGCTATGCTATGATATGTTATCAGGACAACTAATGGCTCAGTGGATAGGGCCTGGAGTCAAGAAGACCTGAGTTCAAATCCAGCCTCAGATACTTACTAGCTGTGTGACTCGTGGCAAGTCACTTAACCTTAATTTGCCTTAATCTCCTAGAGAAGGAAATGGCAAACCACTCCAGTATCTTTGCTAAGAAAACCCCATGGACAGTACTGGTGTGCTGCAGTCCATGGGGTCGCAATGAATTGGATGTGACTGAACAACAAAATACTATGTTATAGTAATACAATACAAGTATATACTATACTATGTTATGGGAACCATATGGCATTGCTATAACGTAGTATAGTATAGTATAAATTTATACTTTCTCTCTCTCTCTCTCTCTCTCTCTCTCTCTCTCTCTCTCTCTCCCCCCCCCCCTCTGTCTGTCTGTCTCTCTCTCATATAAATGAATACTCTAAGAGAGCTGGCATCTGTCAGGAAGACCTTGGGTTCAAGTTATACCCCAGGTAGCCACTACCTATGGTTCTAAGTGACAAAGCAGGTGCTGCCTTTCATTGGTCCTAACAGGGAAGATTTCTCACCAAGAGTTCCTTACACCAGTGAAATCACAAGCTTGGTCCTAAAGATCCAAAGACTTTATTTGTTGTGGAAATGTTTTACTATTACTTTTCTTCCAAGGCTGTTTCATTAGCTGCATCCTCTGACTGAGGAGAAAAGGCACACACATAAGATGGGAGGTAGTTATAAGTTAAGCCGTGGTCTCAATAGCCTTGTCCAGAGTGCTTCTTCTATAGGATGGGCGGGGGTGGCAGTACGACACTACATTATAAAGGACTGGCTGTGCTTTGGGTCTGGAGGCAATTATAAAGCAGGTGGATTGAAGTCCTGCCTCCAACTGAACTCATTTTTTTGGGGGGGGGGAGGTGGTTCCCTGTAACAGTCATTATCTTTGTCTAATAAAGAAAAGAATTAAAATGTTATGAAAAGAAAGACTCTGAAGGAAAAAAGAAAGTAACATGACTGGGATGGAAGAAGGAGATAGCAAAAATGGGCTAGGAAGGAGTATGTGATAATGTAGAAGAACCAGGAAAGCATAGAGTCATAGCCTGTTGGAAAAGAAGGGAGCTTGAGGGAACACAATCCAGTGAATACACTCCTACCTGATACTGGGGGTGGGCAGAGAGCTGGACAGAGCAGCCAAAGAACTCAGATGTGACCGATCCCAAATGAACACTGGCTCAGAACAACCCACTCTCTCCACTTGCCCCAGCCGCAAAGCCTTATTTACCTTCTGTATTTTATTCCACACCCGTTCTTTATCATTCCTTTTTCCTTCAAGGGTGTCCATAGCATCTGACATTAGTGATTGCAGCTGTGGAGGCAAGATAAAGATGATCAGGGTGGGATTCACACAGAAATAACTTCTCTAAATGCACAGATTAAAACCTAATTTAAAAATCATTTGTACGCTGATGATTTTATTACTCAGCCGTCAGACAGGCAAGCATAGCCACCTCATATCTCCGCCTCAGCCTCTGCCGAGCACTATTATTATGGGTATAAAATATTGAACGCTGAGAAAATTCCCCCAGAATATCTGTCCTCAACATATAGACTTTAATGCAAGAAGTGTGGATGTTTTGTAAAAACAGATTTGGGCTGTAAAGAACGACGGCTGTACTGAATTCTCTTGGGGAATGCTCTGCAGTACATGGATGATTTTTAGTATTTTCTCCCGAGGCTAATGTATCATAATTCTCGGCATCATGTAAAAGCTCACTAGAGGAAAACAGTAAAATTGAGATGTTTTTATTGCCTCTCAAAGGATGGAACTCATTTAAGTTCTTTCCTGGCTTTTTGTTTCAAAAGAACAAGCTCTCTCTCTCTCTCTCTCTCTCTCTCTCTCTCTCTTTCTCTCTCTTTCTTTCTCTCTCTCTCTCTCTCTTTCTTTCTCTCTCTCTCTCTCTTTTCTTCTCTCTTTCTTCCTTTCCATCTCTCTCCCTCAGTAACAAAAAACTTCCTAATTTTCCAAGAACAAGGCTAATCAAATTCCAGGTTTAAACCATTACATGTGGCTGCAAAACAATGCAGTAAAAAGGAATAATTTTGCATGGTCAGGCATAGACAGAGTCCCAGCAAGGACCAGCTCACTTCCCAATGATGCTGGAGCCTAGAAACCTAGGCTGATCTTTTTGAGTGTTGGGTACCAGGGAGATTAGATAGCCAACCAGCAGACACTAGATGGTTACTATCTGTGTAGTGCTGGGGAATGGATAGAGGCTCCCCGGAGTAGTTTCTTAAGAATGCATGTTTGAAAAAAAAAAGTCTCTCATGACCAGACACACTTGTCACCCAAAAGACTCTGTTTTCAGAGGAAGCAAAAGCAGGATACTACCATGGGAAAGTGCCAAGGTGATTGGAAACAGAACAGCATGGACCAAGGGAGCAATAAGGAGCATCAGCGACTGGTGAGGTTGAGGCAATGCTTAGACTAGTACACCCCAAGCCCAGGGGCTCCAGGGTCCCCAGCAGCCTTCCTTAAGATGTCACAGAGGAACCTGAAGATCCAGCCCTTTGAACCTCCAAGATCCAGGGGGGTCCTGAAACCTACTTTCCAATCCTTTGGTATGTACATATCCCAGGAGTGAAGGTTAGTGAAGGAACCCAGATGACCTAAGTGCAGACCAAATCAGGCTATGCACTCCATCCAAGAGAAAAGCAAGGGCAGAGCTTGGCTCTGACACAAAGCCCCTCTTCAGGAGCTAAGACTGAACAGAGAAGTAAACAGAAGATATCAACCACTACAAAGAATTATTATAGATTCAAATCCACCCTCAGAGAAGACAGTAACTTCACAATACCTTTAAGCAAAAAAATCAAATTAAAATGGATTTTCCAGAAAGGCTTTAATAATAATAACAATTAATAATAACTAACATTTTAATAGAACCTACTATGTGCTAGGTTCTGTGCTAAGCACTTCAATATCTCATTTGATCCTCGTGACAACTCTGGGAGGCAGGTGCTATTATTACCCCCATTTTACAGATGAGGAAACTGAGGCAGACAGAAGTAAAGTGTCTTTTCTGGGGTCTCAAAACTAGTAAGTGTCTGGGGTTGGATTTAAATTCAGGCCTTCCTGACCACAGGCTGTACCACACAGCTGCCTTTGCAAAAATGAATTAAGTGATACAAAATAAAATGAAAACCCTGGAGTCAAGACAAGTTGTAAGCATTTATTAAGTGTCTTCTGTATTCCAGGCAATGTTCTAAGAACTGGACATACGAAGAAAAGCAGAAAATAGTTCCTGTCCTCAATGAGCCTGCAGTCTAATAGTGTAGACAACTATGTGCAAATAAGATACATATAAGACAAATTGGAGACAATTTTAGCATTAAGAAGAATAAGTAATGTGGAACAGAAAATGACAAATCTTAGCCAAATAACAGACTCCCTAAAATCCAGAATAATTAGAACAGAAATTAATGACTCCATGAGTCAACAAGGAATATTACAACAAAACCAAAATATTAAAAGAAATAGAGGATAATATGAAATATTTGATATAAAAAAACAACTGATCTGTAAAAACAGGTCAAGGAAAGAAAATTTTAAAAAATCGTTGGGTTCTCTGAAAATCACAATTAAAAAAAAGCCTGAGCACCACAGTTCAAGAATTTATTAATGAAAACTTCCCAGATCTATTTAATCCAGAGTGCAAACCAAAAAGAGGAATCATCACTTCCTGAAAAACTACACAAAGTCTCAGGAATATCATAGACAAAATGCAGAATTTCCTTGTCAAAAGAAAATATACTGCCAGCAGTCAGAAAGAAAGAATTCAGGTACCAAAGAACCACAGTCAGGATCATATAAGACTTGGCAGTTTCTATTATAAATGAGAAGAAATCTTGGAAGATAGTATTCTAGAAAGCAAAAGATACAGGTTTACAACTAACAACTCAGCCTGTACAAAGTTGAGTATGATCTTACAAAGGAAAAATGAGCCTTTAATGGCATAAAGGATTTTTCAACATTCTAGATGGAAAAAAAACAAACCAACAACAGAGCTGAGCTTTGAAATACAACAAAAGAGTCACGAGAAACCTAGAAAGGTGAATTTATATGAGTATTTGGGTGTAGTTACATGATAATGAAGTGCTAATAATCTAATGAAGGGGAAGAAATGAATGTCCTTGCAATATTGGTTCTGTTCTAATTATTTTAAGGTGGAAATCAAATAAGACAGTACAAGATGTATATTAATAAATAAAGAAGAAAGTACAACTATTTCTCAAAATTTAGCTGTGCAGGAAGAGTATGCAAATAGGGAAAAAGGAATGGGGGACAATCATTAGGTGATCTTCACTTTTATCTGAAATGGACAAAGGTGGGTTGAACAAGTTCATGTATACCCTTACACACAAAGAATTTGATGCACAAACACATAAAACTGAAGTGTGCTGATAGGGAGAGAGGGGATCAAGAGGGAGAATAATATGGAGGAAGGAAAAGTCACAAACAAAAGAAATTTCATCTTTGGAGGCTGGGGATTATAAGTAAAGCAAAAATCTGAAAATTGAAGAGGGAGTATTCATCATTCAGGAGGAATGGCCAAACAAGCTGTTTTATGCCAAGCAGCTGAATGTTGTTGGGAGGCCAGAAGAAGGACTCCTCTGGCAGTGATATCACCTTTGATAGGAAATTGATAAGATCAATTCTATGTAGGAGTTAAATTATGACAAATTATGAACCTAATCCCTCACAGAGACTGGGCATACTATAGGTGGAATTATGTCCCAAAGTTCTGAGGGTGAATATTGGTACTTTTCTTCTTACTAATATCTTTGAAGCAAACATCCATTTGTAAAATTCATTTAGTGTTGAATGGTTAAATTGAACTGGGATGCTAGTAATTAGTCCCCTAACAAAGTGTAAGGACTTGAGCATATGGAAGCAGAGAAAAATTCCTCCCTACCAAACCCTTAGAATACCTGGGAACCTTGATGGGAACATGTAGCCTGCCTGGTCCTGAGAGAGTGGGACCAGAACTCTCATGTTATATAAATGTTTAGCATTGTCCAAAGAAAAGTCACATAGAAGACATTTCTTACTCCTGAACTTAAAAAAATGCATACAAATTTTTTTGAACTGAAAAAATGCAAAAGAATCAAGCACTTTCATATATAAAATAGAACATATATAATATTATGTATGGAACTATGTGTGGAATAGCTTGTTTTTAAAAATAATTTTATGATACTATATTTTCATTTATATAAATTATATATACATATGAGTATATCACAGGAATTTAGTAATATGTTGATTTAAAATTACAAATGGTGTTCATCTTAAATACTGTATAGTAAACACATAATTTTTTTCAATAAGTATCCTAGCTTACTTTAAAAAAAAGTACGTAAAACATGTTTGTTTCAAAGTCCCGTTTGTCAGTACTTCCTCCCTTGACTATGCATTTCAAAATTTCTACTCAACTCTGGTCTTTTCTCCTCCTTCAACTTTCTACTCAGCCCACCTTTCCACTGTGCCACAATAGGTTGGAACCTCTGAAATAAAATTTACCCCAACTATGGACATTTTGGTATAATGGATAAAGAAGTGGCCTCGAAGTCAGGAAAACTTGGATTCTAATCCCACCTAGATGTGTGACCCGTTGCAGAGAAAGTGCTGACATGAATTGTTAAGGGGAAATTTCTGGCCCTGGGGTTGTCTACACCAATGAAATTCCAGGTCCGGTCCTTTGTCTGTAAAATGAAAGTTAGATTTGATAATGTCTAATATTCTTTTCAGCTCTAGACCTATAATCTAATTCTTCTCTATTCTTTTGGTGGCTCAGGCAAACCATATTACTCTTTAACCTGGAATATGATACCCCTTTCCTACCCCCTGCCTTGGGAGGCAGGAAAGAGTGCCTTGGAGTCAAGAGAGTACTGAGTTCAAATCCTGTCTCTTTTGCTTACTACTACCTTTGTGACCTTGGGAAAGTCCAGACCTTAGTTCTGTCATCTGTCAAATTAAGAGTTTAGCTTGGTGGATTCTAAAGTCCCTCTTAGCTCTAAATATATGAGCTCACAAACCTCTCTGGGGCTCAGTCTCCTCATATAAAAAAATTAAAGGGTTGGACTAAATGCCTTCTAAGGTCCCTTCAACCTTTAGATCTATGATCCCATATACTATGTGCTGTGCTAGGCACTTGGGGCTACAAAGACAAAAAAATGAAACAGTCTTTGTCCTCATATTCTATTAAATATCTGAGGATAAATGGTTAAGTTGTTCTAGGACTATATATGATCGCCTATTTCTTCCTAGTGAACCATCCCTCCTGGTGGAGTAGGGCCCATGTGAACCCTAAGCAAATATTAAAAGAGATCCTCACCAACTCAGCATCCTGATGACTGATGTCTTGGAGATAGGGGATGGTGGCCAGGTCAGCCATTGCTTGGTTAATCACTTGGGACTGCTCCTTGACTCTCTGCAGTCGACTGAGGAGGCTGGCGTACTGCAACTTCTCAATCACTCCAGAGCATGCCTGGAAATTCCCCTAGCCTCTCGGCAAAAGCAGAGGTTTTAGAACAGAAGTCAAGTACATAGACCTTCCCCCTAGGAAACCAGCTTGGGTTGATCATCCAGAGTTTACAACCTACACAATACACTAACCCAGAGGGAAGGCACTTATCAGAAATGTGTCCACAATCACCTCTTTAAAAACTTCCTTCATGTCTTTTCTCATCCGGAGAAAGGAGAAACCTCTAAGAACAGATGGAGAATAGACTGTTATATCTCTCTTTTTATGTACTAGATATGCAAATACCGAAATTAATCTGCAATCTCATTGATGCAAGTATATCTTCCAGTAATACGTATCACGTCTCTGCTGTAACTTCCCGTCCCACAGGAAGGTCTGTGTCTACTGGGTTTTTGTGAATTTCATCTTGTTTGCCCCATGGACTGACATTATTATTACGGCAGCAGCATGGTGCAGTAGGATCAATATGAATTTGGTGTCTGAAGACAGGGGTCAAATCCGGGATGTGTCATCTATGTGACCTTGGGCAAGCCGCTTAAGTTAGCTAGTCAGGCAGCCAACAAGCATCTATGAAACACCTACTATGTACCAGACACTGTGCTAAGTAAGTACTGGGGATACAAAGAAAGGCAAAAGACAGTCCCTGCCCTCAAGAATCTCACAGTCTAATAGGAGAGACGACATGCCAAAGGCTAGGTTATAGACAAGATATATACAAGATAAATTGGGGATAATCTTTGAGGGAAGGCACTAAGATTAGGAAGGATTGGGAAAGGCTCTCTGTAGGAAGTAGAACTTGAAGGTAGAGGTGAGGAGGAAGGCATTTCCAGATGTGGGGGATATATTGGGAAAATGCCCAGTCAGGAGATAGAGTGTCCTGAGCAAGGAATAGCAAGGAGTCCAGTGTCAATGGAGGGCAGTACATATCCAGCAAGCAAGTGTAAAACAGGAAGATTGGAAAGGTAGAAAGGCTTAAAAGTCAAATGGGATTTTATATTGGATTGTGGAAGCAATAAGGAGCCAGTGGAGATGACTGACTAGGAATCACAGGTGCACTTTTTTTGGGGGGGGGGGTTTCAACATTGATTTTTGTAAGATTTTGAGTTCCAAATTTTTCTTCCTCCTTCCCTCCCTTTCTTCCCTCCTCTCCTTAAAGACAGCAAGCAATAGGTTATGCTAGTACAATCATGTTAAACATATTTCCACATTAGATATGTTGTGAAAGAAGAATCAGAATGAAGAGGAAAAACCACAAGAAAGGGAAAAAAAAAACAAAAAAGTGAAATTAATATGCTTAAACTGTATTTAGATTCCATAGTTCTTTCTCTGGATGTTGCTAGCATTTTCCATCGTTAATCTTTTGGAATTGTCTTGGATCATTGTACATCTATCATGGTTGATTCATCATACAACATTGTTACTGTGTACAATGTTCTCCTGGCTCTGCTCACTTCACTCAGCATCAGTTCATATAAGTCTTTCCAGGTTTTTCTGAAATCCACCTGCTCAGCATTTCTTATAGTACAATAGTATCATTACATTCATTTACCACAACTTGTTTAGCCATTCCTCAATTTATGGGCATCCTCTCAATTTCCAAGTCTTTGCCCCCACAAAAAGAGCTGCTATAAATATTTTTATACGTGTGGGTCCTTCTCCTCTCCCCCCCCCCTTTTTTTTTTCAGATGTGCACTATTTAGAAAGATCAGGTTGATAGCTGAGTCCAAGATTGCCTGGAGTAGGGACAGGAGAACAAGATAGGGACACCAACCAGTAGGCTATTTCAGGAGGAGGGCCTCCCCCAAGATGGTGGTAGTATCAGAGGAGAGAAAAGAGTGTATATGAAAGATATTATGGATGTAATAATGATAGGGCTTGGTAAACGATTGGATAAAGAAAGTCAGTGAGCGAAAGTGAGTAGCTGACAGTGATACCTAAGTATTAAGCCTGGGTTACAGGAAAGATGGCAGTACTCTCAATAGTAGAAAAAAGGGAGGGTTTTGGGGAAAGATAATGAGTTTAGTTTTGGACATGTTGAGTTTAAGATGTTGACAGTTGGAGATGTGAGACTAGAATTCAGTAGAGAGATTAGGACTGGGCAATAGATCCAAGAATCATTTCCATAGAGATTATAGTTAAGTGCATGGGAACTGAGGTGCTCACCAAGTGAAACAGTATATAGAGAGAAGAGAAGAGGGTCCAGGACAGAACCCTTGGGGACGTTCATGGTTAGTGAGTGTGACTGGGATAAAGATTGAGCAAAGAAAATGAAGAGGGAGTAGTCAGACAGGTAGGGGGAGGATCAGGAGAGAACAATGTCAGAAAAAGCTAGAAGAGAGTATGAAGGGGAAGAGGGTGATCAATAGTGTTGAAGGCTTCAGAGAGGTCAAGGAGAAAGGAGGGAGAAAAGGCCACTAGATTTGGTGATTAAGAGATCACTGGTAACTTTAGAGAGAGAAGTTTTAACTGAATGATGAAGTCAGAGGCCAGACTGCAAAGAGTTAAAAAGAAAGTGAGAGGAAAGGAAATAGAAGAGATGGCCTTCTCAGGGAGTTTAGCCACAAAAGGGAGAAGAGATATGGTGATGGATGGATTAAGTGAGGGTTTTATGAGGATGGGGGAAATAAGGGTGTGCTGGTAAGAAATGAGTGTGTTTCTAGGCAGGAGGGAAATAGCTAATAGAAAGAGAAAGAATGACTATTAATGAAAGAGTGGGGAACCACAAAGGGGTACAGTCTTCTGGAAAAGATGAGATGAACTGGATCATTTGTGCAGGTAGAGAGGACCAATTTGTGCATTGGCAAGAAGGACGACTTCATGGGACAGGAGGAGAAGGTGGTGGAAGGTATCTGAGAGATATGAGATGAGAAGGAGGGATTCAGAGGACGCTCTTGCCAATGCTGGCAACAATTTTTCAGGGAAATACGAAGAAAGTTTCTCAGCTGGGATAGTAGAGAGTCATAGGTAGCTTAAGGAGCAAAGGAAAAGCTCAGAAAACTCTCTGTAGTGAATGTGATGGGGAGTCAGTTAGAGAGGTGTAAAAGGATGCACAGTTGAAATTATGTAACATTAATTTAGAGTGGACCACGTCAGCACAGTTTTGTGATTTTTTTTTCTATCTTAATTTAACAGTATGGGAATAGGAATAGGGGAAGCACATTGTGGGAATAATCTGAGGTTCAGGTTTGGCAGGGCAAGATTTTTGATAGGATAGAGGGGCAAGGGACTCTAGAGAAGAGGAAAGTAAACTAGTTCACCAATGGATCAAGATGGAGAAGGGAACAAAGTGTACCCAGTGCAAGGGGGATAGCCTAGGAAGACTTGAGGGGTTGAAAGATTGGAGGTTGTGGTAAAGCAAAGAACAGGTCTTGGGGATGCAAGGTGGAGGAAGAAGGGGAATGACAACAGATTTCAATCAGATAAAGGAATTCCAGAGTACATGAACATGGAAGTAGTACATTTTTGGGTGAAGACAAGATCAGGGGCATGGCCATCTCTGCATCTAGCTGGGGTAGGGTGGTGAGAATCATGGGAAATAGATAAATTAAGGAATTGTGAAGTTATGGGGTAGAGGACTAAGGTCAAAGTAAATGGTAAACTGACAAGCTAAGAGTAAGTTCATGTTGGTTAATTATGGAAGGATCCTTGAAGAGAGCAAATTCAGGGATTTTATTTGAAGGAGGTGATGGACATGTCAGTGAGTCTACAAGCATTTTTTCACAATGCTTACTTCGTACCAGGCAATGTGCTAAACACTGGGCATACAGAGAAAAGCAAAACCATAGTACCTGACCTCAAGGAGCTCCTATGCTAATGGGGGAGATATAGGCAAATAAATCACTATGCCCATAGAAGATAGATACAGTGTAAATGGAAGAGACTTTCAGAAGGGAAGGCACTAGTGGGTAGGGATGTGCAAGAGAGATGGGAACCAGAAAGTTTCCTGCTGTAAAATATGAAAGAATTGGGGTTGGTCCTGTCAAAGTATTTTAGAGGAACCCTGTTTCCCAGAGCTAAGGGCCAGCAAGCAGGCTGTGCCCTGAGCTTGGCATAACAATTCTTTGTGCTTTGGAGGATCTCATTCTGGACAGGCATATTGCTTTGACCAAACACTAGGTGTTCACTGCCCCTTATTTTCCAGGGACCTGAGAGCCATCCATCACCTTGCTTGACTTGCTCACAAAATAACAGAATTTCAGGCTGGAAGAGTCCTTAGAGATTATCTACACTAGGCTCTTCTTTTCAAAAATGATAAAACTGAGGTCCAATGAAGTTATACAATTTCTGTTCCTTGTAATAACTAAGTGAGCTGAACCAGGTATTGTGCCCTGCTATGAGACAGTCAACGTGGAGACTGTTCCCAAAGGACCCAGGAACACCTGCATTGGCCATGCATGAACCTGCCATGGAAAATTGCTACTCAAGACCTAAGAATTATTATCTCATAGTCCAGCCCACTTATGCATATAAGCATTGCCTGTACCCCAATGTGTTTAGCCCTCCTGGGGAGGGGACTTTCTTGCTTGCAAATCATTTTCCTCATACTGAAATAAATTATACCACTGTTCTGTGTCCTGATACACCTGCCTCTAGCCTGCTTTGTTTGGCTCTGGCCATTCCCACATTAGAGACCAGTCCAGTCCAGACTACATCCAAAATTCTGTTGACAAAAACTGTTGGGAAAACTAGAAGCTAGGCATAGACCAACATCACATACCTTATACCAAGATGAGGTCAAAATGGGTACATGATTTAGACATAAGGGAGATACCATAAGCAAATTAGAAGAGCAAGGAATAGCTTCTCTGTCAGATCTATGGAGAAGGGAAGAATTTATGACCGGACAAGAGATAGAAAACATTGTAAAATGCAAAATGGATAATTTTGATTATATTAAATTAAACATTAAATTTAAAAAGGTTACACAAACAAAACCAATCAAGATTAGAAGGAAAATAGAAAACTGGGAAACAATTTTTATAGCTAATGTTTCTGATAAAGGCCTCATTTCTAAAGTATGGAGAGCTGAATCAAATTTATAAGAATACAAGTCATTCCCCAACTGGTAAATGGTCAAAGGATATAAACAGGCAGTTTTCAGGGGAAGAAATTAAAGCTATCTAAAATTATATAAAAATGCTCTAAATCACCATTGATAACAGAAATGTAAATTATAACAACTCAGAGGTACCACTTCACACCTATCAGATTGGCTAGTATGATGGAAAAGGAAAATGATAAATGTTGGAGAAGAAGTGGGAAAATTGGAATACTAATGCATTGTTGATGGAGTTGTGAACTGATCCAATCATTCTGGAGAGCAATTTGGAACTATGTCCAAAGGGCTATAAAACTGCATACCTTTTGATCTAGTAATAACACTACTAAGTCTGTATCCCAAAGAGATCATAAAAAAGGTAAAAGGACCCACATGTACAAAAATATTTAGAGCAGCTCTTTTTGTAGTGGCAAAGAATTGGAAATCAAAGAGATGCCATTGGTTGGGGAAGGGCTAAACATGATGCAGTACATGAATGCAATGGAATACTATTGTGCTATGAGAAATGGTGAGCAGGTGGATTTCAGAAAAACCAAAACTTAATGAACTGAAGCTGAGTGAAGTGAGCAGAACCAGGGGAACATCATACACAGTAACAGCTACAATATGTGATGATTAACTTTGATAGACTTAGTTCTTCTTAGCAATACAATAATCCAAGACAATTCTAAAAGACTTATGATAGAAAGCGTGAACCATATCCAAAGAAAGAATTGAGTGAGTCTTAATGCATATTGAAGCATACTATTTTGTCTTTTTTTTGTTTTTTTCTTTCTTGTGGTTTTCCCCTTTTGTTCTGATTCTTCTTTCACAGCATGACTAATGTGGAAATATGTTTAACATGATTGTACATGTATAGCCTACACCAGATTTGGGGAAGGGGAATGAAGGGATGGAGGAAGAGAAATTTGGAGGTGAAAATTTTACAAAATCAATGTTGAAAACTATCTTGATGTGTAATAGGAAAAAAGTAAGATACCATTAAGGAAAACAACCACCACCACAACAAAAAGTAAACAAAATTCTGTTGACAGTTCAGATAATCCCTAAGCTCCCTTTCAGCTCCAAATCTTTGGATCTCAGGACCACTTTAGAAATGATCATCTTGTTGTTTAACTCTGGGCTCTAACTATTGGCATGTTATTGTGTTTCTCCATTCTCTGTCAAATCATTCCAACCCAGTCTTTGTCAAATAATAAGATAAAAACTTCACACTCATCAAGAATACTTTGAATGGAAAAGAGGCCATCTTATAGCAAGACTCACAAACCCCAGATGGGTCTGGATGAGATTTTGGTTTGTCAAACTCTCAACATGGGGCAGACCTATGCTTGATCTGCTGAACTCTTGTTTATTCTAATACAAGAAAAGAAATCTTCCTCCTTTAAGAAAAGCTCCAATAGTGCTTTTAATATTTCATAGGAAAGAAAGAAACATTTCCCCCAGTGATGAATGCACATCATAAGATGCTTGAGTTTATGTTCTGGCTCAAAGCAAAAGAACTCTTGTAAACAACAGCCGTCAGAGTTTATTCCAGAGACTGAAGACTCTGGAGGACAAAGTTCAAGTGTATTATTTCTTTTCTTTGAGATACGTAGAAGTTTTTAAAATATAAGCCTTATGGAAGAACATTTGGACTTAATTGTGATGAGAAAGCAGTTTTTAATATATGTGCATATAATACATACATACATACATATACATATAGCACATGTTCACCATTACCTATATAAGTAGACAGAAAGACGTAGATACACAGATTTGATGGAATCCTAATAGAGCTGCCCTCAGCCCCAATATTCTAACTTCATTATAGGCCCCACTGTACCTACCTAGCTGCCACTCCCATCCCTGACAATGTCCTAACTTCTTCATATATGCCTCACTGCTCACTAGAACAAGAGGTATGTCCCTGAACTCTTAGTTCCCACAGAAACAGCAGATGTGTCCTCTACCTAGTAACTGCCCCCGGTTTCTTTCCCACAGAAAGAGGTGTGTTTTTGTATTCAATCACAATCATATCATCCATCTAGACCAAGACAAGACCACAATACCTAACTATCTATCTTGCCCAGACAGGACCACAATAGCTAGCCAATTGGAGGGCAGCAAGACCAGAATGTTTAACCACCGAACCATAGATGGGATCCCTCCTCCATTACCTAATCCCTTGACAAATTCCTCCCGCCTTTTTGACATTAATCATATTTCTATATTCTATGTAAATTTTGATTGTGTAATCAACATCTTTACCCTATAAAAATCTATCTTGTTCTCTCTGAAGTAGCTGGTTCCTCTTGGAACTTAGCCCACTTCATGAGAGGCATCGATCTCAATAAAAGCCTATACCTGAATGAGAGGTAGTCTGACTTCAAATTCTTTGAGATGGTCCCACCACAACACATCATGGAACCACAACATTTTTTGGGTGGGCAGAGCCCCCACCTTGACAGATTGACGGATGAGTGAATAGATAAATAGATAGATAGATACTGGTAGCATTTAGGAAATTACTTAGTGTTTTCAAAGACTTCTTTGTGTAATTGTCCAATCTTTTAAACACCAATATTACCTTTTTTTAAAAAAGAAATATATTTATATTTATTTATTTTGTTTTCAAATCACCTAAATTTCCCCTATAGAAACACATACACACCTATATCTATATATGTAAAAACTTATGTAGCATTTTAAAGTTTGCAAAATATTTCACAAATATCTCATTTTATTCTCACAACCACCTCAGGAAGTAGATGCTATTATCATCATCCCTATTTTATAGATGAAGAGACTAAAGCACAGAGCTATTAAGAGACTTGTCTTGTGCTATGCAGCTAATAAGTGTCTGAGGCAGGTTTTGAACTTGTTTTCATGACTCTATGTACATACAATGTGCTATCCACTGCACCTCCTAGGTTTATATAAATCTATTATCCCTAAAATTTCATGACTACTATCAGAGGGTAAGGAAATATCTGAAATCTAAGGAACAGGCATGCTGTAAATGAAGATCAGTAAACCACACATATGATGGTTATACTAAGAAGACTCCTAATTAGCTTAACTAATGCCACCTTGTCCATGAAAAATATGAAGCCACCTTAATCATTTCTTTCCAGCTTATCATTTATTTGAATTCTGGGAATTTATCAACCCACAGGGACTGAGAGCTGCAAATGAGAGTCTGGTGATCCCTTCTGTGAGCCATTGAAGCAAGCTGCCTATCTCTTCCAGTAAAGAGTGAAGCTCTCAACATGATTTTGTTCCATGGTGGTGACTAAGTCCAAGAAGAAACATTTCATTGAAGAAAGATGGCTTTCTTTGTATTACTTATAAAGCAAGGTCTGTGGGAAGAAGAAATCATTTCCAAAGGAAGGAGAAAACTCCAGGCTCCCCTAGAACAAAATCTCTCAGTGTAACTTTCCCAAGCACCATAAAAATAAAATTAATATCAAGGGAGTTGCAGCAGTTTTTTGTTTGCTTGGTTTCTGTAACATGCAAAGAAAGTGTCCGCAAGGTACTACTGAGAGAGGACAGCTCCCTCCTCCATTCTCCTAAATGAAATAATGTGGCAGGGGAAGGGGTGGGGTGGGGAATATTTCATGGTATATTTAAAGAAATAGTGAAGAATGAAGCAATTAGCCTAAACATCTCATGGTTGTAAGGATGAGTCCAGAGTAGAGTGAGCCTCCTGATGAGAAGCCCTAAACTTCAGTTGAGATCAAAGGGCTGCCAACCAGCAGGAGGAAAAGCAATGAAGGAGCCAAGGTTGCAGCTGAGACATCACTCAGGTGAGGCTCAAGGTGAAGTCATTTGCACATTCAATGGAGGCTCAGCACTGAATCAGGGAGGTTTAATAGAAGTTGCAGTGAAATGATTGGTGAATAAGTGGTACTGGATGGTGTGCTGCAAAAGCACCATATAGTAAAAGTCTTGGGAATGTATTTGTTGCAGATATAACATCTCGACACATTAATTGTCCAAAAAAATAAAAGAAATACAGATTGTCGCTTCTTTGAGAGGTGCCTATGTAAACAGTTTTCATGCTCCACTTGGAGAAAATAAAAAGTAAAATTAACAAGATATTAAAAATATGGTTAGGTCATTTTGGGGCACATCAGCTTGTAAAGGAAGCTTCACATATGACAAGTCATTTTTTTTGCCTGTAAGTGTTTATTTTAGCTCTTCCACATTTAGCCCGATAAATATAGTTGTTGGGATTTAAAATAAACTGCAATTAATGAAAGCAATGAATGGAAAAGATGATGTATCATCAGGTTACAGAGGGGAGAATGAGGATCAGTAAGGAGGACAGGAAGTGACTGCAGATGGAGGCTACTGATGGACTGGTGGTGGATACACAGCAAATAGGAACAGAAACTTTTTCAAGGGGAAACATAATGGCAGTTAGACTTGGTTTCCTTCACTAATAGACACCTTGGTTACCTCTACTACTGCCTACTGCCTCAGTTGTGGAGCAAAGGGGACTCAGTTTTCTTCAAGACTCTGTCAATGTAGCACAATGTTGGGAAAAATCATGCCAAAGTGGAAGGATTTTACGAACGTCTCTGGGGCCATTTTGTGTGTTTCTTGTCTCCGGATCAGTCCAGCTAAGTTTGGACTGTCCAATTACCTCGCTGCCCTGTGTTATTTGGTCCACAGAAATATCTACCAAGTTTTACAGGGGTTGTGGTTTGTACTATATGGAGAGAATACCCACAGCAGCACAGATCCTTAAAGTATGGGATTCCATTTAGAATGAGGGCATAGCATTGTAGAAGAATTACTGATTACATGCCAGCAACCAGGTCATTGACTTGATCCATACCTGAAGGTATCTCAGAAGCTATCTAGCCCAATACTCTCATTTTATTCATGAGGTTAAGTGTCTTGCTCAAGATCATAAAAGTAGTTAAGTGTCAGAGGATTTTAACCCACATCTACTGATTCCAGAGTCAGGATTCTCTTCACTGTACCAAGAAGAAATGCATTAAAGGCTATTTTTCCCTCCCCTCCCCAAATGCCTTTCGTCCTATCTCTCACCAAACATCCATCACTTTCTTCAAGAAGAATTCTCAAATTTACCTTCTCTAGGAAGCTTTCCATAATTACCCAACTTAAATCCACCAATTCCTCAGGACTTTTCTGTTTGCCATGTACCACATCATTTCGCAGTTTTTACTCCCTGCTTTATAGTGGTTCCATGTTTTTTACATCTATGCCTCAGTGCCACTGAAGCTACAAGGTTTCAATAGTGCAGGAATCACAATCTTTATTTCATTTATAAATTTTCCTCCATTTTCCTTTTATTCTAGACACTCACAGACACTGAGTACAATGCTCTGAACACTTGGGGTACCCAACAGAAGGCGATTTCCTTGAGGGTTAGGCTGTTCCAATTTCATCTTTGTATTCGCCAAACTTAAAATGCCTACACACAAATGGCACTTAAATAATGCTGTTTTTACAACAGTTAGCATTTATATAGCACCTTATTAAGGTTTGTAAAGTGCTTTACCACTATTATCTCTTCCGATCCTCACACTAGCTAGAGGAAGTAGGTGCTAATTATTACCCTTATTTTACTGATGAGGCAAAGAGGTAGATCGAGGTTAAGTGACTTGCCCAAGGTTGAATGGCTAGTAAGTAGCTGAGAGGTTGGATTTGTACCCATCTCCTTGATTCTAGTTCCAGCACTCTCTTCATGGCTCCACCTAGATATCTCATAAGTAAATACTTGCTGAATAAAGGATGACATCACTTAATTTAAAGTGGAGTCTATGGTGGGTGTACTCGGAGCTGTTAATGAATGCTTCTTCTACTGGTCTAGATCATGACCCCTCTTTGACTTAGTAGATGATCTTCCAGGGTTATTCTGGTTGAAAATTTACACCTTATGCTTACCTGATGATAAGCCTAGTTGTGCTAGTCCTCAAACAACTGTCTTTGGTCTATACTTAAAAATTATTTTTTTTAATTAGGAAAGGCATCTTTTTACTTTTCCTGACTTGCCCTTATTGAAGGAAAAGAAATCTTTTTTAACAACTAAAAATGGTTGAATAAACAAATTCTCTCATTGGTCATGTTAAAAAATATGCTGAGTCAATGACCCCTTTGTCAGTCTATACAGGACTATACTTGAGGCTTGCCATGACTTGGTAGAGTTTACATTTGGTGGAGCCTTCAGGTACCCAGTTATCTACCCTCCAATGAGGTGCCAGAAGGGGACTTTAGTGGAGGAAACAGTTCAGTGCAGATCTTGGATCCTGTAAGATATAGTATGTGGTCTTTTGAGAATTGCTGTGCCACCCCTCTTCTTCCCACCCCTCAAGAAAAAAACAAAACAAAACAATTCTCTTGTGATGAACCAAGTAAGGAGCCTTTCCAAGACCAGCTTGGCTTGAACTTGGGCTTTTGACATTCAGTCAGTTCTTGGGTCTGTTCCTTCCAGATTTTTAGGTTCACTTAAACCTTTGCTACCCTATAATGGTGTTTGAATGGTCACCTTTCTGCCGTGATGGCATTAGACTCCAAGAGAGCCAGGTGTGGTTGAACTGTTTTGGAAAACTTCTTGGAGCCAAAGTCATTTGCTGACCTTTGATGGAACACAGTGCTCAACTTGTATTTTATATTCCTCTGTTGGAAATCACATTGCAATAGTGTCTATTCCCATATAATCGATAGTGGAAGGACCGAGAAATGAGTGAGTTTATTGGAGAGAAGAAAATGGAAAGCAGGAGCAGTCAATTTAAAATATTTCCTATTAGATGATGGCTTTATGTAGCCCAAACTTGACTTTTTTTCAAATAAGGAAAGGCTGGAGATACAGCATAAACTTAATATTTATAATGACAGGTTTCCAGCAAGTTGATTAGATCTTCAGGGTGACTATAGTATGGATTAGGAGGGTCATGTAATTTAGATAGTTGTGTGTTTATCTTCATTTGCATAACTAATATCAAAGTAATAATGCCTATAAAGTATGTATGACTGGAGCCAGTTATTGTATTAACCAGAGCACTGGCTCTGCCTTGTGTCTGGTCCCATGATTGATGCTCAAATTTTAATTAGTTCTATTTCAACACTCTTTAGGCATTGCCACCAAAGAATATCACCAAAATGAATAGAGGTATAAGTTCTGGATGGATCTCTCTGTAAAAAAAGTTTATGAGCTTATACTGCATACAGTATACTCTATTCTTGAGGTTTAGTGGCACTGACAATGAATGCAAATGTCTAAAGTCAATTTATAACCTTCTTGCAAGGAAAAAAAAATTTAAACAATAAGTTAAACACTTGACCTCAAGATGGCAGAATGTCTAAGAGTCTACACAAGTAGACTGCTGAGGTCTTTGGTCATTCATTTTGTCAATTGACTTTCTGACTGTATGGACTGGTTAGTTCAATAGGTTTCATCCTATTGCTAATGAGGCTCAGGTCATGAGTTCAATCCTTGTGTGAGCCAGTTGGCTTGGATCTATTCCCTGGCAATAAATTGAACTCATAATTCTGAAAACATACAACACTGGTCAAAAGGAGAGTTTACATCTATCAGGGTAAACCAATCTGAGCAAATCATTCTCCATCATTGGAAAAGACAGCAAGGTAGCTTACTTTGGAGGGATGAAATTATGGCATACTTTTTGTTTTTCCAGGAGAGCATGTTAGAGAGCGAGATGGGGGGGGGGGGGAGTGGTTTAAGAAGTGTTTTAACCATACATTCCTCAAATCAACCCCTAGCTAACCACATCTTGTGAGGTCACAACTTTTTGTGATACCAAAGAAGAAAAATGCATTGAATTCCAAAAAGAAAATGGAGAGCAGTGAGATGATATTATGGGCCAAAAAAATTGTATATATATAGTTCTCTCCATAATGATATGTTCTTAAAAGCACTATAATCCTGGACTAAGATATCTAAGAGAGGAAAGTATGACAGAAGACTGAAAAAAATTATGGACAGTATTTTCACTCTACCAACCCCTATGTCTACTTTTTCTTCTTTATAATTTTATTCAATTCAACAAACATCTATTAAGCACTGGATATGTGTAAGATATAGTGCTAGACTTTGAAGAGAAAACAAAAATGGTCACAGTCCCTGTCCAAAATGAGCCCATGTTCCTTTTATATTCATTTCTCTGTTGGAAATCACAAGAATGATCTACAAAGCCAAGTGTAGTGTACATGCTGGTGAATTCCTCCTCTCAGAGAAGCTGATACTGGTGACATCTCTTGTGCCTGGGCATTCTGAGTTGTAGTGGGCTAAGATGATTGGGTTCAGCATTAATTAACATGGTGAGTACTCCACAATGAGAGATGGAGTGTTGTTTATGAGGAACAGTAAGAAGGATCATTTGGATGCACCCAAAAGTGGGTAGGGAGTGACTCTTGAGAAAAGGAACTGAAAGCCTTGGAGAACTCATCAGACTGGATGAGGGAGCAGTACTGTGGCAGAACCAGATAAACTGGGTGGGAGGACTATATTTCTACACCCTATTCTTGAGTTGTTTAACTTAAAATGCAAAGACCAGAGGATATAAGACTTTTTCAAAAGTCCAAAGATATTATTCAGAAGAGAAGTAGATGTTAAAGCTGTGTCTGATGACGAGTAGATGTTAAATTTTTGTGTGTGTGACTCTCAAAGTCTCATTTTGGCTTTATTGTGGCATGCAGTATTCTGCATGTATTCTCAAAAATATATTGCTAGAGCCCATTAGCCAAGCAGTCAGCAACTGGACCTGGTGATACCCAGGATACCCAGCATTTAAGGGACCACAGGTCCTCTCCAAGTTTGGAGATGTTTGGGACCAGAAGCTTGGCGACTGGGTGATAAGATTTTTTTGGTCAAGGAAACTTGTGAAGACAACTCTGAAAGACAGAAAAGGAGCAAGGGGACAGTTCCTTTAGAAGAGAAGAACATCAAATCTGTGACTTAGTACAACAACTCAAGAAAAGAAATTCTAACTCATTCAATCTTCAAACTCTTGAAAGAGGGGAAATCAGTAGCTCTTAGAGTACATTAATGAGATGTTGATATTCTCTGAGTGCAACAATTCAAAAACTGCTAAATAGTCTGGGTTATTTTCATAGAATCACAGATTTACTACTGGGAGGGATTTTTCTAAGTTATCAGGCTAGACCTCATTCTTTTACAGAGAAGTGATGTGATTTTCTGAAGGTCACACAGCTAACAAGGTGGCATTCAAACTCAAGTCTTCCTCACTCTATCTACTACACTACATTATACTGTCTCTAAAACACAAAACAACAAAAAGCAAGCCAACCACTAAAGACAACCAGCATCTATTTCCCTTGATCACAGAGTGGGATTAGATAATTTACTTTCAGGATGTATGAAGATAAATGGCCAAGTTTTAAAAGTGGCTTCCAATTCATCAGGACAGTATGGAGGCATTGGCCTGAAAAACCATCTAATTCCCCATGCAGGTAACGAGATGGTTAGGCTGTAATAGACCGATAAATGAAATAGTGAAAACATTGTGCTTGCTAAAATTTTGTTATTGGTTTGAAATGAGAAATTCATGGCAATCCAGGATTAGATCAGAGGAGAGCACCAACGGAAAGGCTCCTTAAGCTTCCTGCTAATGTAATAAATACTAGCAACTGCAGAGCATACAGTTGTAATCTTTTAAAATGTAAAATAAATAAAATCATTAGCTAAAACCAGCTTTGTTTAATAAATGGGATTTGCAGAGAGAGGCTTCGAAAATCCACTCCAGTAACACATCGTACATCTTTCTTCTGTCTGGGGGCTTCATACTTGTTTTGCATTTGGACTCAGAGAGTCGACTCATATACCTACATTTAATTTAGTGCTTCGGATAACATCCAATATTGGCAGGATCCTCTTCCCCATGGTCTCCATGTGTCTCGCCACATCTTCCCTGGTCAGTGGGCTGAAGGGGGTTTTGTGCTCTAAAAATTGTAACAATAAACTTTTATGCTGTTTTCTATCCTTTCAATTTTCAAAGTACTTTCTTTCCTTTTTACCAGGCTATAAAAAAATACCTAAATATTAATAGATATGAAATCTTTACTAGCGAACCTAGTCACATCCCCGCTCCCTATGCACAGCAGTGGGAGAGTTAGAGGAGATGCTGTCCTTTGGAGAACTGCCATCCATGCATTTTGTCAACCCCCCTCTCTCCCCTGCCATGACTGAAAGATCCAATAGACAGTTATATAATAAGTCCCATTTCAGGGTGGAACAGACTCTTGTGGAGTTTTGGGAAAAGGTTGTCATAAATGCATCTGATGCTTATCTTATTCTTCCCAGATGTTATTTAAATGAGCAGATACAAATTAATGACTTTCAATGTCCCTTCAGGTTCATTTTTTTGCTTATGGCTTTTGGGGCCCAAAGCCCAATGAGTCAGAGGCCAGTGAAAAGGAGGCAAGAAAACTCAAGGCAGAGGACCTGGGTTAGAACCCTAGGACTTTGCTACTTACAACCGGTGTAACTCTGAGCAAGAGACTTCACCTTGTCTGGCCCTCAGTTTCCTCGTCTGTAAAACGAGGGATTTGGATTAGATGGCCTCTCAACTCCCTTGTAACTCCAAATTCCAGCAGGAAAGGAAGGTTTAAAGACCAGATATATTTTCTCAATAGGCAGCCACGTGGTGCAGTGCATAGAGCACTGGACCTGGAATTAGGAAGACCAGAATTCAAATCTCACCTCCAACATTATAGGCAAGGTATTTAACCTCTGTCTGCCTCAATTTTCTCATATGTAAATAGGGATGATAATAACACCTTACCTCCCAGGTGAAGATAAAACAAGATAATATTTGTAACTTGCTTTGCAAAAACCGAGTGCCATAATACTAGTGGTTATTATTATTATTATTATTTTTTAGCTCTATTAGATTCTCCTCCCCTCCTTTATTTTTTTTAAACATATCAACTAGAATACTAACCTTCATTGTTCTGAGTAGAGACAGATGTCCCAGTCTCTTCCAGCTCTAAATCTACAATCCTATGTATAATCAAGGCTGACATTTACAAAGGGATTTAAGATTTACAAAAATACATGATATCATTTTCTTACTTCACTCACAACAATCCCATAGGATCAGGACTATTTTGATTCCCATTTCATAGATGATGAAAGTGAGGTCCAGAGAGGTTGTGAGCCGCCCAGGGTAGCTTAGTCATGGGGCATCTCAGGGCTACTTGACTTAAAGTCTAGCTCTCTCTCATACCCTGGGCTGTTTTAGAATATATATATATATATTGATATTACCTTGAATTCCTAAAATATCCAGTCTTGAGGCATTGTGGTGGGCTAAGAGAAGGAATGGAAGTCTAGGGCCATGTTGGGCATCAGTGGATGAAAATCTAATTGTCAGCAATCAACAGAGTAGACAACCAAGAACAAGTGAGAGCAACATTGAAAAAAACAAACAAACCAGCGCTTATTGACTTGCCTGTAAATGTGGGAAGCTTCCTACTTGACATTTTTTCCAAAAATTTTCCATCTTCTTTGTTTTTGAATCCAAGTGTCAACAGATATTGTTGGGGAGGGAATGATGACCAGTCAACTGTCTGAGGCAGCACGTGAAGTCCTTGAAGGTCTGTATAAATAGGATAAGCATTAAAATATTAAATGGGAGGTAGATATCCCAAGCAATATTTCAATAGTATACTGAAATCTGATAGCATATAAATATTTTGATAATTTTCAATATTTAGAATAATTTAATGCTATAATTTAATACTATAAAGCAGGGGTTCTTAACCTGGGAGTCTATGATTTTGTTTTGATAAAATATTGATAACTATATTTTAATATAATTGATTTTCTTTACAATTCTATGTATTCTATTTTATACATTAACAAAATTATTCTGAGAAGGAGCCCATAGATTTTATCAGATTTCTCAAGGGGTCCATGACACAGAAAAGGTTAAGAACCCCAACTATAAACCTGATAAATATCTCAAATTGGAAAAATTGTGACTCAGACTTAACATTTTGTGTG
This sequence comes from Pseudochirops cupreus, assembly GCA_028627135.1. Taxonomy (NCBI): domain Eukaryota; kingdom Metazoa; phylum Chordata; class Mammalia; order Diprotodontia; family Pseudocheiridae; genus Pseudochirops; species Pseudochirops cupreus. The sequence goes on from CM053580.1 coordinate 28,207,265, forward strand.
TGACTGATTTTATGGAAATCTGATTTTTCTGCCCACAGTTTAAGTCTGAGAGTCAGCATGGTACAGTGGATAGAAAGGCTGGCTTTCAGGTAATTAAGGCCTAGTTTTCAGGCCTCTCTCTGACATTACCTTCTTTACCCTGGTCAAGTCCCTTAATCTCTTAACACACTAGACTCATCTCTAAGACAATGACTATCAAACTTTTTTGTTTGACAGTGAGGACATTATGGGACAGTCTTGAGAGCCACTCATGTCCAGTGAAACTCCCATTGCTCATCCTTTAGAGCCACTCCTCAAGAACTGTAGTCAATGATGAGCTTACAAACTGCATTAGTAGAGTGAGTATATATCTCAAGGTTCTCTACATTAATGAAATTGCAGGTATGGAGCCTCCTCCCCACCCAAGCTTCATGTAAATTGTATTACAAAACACAGAAAAGAGAACATTTAGAAATCCCTTGATATTTACACATGGAAAGAACCTAAGAAATAATTTAGTATATGTGTCACCCTGATTTATATAGATTGGGACACTAAAGCCCAAAGAGTTTATGTGACTTGTCCAAGGTTACACAGCGAGTAGGTTGTAGAGTTCACAGATGAGAGCCCAACACTCCTGACTCTTGTTGTTGCTTTACTGACCAAATTTTTTTGAGTCTTCTCTAAGCATCCTGCTTGTCACTGGAAGGTATTTAAACCTGTATGTGGCCTATTTGTAGATTGAATGTGAACTAACATTATACAAGAGCCACAGGTAGCATCCCTAGGGTTCTCTGACTACAGATAGACTAGAGGGGATTCAGTTCAATTAAGCTCAACTCAATTCAACCAACTTGAGTGTTATAGAGATGAACAGTCTGTGACCTTTAGGACTGTAACATTCTGTTGGAGTTCACAGGTAAACAGATGCAAAAGAATTTCAGGTTGGAAAGCTCATGAAAAATTGGGAGAATTAAGGCCAGGCTTTATGGAAGGTAGAATCTGAGCTAGGCCAGTTGGAGATTCTCCAAGGCAAAAGTGAGGAAAATGGTCTACTAGACAGCTTGGGCAAAGGCACAGAGATAAGAAATGATAGCAGGTTAGCTTTGGGCAACAGCTAATTGTCTTGTTGACCTGGCCTATGGGATTCATCAAGGGGAATAATATAGAGTTTCTGGAAAGGTGAATGGAAGTCTGAATGTGATGGATTTTAAATCACTTCTCAGGGGAGCAGATGCTTGTGCACTTCAGGGAGGGGGTTCAGATTATGCCAAAGCATGGAGGTGGGAAAGGGGAGACTGAGCTTGTGGAACAGCAACTAAACCAGGTTGGCTGGAATATAAGGAATGAAGGAGAATAATATGTAACAAATCTGGAAAAGTGACTGATCCAGAATATGCAGGCTTTTAATGTCAAGCTGAAGAGTTTGCCAATAGTTCTTCAGAGTAAAAGTACTTTAAATATCTAAGCTGTTGTGATATTATTTTGACCATCAAATACTTCTCCACTCATAATCTAACCATGTTACTCCTTTGCTGGAGCATTTTTGGTGGCTGCCTTTTGCCATTCAGTCTTTTTCTCCTTCATTTATGTCTTGTGGTTGGCTAAGAGCTTCCTGCTGCAACAAGTCAAACAATAAATATTTATTGTGGGTCGAGCTCTGTGCTGGGCTCCAAGGATGCAAAGATAGAGAATGGACCAATCCCTCCTTAAAAAAAGCTTACACTTTAGTGGGGGAGATAGCAAACACATCTAAGTCATATATGGTACAACTATGAAGTGAATAAATGCAAACATATCTAGGTAGTTAAACTCAAGGTAGCTTGTGAAGGAGGCTGCTAGTGCTTGGGGGGAATCAGGAAAGATCTTGTGTAGGCGATGGTGCCTGAGTGGCATCTCAAAAAGGTGGCTGTAAGGAAGGAATGGATGCTGTACAAGACCAGCGTAGAGGAAGGGTATAGGAGATGAAGAGAGAAAGCCAGCTTTTCTGGGTTGCAGAGGGAGGGAGGGGAAGTACTTTTCAATGAAGCTAGAAAGGTAGGTTGGGAACAGGTGGTCTAGGGCTTTCAAATCTAAAGAGAGAAGTTCCTTTTTTCTCCTAGAGGCATCAGGAAACCACTGGCATGGGTTGAGAAGGGAAGTGACGTGCTCAGATGTGCACTTAGGAAAATATGGTGGCACAGTGTTGAATAAACCAGAATGGGGAGAATATTGAGGCAGGAAGACCAATTAAGGACTGTTGCAATGAATGAGGCAGGGATGAGGAGGATCTGAACTAAGGTAGTAACTGTGTGAATGGAGAGATGGGTTAGGATGAGAGAAATATTGTAAAGGTAGGAGTGGCAATGCTTGCCAACTGATTGGCTATGTGGGGTGAGGGAGGGTGAGGAGTCCAAAGTAAAGCCTAGATTATCAAGCTGAGACAACAGAAGGGTGGTAGCACCTTTGAAGTTAAGAAGAGGGGAAGGTTTGTGGGGAAAGATGAACTCACTTTGGACATGTTGAGTTTAAAATAGCTCTGGGCAGCTAGTGGTGCAGTGGATAGTGCCAAGCTTGGAGTCAGGAAGACCTGAGTTCAAATCTGGCTTCAGACACTTACTAGCTGCGTGATCCTGGGAAGGTCACATAATTCCTCATGTGCCTCAGTTTCCCTAAATATAAGACAAGGGTAACAATAGCACTTATCTCACAAGGTTGTCATGAGGACCATATAAGATAATATTTGTAAAAAAAATGCTTAGCTCAGTGCCAGGCATGTTTTAAATGCTATATGAATGATGATGACGATGGGTCTAATTGTTTCCTCATTTTAGGATCACGAGTCATTGAACGCCATCTGTGGATATGGAAAACTATAGGCTACAGGATATAATTACAACACCAAAATTTACCTCTGATTATTCTCCTGTTTCTCCTGCACCCCACTATTCCAAATTAGGCATAGTTTATCAACTGCATGTCTCTAGTCCTTATATTTCTAGGACTCCTGGGGACCTAAGGAAGCAAGAGGCTAGTCAGGGGTGTGTTCCACCCAGATGGCACAAACTAGTGTTTGGGGGAAGAGGAAGGATGTCCAGACAGCTTCCTCCTATGAATGACCACAGAGATTTGAGGGTGCTTCATCAACAAGCTTTTCCATCAAATGAGTACCCATTATGCAGCCCATAATTTGCTAAGCTCTGGCGATACAAAGGTGAACATGGAAGTTTTGCCTTTAGGAAGCTTAAATTCTATCAAGGGAGATAATAATATGCATATAAATATGTATACATACATATATATATATACACACATATTTATACATGTTTGTCTCTCCCTCTCACTCTCTTTGACCTTCTCAACTTCCATAGATTTAATGATCTATTCCATTCAGATGAAAGTGTCTGGTATACGGTAAGCACTTAATAAATGCTCTATCCGTCTATCTATCTGTCTGTCTGTCTATCTATCTAATCTATCTGTCTATCTATCTATCTATCTATCTATCTATCTATCTATCTATCTCTTGTCTCTTTCTGAGCTTCATCACCCACTGCCTCCTGGACATGCCCACTTGGATGTCCCAGAGCCACCCCAAACTCAACATATCTCAAACAGAATTCCTGATCCTTCCTCCCAAGTCTCTTTCTGATTGTTCCATGCATGTTTTCTTCATCCTCCACATCTCACTCTTTGTCACCCTTCATATCTAATTAGTGGCAAATCTTTTTTTCTTTCTCCAAGTCTAGAACTCTTCATTATTAAGCTAAAATAGCAGGCACTTATACAAGTTTATAAAACATTTTACACATATATCATTTGATCCTCATAATAATTTGGGGAGCTAGATACTATTTATTTTCCCATTTTATAGGTGAAACAGGTAGGTTAAATGACTTGCCCAGGTCACACAGCTACTGAATGTCTGAGAGAGGACTTTAGTGTCTCTGATTCCAAGGCTAGCACTCTGTACATCAGGTCACCAAGGTGCCTCATATTTTTGAAGGGTTGTATTTTGGAAGGTAGCTTTATTTTTTGGATCCAGATGGTAGACCTGCAATCAATCAATCAACATGGATTTACTAAGCTTCTACTATGTGCCAAGTGGGTAACTACGTAGCACAGTGGATAGAATACCAGGCCTGGAGTCAGGAAGACTCATCTTTGTGAGTTCAAATCTGGCCTCAGACACTAACTAGCTATGTGACCCTGGGCAAGTCACCTAACCCTGTTTGCCTCAATTTCCTCATCTGTAAAATGAGAGAAGGAAATGGAAAGACCACTCTAGTATCTTTGCCAAGAAAAGCCAGATGGGGATGGACAAAACTGAAACAACTTAACACTGACAACAACAATAACAAAGATGTATCAGGCACTGGGAATACAAAGTCTGAAGTGAGACGGTTGTTTCCCTGAGAGTGATGATATTCTGTCAGCACATGTAGGAGTTACAGATAGTACATGTTCCCTTCCACAAGGAAAAGCTTACTAGCTGGGCGTTTTGGCGAGGCAGCGAGACCCACAAATGGAGGTTGAAAGAGAGGTAGTCTGATGACGTGTCAGGGACGGTGTCACAGGTACTTCCCAGGTGCAAGCTGAGATCCAGCCACATGCTCTAGATCTGGAGAGGACCTCAGGTGCTTTTAGTCTCCGTAACACAGAGTGTTGTGCTGTTCGCTCATATGCTGACATTTCATGCCTTGGTTTATTTGTGCCTTGGTCTCTGCCCACAAAGAGCATCACATTGTGTCTGCACTGTCAACAGCACTGTGACACATCCAAGGAGGTGCAGCAAAACCCCACCGTCCCATCTGTTGGAGCTGGCTCTGATGCCAGCATTCTCTGAGTTTAGGGTTCAATACTGGGACAAAGGGAAGCACCTGAGTCATTGAACAGTCTGGAAAAGTAGCTTTGCTTTGTCTTAACATGGCAGGGATGTATACTAAAGCTATATGCTACACCCCCTTCTCCCCCATGTAGAAATGAGTCTGGTCATCACCGTAGACTATAAAAAAGGACATGGTGATCTACATGGTTTTCAGAAATCCACTGAGTACAAGGGGCCTAGACTAGAACTTTTTATGCTCTTAGATGGCCAAGGAACTGTGTCAGAAAATCTGAGGCCAATCAGGTCTAGACAACAGCTTTGCCTCCCTTCAGGGAAAGGTGATTCATGGTTCAGGAGAGGAGGAGGGACTTGGGCCTACCCCATGTTGAAGATGGGGGAAAAGAAGCTAAGTCAGGGAAATACTAGTCCTATCAAACCATCTTAGCATGCAGGAAGGAGATGGTGAAGTGGTCTTTCATATATAACAGCCCTTAAGGCCTTACTTTGTTATAGAAGAAAATTTCAGTGTAAAAAGAAACCAATTATGGGTGGGCATAATTAATGCAGAGAGATATCCAGGTTCCCGGCAGGGTGTCCCACTCGCCAGATTAACGGATCAGCTCACCTGACATGAAGAGGCAGTTGGGAAGTATGGTGCCAGATGGAAGGCCTGGCTTTTGAGCCAGATGAGTCCTGGTTCTGCCTCTTACTATCTGTGTATAAACAAGTTGCTTCATTTTTCCAGGCCTATGCTTCCTTGTGTGAAAAGGAAGGGGCTAACTAGATCATCTTAAGATCCTTGCTTCTGAAAAATCTATGAACTTCCTGACCACATCCTCAGCCAAAAGGTAAAGATTTGCTCCCCAGAAGGTTCTTCAAAGGGTTGTAATTGATTCTTTGAGAAATGAAAGGGTCATGCTGTAAAAAGTGAGGCCCAGAGAGGCAAGCTGACCTTAGTTCTACACCCAGCTGCTCCCCTAGGTTTAGTTCTGTCTATGTTAAAGACAATGATGAGCAATGAAATAATCTGTGGACATATTTAAGAGATATAAGATAGGAAGCTACTTATTAGAGATCAAATTTCTTATACTGTCCCAAATTTAAATTTTTTTGTTCAGTCATTTTAGTCCTGTCTGACTCTTCATGACCCCAGTTGGGGTTTTCTTGGCAAAAATACTGGAGTTGTTTGCCATTTCCTTCTCCAGCTCATTTTACAGAGGGGGAAACTGAGGCAAACAGGGTTAAGTGACTTGCCCAGAGTCACACAGATAGTGTCTGAGGCCATATCCATTGCACCGCCTAATGTATATGTATTAAAGAACCAAGGCCCACTCTTCAGAAAAGTGCCCTAAAATAGGCAAGTTCAACTTTCTTGGCTTTATTGGTTTGGTAACTGAATAGAGTCAATAGCTTGTTTTCATGAGGGAGGCCTCTGACCACTTGTAGTCAAGCAATATGATGTTAGTTATATATGTCAAGAAAAAATGTATTTCCATATTAGTCATGTATAGAGGGCAGTTTATCTGGAAAAAAAGAGTAGCTTTAGTGAAAAAAAAGAGTAGCTTTTTAGGAAATAAAAAGAAGAGCTCCATATGGGTCAGTGGTCTGTGACATGGTGGGTCTAGAGAATGACTTCGGTCTTAGGCATCATTAGGTAGGGCCGTAGTGTCCTGGAAGCAGGAGGTGATACTGATAATCCTCCTGGGTTTTGTCCCTATCAGACCATCACATATGGATTTTGTGTTTAGTTTTGGGCTCCATGTTTTACGAAGGACATTGTTAACTGGAGGACATCCAAAGGCTGGCACACAGGATGAAGCCCTCAAGTGCAAGGTCTTTGTGAGGAGGGATTGTTTCATTCTTTATTTTCCTATCTTCAACACCCTGTCTGTCACATGGAGGTCCTTGATTCGTGGTTATTGATGCACTATCCATCAAAGATAGCTTAGACTTGTTCTTCTTGGTCCCAGAAGGGAAAGTCAGAGCAGTAGGTAGAAGAAACAAGGAGATAAATTTCAATTTGATGTAAGGAATATTTTTCTCATAATTAGAAGCATCCCAGAGTAAAAGGGCCTGCCTCAGGATGTAGTCGTTTCCTTCTTGCTGGAGGTCTTCTAGCAGTCTGGATTGTCCATTTGCTGGGAATTACATAAATATGTATGTATACACACATATATACACATACACACACATATTTCAGGTATAAAATGGATGTGGTGGCCATTGAGATCTCTCCCTTCCCACTCTGGGAATCTGTGATTCTGTGATACTGTGACTTGGAGCCTCCAACTCTCTGCTTGCATGGAGAGGGGTGAGGGGATCCTCTCTCTGGTGCTGACCATGGTGCCTGACACGAATGAACATCAGCCCCATAATTGGTTTGTGATAAAAGGTATTTGTGTAAGAGTAATAAGCAATTCACATCCTTTTCAATCTTGTACTTCATCCAGTGGGGTCCATTTGATTACGGACTCCTGCTGAATTTAAGGAGGTGAGAAGCCGTACATCCACACATCACTGAGTTTTCTCCCCTTCAATGTTATTCCTCTTGCCATTTGCCCACATAGTAAATTGCCTTTGTCTGAAGATTCGGTACAGCAGGGGGTCCACAGCGAGAAATGACGAAATGTTTCCCAGCTGTTGAGTTTCTAATGTCATGTTAATTTGAGTGCTAATTGTTCTCAGTTTTGGGCTCATAAATTTCTACCTGAGTCCGAGATGCACTTGTGCCTCTGGTTCTAAAGTGAAATGGACTGTACCGCCCCTGGGTCAGAAATCAGAATTGATTTTCTCCTCTGTCACTTAAAAACAAAATGAGAAGTGTGTGTGTGTGTGTGGGGGGGGGGCGATGCAAGAAGGAGAGTGAAATATAATAAATTTACAATTGTTACAATTTGAAATGTTTGGATGAACCTATCTGGGTTAATTTTGAAAGGCCCATTTGCCCAATTTTAGAAAAAAAGAAAAAATCCTATAGCTATCGGATAAAAGAGCTTTGTATTTTTGCCATTAGGGAAGCTGATGCTTTGAAAATAATAATAAAGAAATATGGAGATTAAAAACTCTGCAGAAATATATAATCATTCAAATAGTTTTCTACCCTGAATGAAAGGTTTCTGACTCTCAGTAATAAAAGGTCACCTATTTTCCAATAGCAGGGATCATGAAAAAGCCAGAGCTGGCTTTTGCCATCTTATCTTTTGTCCCTTGATTGTTTGGTCTTTGCCCTCTTTAAGTTATCTGTTCCCTTGACCCCAATGACCAACTTTTCCTTCTCTCCTTGTCTTCCATGCTATGATTTCATGGTTTTCCAATTTCACTTAAAATTCCTTCTCTGTATCCTTGGCTGGTTCCTAAATAGGATCTTTCTCCAACACTCCGTCTCCTCCTCACCACCCTGGGTTATCCTCATCCATCCCTGTTGCTTCAATAACCACCTCTGGGCAGATGACTTATGGATCTGAACTTCAAGTTATCTTCAAAAGGACCTTGAATTCATTGTCTCATTTTGCTGCCCTGACTCCCTGCTGACATCTCAACACCTTGAAGTCTGGCTTTTCATATTACCATTCTGTAAGTCTCCAGCTCAACATTTCTAAAACTGAGCTCAGTTTTCCCTCCAGATCCTCCTTTTACCCTCACTTCCCTACCGTCTTCCCAGGCTTACAACCTAGGTATCATCCTCAAATCTCCACTCTGTCAACCCCTATCCAATATGTTGGATCCAACTTATATCCAATCTTTTTGCCAAGTCCTATCTGTTCTGCCTTTTCAATATCTTTTGTAAACACCCCTTCTCTTTTCAAACATTGTCACCACCCTGGCGCATGCCCTTATCACCTCACATATGTGCAAATGCAACATTCTTCTGGTTAGTTGGTATCCCTGCCTCAAGTTTTTCCTCAGTCTGGTCCATCTTCCGTTCAGCTATTAAAGTGATCTCTGGTCATTTATTCCCCCACTGGCTGCCCATCTGTCCCTGATGCATAGAATCATCCTCATCTCTGCTTCTTGTCCTCCTTTAAGTACCAATTAAAATCTCACCTTCTCCAGGAAGTCTTTCTCAACTCCTATTATTTCTATAGTGCCTTCTTTCTGTTTTTGATAGTACACATTTGTTTGCTTTCTGTCTCCCTCATTAGATTGTGAGTTCCTTGAGATCAGGAACTATCTTTTGTATCTTTTTGTATCCTCAACATTTAGCACAATGCCTGGCACATAGTAAATATTTAATTAATGCTTATTGGCTGACTCATATTGGATTGTGAGCTCTTTGAAGGCATGTGCTATTTTTACCTTTCTTTGTATTCCCAGAGCTTAGCACAGGGATTGACACATAGTAGGTGCTTAACAAATTCCTGTTAATTTGACTTGAGATGGTTCTCTTAAAGGCTGGCAACAATCTCCTGAATTCTAGATTCAATGATCTTGTCTCAGTGCTCATTCTCCTTGATCTATCTGCAGCTTTTGCTACACTGCTCTTCCTGGTTTTGTCTTTCCTGGGCTTTTGTGATCCATTTGTTTCTTGGTTCTACTTATCTACTCAGTGGGTTCAATGTCAACTCTGTGCAGTTGACTTCTAAATCTCTATATCACTTCCTAGGCTCTCTGCTAAACTTTAGTCCCAGATATCTCTAATGGACTATGGGTATCTCACTTCAACATGTCTAAAATGGAACTTACATTCTTTTCTTTTAAACTTGCCCTCACTCCAAGTGATATATTTCTGATGAAGGCAGTACCATCCTCCTCAACATTAGATTTGTATTCTTCATATTTGACTTTTGCACACTCCCTCCTGCCTTCCAAATTTAGTTACCAAGTCTTGTCAATTCTCTCTCCACAACCTCTCTTAAATCTCACGTTCTCACCAAGCTGGTTCAGAACCTCATCATGTCTCACCTGAATTAATGTAGTAGCTTTGTGATTTATCTCATTAAAGACTAAATGCCTTAAAAACAGAATGGAACAGAAAGAAAACAATCCAATAAGAAAATGTTAAAAAAATATCAAAAGGCTGAAAATAATTTAAGAAAAACTATGAATTGTTATTAACAACTGACCTGGGAAACAGGTCTAGGAAAGATAATCTAAGAATTATTGGACTTTCTCAAATCATCTAAAAATGCTTGGATACCAGATTTCAAGAAAGTATGAATGAAAACTGCTTAGACCTTTTAGAACCAATGGGAACAGTAAAAATAGAAAGAATCCATTTGTTGCTTCTGGAAAGAAACTCCAAAATGACAGATTCCAAGAATGCCAAAGCAAAACCCAGAGCTTCCAGATCATGAAAAAAATATTATAAGCAGCTAAACAGAGTTCAGGTAAAAGGATCCACTATAAGAATCACACAAGACTAGATAGCTGTCCCTATAAAGGCGAGGTAAAAGATAAAGATTTAGAAGTGCCAATGATAACCTCTCTGGCAAAACTAAAGAAGAAAAATGGATCTTTAATTGCCTAGAGGATTTCCAAGCATTCCTGAAGAAAAGGAAAGAACTGAGTAGATATTTTGAAATGGAAAGACATAAAAATTACTTAGTTGTTTAACTGGAAAGGAATACCTGGAGAGAAGATGTTTACATATTAACAGGGAAATAAGGAATAAATGTTATTTTATAATTTTAATATCTATAAGTATCAAAGAGAAGGTAAAAATTACAGAGGGCTCATGGGTGATTTTGTTCTGTTATATAGACAGGTATAGCCAAAATGGAAAGGACAGGGAATTATTAGGAATATTCTATTAGGAAAGAAAGGGTAAGGAAGGGGGTGAACATCACTAACACTACAGAGATGCATATGATTCGTATGATGAGGAATTGAAGGAAATATATATATAATATAATATGCATATTATATGCATAATTATGGAAGAAAGAGTAGGGGAAATGACATACCATGAATCCCACTTTCAAATGAATCAGGTAAAGGAAGACTGAACACTAGCACTCCACAGTGCAACATCTCCCTATTCCTCTTTCCCCCAAGATTTCAGTATAGAAATATAGTTGGCGAATGAACATTTATTAAGCTCCTATTATAATGTGCTAATGCTGGGGATACAAAGAAAGGCAAAATGTAGTCCCTGACTCATAATCTAATGGGGGAGACAACACACAAATACATACAAATAAGCTATATGTTGTGTAAATAGGAAATAATCAACAAATTGAAGGTGCTAGAATTAAGAGAGATTCGGAAAAATTTTCCATTACATTTCTGTACCACATTATGTTTATCCATTTCCCAATCAAGGGCATCTTCTTTCTTCCCAGTTCTTTACTATTAAAAGAAGTGTTGCCATACATATTTTAGTTGATATGCAACATTTCTTTCTACCTTTGAACTTTGGAATATATACCTAGGAGTAGGATCTCTGAAAAACTCATCTTTTTTTGGCATAAATATTCTCCCCAAATGCTGTATGATTGTAACATTTAGAACTCCACAGCCCTTGAGGTAAGGTTGTGGGTGGGAATCAACCTCTTTCCAGTGATGCCATTGGTGTATGAAGTAGTATAAGGAATATCATTGAGGAAATGTCTGATGAGATCAGGACATGGGTTTGCCATGGGGAGAGAGCAAGGGATGACTAATCAAAAGGAAGGAATCGCCTCTTTTGAGACTGTTGTTGTTCAGTCATTTTCAATTGTGTCTAACTGTTTGTGACCTGATTTGGGTCACATTTGTTTCTTTTGGAGCTATTTGTCATTTCCTTCTCCAACTCATTTTGTAGATGAGTAATTGGAGGAAAACAGAGTTAAGTGACTTGCCCAGAGTCACATAGATGGTAAGAGTCGGAGCCCAGATTTGAACTCAAGAAGATGACTCCCAACTGCAGGCCTGGATCTCTATCCACAGTGTTGCCTAGCTAGGATAACAACAGGATGACAAATCAGTAGACTGAAGTTTAGAGCTGCCTTTTTTTTGAGAAGGGGCCGCTTTAAAAAAACAACAGCAAAAACAAAACCCTGCTACCCATGAAATATATAAAAAGAGATTAGTGAAAGTCCTCTTGCATGCTGGAGAGATTCCCTGTGGAGGATCTACAGAAAGATATGATAAAAAATTGAACATGATGGTTTCCCCCAAAGAATGGGTGGAGTTGAGATTTGCACTATTGCAATGAGGACCCACATTGATAGAATCACTCATCCATTGCAGTATTTAAAGCAGAGGTAGATAATGATTGATTGCTGAGTTAAGATCCAGGATCAAAAGTCCAAATGGAGGGAATAGCTTTGACAAGAAGAAGGATCTTTTCATTCTCTGAATAAGGAGAGAAGGAGAAGTGCATGAATAAAGGCACTAAGCATTTTAGAGGAATTTCATGAATGATATTTGCATCAGATCATCCTAATTTTCTGTAAGAGACAAGATCATAGGAAGAAAGGAGGTAACATGGAGAGGCTCTAGTGGAAAAGGGGATGGTTGTCACCAGTCAAATAAAAGATGAATTAAAGGAGGGTCATATCACTTGATTGGGCCCAATTGATGTTAGAAAACATAAACTTGCAGTACATCCAAGATGGTGGGAGTTATTCACCATCAGCATTGTTTTCCGTTGTTACTCCCTTCCTCTTCCAATACTATCCAACTATGAAGACTCAGTTTAAAGCCCATCTCTTCTTTGGAAATTTCCTGGAGCACTTTATCTCAAACTGAATTTTGAATTCTACCAGCTCTAAACTCTTACAGCAAGATCTGAATTACTCATTTATAGAATGCATCAAGACTCTGTGCTTTTGTTATTATTGGTACTCTAAATCCTAACTTGGGTCACGGACCCTCTATGTCTTGGTGGATGGTCTTTTAGAGTTGTGATGAACAAACTTTTCATCACCATCATCACCAAGCTGGTGATGACCCTCTCCAAACTTAGCTAGGGTGATTGCTGGACAACAGACTAGTATTTGAAACCTATCTTGGACTTGCCAAAATTCATATTCTACTTGAACAGCCTTTGAAAACCCAAGTTAAATTTCATGACACAGTGGAGCATGAGTAGGGCAGGTGTTCTTAATTTTTTTTATTTTGTGGACCCCTTAGTCAGTTGAAACCTGTGGGCTCCTTTTCAGAATCATACTTTTAAATGCATAAACACATAAAGGAAACCAGTAATATAAAAATACAGTTATTAAAAAAAAGTTTCATAGGCCCGAGGTTAAGGACCTTTAACCCTTTAAATGTAAGATCCTTGAGGGCAGGCATGATTTCATTTTGGTCTTGTATCCCCAATGTTTGACACAGTGCCTACCATAGAGGGGGTGCTTGATTATGCTTGTTGATTGACTGATTCATAGCATCATAAATTTGGAGCCAGAAGAGACTTCAAAGATGATCTAATCTGCCTCTCATTTTAGAGATGAGGGAAACTGAGGCCCAGAGATTAGGTAACTTGACTAAGGTGATAAAGATAGTAAGAGGCAGGGCTGAGCTTCTAACTTATATCCCCTGTCTTCAAGTCTAGTATCCTTTCCTGTCCTTGTCTCATACTGCCTCTTAATAATAATAATAATAGCAACAGCTAGTATTTATATAGTTTTCTAAAGTTTGCAAAGCTCTTTACATATACTCCCTTATTCGATACTTACAATACCCCTGTGAAGTTATCATTATACCCATTTTGCAGATGAGGAAACTGAGGCATGGTCACACATCTAGTATTTTACGAGGTAGGATTTGAATTCAGGTCTTTCAGACTCCTGCCACTTCTAGGTTCATGATTTTATGAACCATGTTTTCGAAGTTCAAGGTGAAAGTAGGAAAGTAAATTAAAGCATAGGATTTGGTGGATCATGTGATCATGGTATTTAATGATAATAACAGACAGCATAATAATAATAATTATATAATTTTAAATATTATAAATATATATAAATACAATTTTATAATATTAAAGCATAACAATAATGCTTTAAGATTGGCAAAGTTCTTTACAAATACAAAAATCTCATTTTATTCTCATAATGACTCTGAGAGGTAGATGGCGTTAGAATCCCCATTTCTATAAATGAGGCATACAGGGGTTAAATGACTTGGCCAGGGTCACAGAGTTTGTAAGTGTTTGAATTCACATTAGAACTCAGGTCTTCCTGACTTCAGGCACAGAGCTCTATGCACTGTGGGGTCCCCCAGCTGGTAGTGGCTATTTAGATTAGTTAGTCCAAATGTATATTTTAAATAAGGAGGAAATGGAAGGCCTGAGAGGGGTTTGCCCACCATCATGTGCATAAAGAATGGCTGAGTCAGAATCTGTGGTTTCTCCTTTGTATATGATTCTCATGTATGTGCTATGAATCAAAAGACCTGAGTGTCATAAATGGAGAGCCTGTAGAGACCTTGATGGTCTTCTCGTCTACCATCTCCCATTTTATAGTTTAAGAAATGTGCTCTGAAAGATGAGGCCACTTGACTAAGGTAATACAGCAAGGAAATGGAAGAACCCATCTTTGGGCTTTTAAAAATCAGTGAAGTAATATAGATTCCTTGGATGAGGAGTTTAAAACACAGGGGGGTGCATTATATTCTTTCCAAGTTCTCAGGAGATTTGGAACAAACTAGTCATGGTGAATTTATCCAAAAAGAGGAAAAGGAAACATTCCCTACAGTTATTTTTGAAACAGCTTTGTGGTTTAGCATGCTCTTTGCCACTGTTCAGTAGGTTTGGGAGTCTTTCTCTGTCTTCTTGAGGTGTGGCTATTTTCATGCCCTTTGTCCATAACAAAATGGTCTGACATTTTCTTTTAGTGTCAAGCTTCTATTCTAGAGGTCCCTGTTACTTGGAGTGGGGATAAGATGGGACCATGCAGGCTTTCTATTACTTCTATTTTTCTGGTTGACTTCAGAGAACTTTGCTTATACTTCACTCATTTTAATGCTAATACTTTGTCCTATCTCTTTCTGGGTTTTATCTAGTCTTCTTTTTAAGTGCCAACCCCCCCTCTCCCCTTTTCTTGGAAGTTCTCCATAAGTTCACATCAGCAAGAAAGAGGTAGCAACTTTCCTGTGGTTGGTTATCATTCCTGTTTCAATAAATAAGAAATCTGTCTTTGGGGGGCAGAGCCAAGATGGCAGCATAGGAGCAGCAACATATCACAGCTCTCACATAGCTACCCCAAAATACCCATAAAATATGACTCTAAACTAATCCTAGAACTCCAAAACGCACACAAATATAGTTTCCACTAAAGTCAGGTTGGCTATGAGGAACCATATAGGCTCTGCGAACTGAAACCAGCCTGACCCGAAGCCCTGGCTGAGCCCCGAGGGTGGCTGGATGAGAGGAGCCGAGCCCTGGCTGGAGCTTCGATGAGGGGATTGGTGGCAGCTGTGGCAGTGTTCAGAACTAGGGCAGTGGGTCTTGTGAGGTCGTGGGAGAAAAGCGGTCTGGCCGAAACACCTCCAGGGCTGAGAAGCAACAGGCAGAAGTTTTGCTCCAACCTCCACATTGCAGCTTCAGCACCCTTGGCCTGCAGACTGCAGGGGGACCAAGCGATTGTTCAGAGGCCAAGTGCTCTTGGGTTGAGCGGCC
>CM053580.1:28223090-28243661 GCA_028627135.1 Pseudochirops cupreus
TGTGGTTGGGAGATCCATCCTGCCCTACTGAAAAGTGACATAGGAGAGAATAGATTGGGAGAGGGGGCATACACTGGGATGGCTGTTTTGGGGCGGTGGGTAGGGGAAAGATGGGGAGAAAATCTGTAACTCAAAATCTCATGGAAATGAATGATGTAGACTAAAATAAAATTAAAAAAAAAGTAAAAAAAAAAAGAAATCTGTCTTCACTTTTAAAGACACATGTCGCTTGACCTTGAATTCCACAGTTCAAGGTGTTTTTTGAAAAAAAAAAGCCATGTAAAGAGAATAGATAACAAAGCAAATATTTCCCTTGGCTTCCATTATAATTTCAGAGATGTATTCCCATCAGAACAAAAATGGATTCTGACCTTCCCTACAAGCAGAGTAATGTTCATTGATAATAATAATTCATATTGACTTTTGTGGCATCATAGCATGGAGTACTAGAAAGAGCCCTGGTTCTGGAGTCAAAGGTCTTGAATTCAAATCTTGCCTCTGACCTTGTTTTCTGCATGACTTTAAGAATGTTATTCAACATCTTTGGGTTTAAGTGAATTGAAGGGGTTTGATTGGGATGACCCCTGAGGTCCTTTTCACCTCTAGAATCCTGTACAGGTAGGAGCCAGCCTACATGAATTTAGTTCTCTCTTAACATTTGTAAGAAAACTGGATGGGTGAATAACATGCAATTAAAGCACAAGGTGATTTAATAAATTTATCCAATAAACTTATTTAATGAATATATTAAATAAAAACTATTTATTATATTTATCTACACAATATATTTATTCACATAATTATTTATAGTTTAATTAACATAACTTATCTATTTATTATTTACAGAATTAAGTTATTTAATTCAATTCAATTTCATTTAAAATCCTTATGGACTGGATAGGACTTGATGGTTGCCTATACTTTGGTGTAGTTGATTAACAAATTTCATTGGCAGGAAAGGGTGAAGTCTCTTTTGGGCTTTTAAAGCCTTCTATTATGTGGCCTCTTCCTACCTTTCCAGACTTTTTTTTTTTTTTTGGCTTTCTGGAGGAGGCAAGGTAGGGCAATTGGGGTTAAGTGACTTGCCCAAGGTCAAGTTTTTTTTGTGTTAAGTGTCAGAGGCTGGATTTGAACTCAGGTCCTCCTGACTCCAGGGCCAGCGCTGTATTCACTGCGCCACATAGCTGCCTTTCATTTCCAGACTTCTTAACACTTTTGACACTGACTTTCTTGTTATTTGACAAGGCACTCCGTCTTCTAACTCTGGACATTTTCCTTGGCTATCCCTCCTTCCTCAGGAAAGAGATATTCTCTCCTCCCTCAGCTAAAGTCCCAACTTCCATAGGAACCCTTTCCTGATTCCCTTTAATTCTAATGCCCTTCCTCTGTTGATTAGCTCTAATTTATCCTTAATTCTTGATTGTACATATTTGCCTGCCTGTTGTCTTCCCCATTAGATTGAACTCCATGAGAGCAAGGACTGTCTTTTGTCTTCCTCTATCTTCTTTCCTTCCCCAGTGCTTATGACAGTGCCTGGTATGCAGTAGGAGCTTAATATGTGTTTGCAGATCAATCACTTTTAAGTCATGATGCTTCTTAGTGATATTCTAATGCTAATTCCCACCTGATTATTGGCTAATGCTGGTGACATGATGTTTGGTCAGTGGTTTTCTATAGCTAGTGTCTACACAAATACAATTTGATATAGGACCATGACAGAATCAAATGTTTACCAATTGATGAAGAGGCAGAGTCTGATGTCATAAGCAATACGTATAAGAGCATTGAAACTAATATATTCAAAAGTTTGATCAAATTTGTGTTTTTTAAAAGTTACATTTTTGTAATATGCTTGGATTTGTAGCTACAAGTATAAAACGTTTTGGGCTTATCAACTGAGATGTAATTATGAAAGGCTTAACATGGTGCCATGTGCACATCAGACATTTAAAAAATGTTTGCTCTTTCCCTTCCTCTTCTCTTCATCCACAGATTATGATGTGCAGTTGGATGAGTAGCCCAAATATTTTATCAGTAAGTTGACTTTGGATAGGTTTTACTGATGGACAAGGTACTGGTCTCAGAAATGGGTAGGAAGAGGTGACTAGGCTGGTCATTTCAGAAACTGGGCAGTGTACTTGTTGGCATGAAAGTTCATCTCTTGAATACCAATATCCTCTTCCTGTCATTAAAAACCATGATCTTAGAAGAATGAAACTACAAACTCTAGATCCCCAAGGTTTTGACAGACCACATGGTAGATATCAGTAGGGTATAGCACACTACCAACAATGAGTTGGGCATCAGGAGTGATAGGGGGCATTATTGAATATATATTGTCAGTCATGTAGAGAGAAAAGGAAGGCTGAAGATGGACTGAAGGTTATCCTGATGATTTTAAGAGAGTAAAAGAATAAGAGGAAGATCTAGGGCATGTAGGGAAGATTATCTATGGATAACTCATGAGCAAACATGGATGAAAAATATATAGGATGAGATTTTAACAAAGAAGTGATGGAAAGAAAACATTCACACCTATGAAATGACATTTGTCTACCAAAGTACTAACTAATTCTTTTGGAGGATTTTTTTCCCCTTTGGGAACTCATCTTTTGTATAAATAGTACACATCATACAAATGATTTAAATGGAACAGATACGGGCTACATTACACTAATTCTCTTTACAGCAATTTTGCTCAGATCCATTTATTCCATGTGGAGGGATACCATCAGTGCTTCCTAGGCTTTTCATATTAAATCCCTTTTTGGAGACTGGTTATAAAGAGAAAAGAGTTTGAACTTGAAAATTCTTGTTTGGGCTATAAAGCATTCCTAATACTTTTCCAGATGGCATTTAGAATGAAGAAATAGAGGGAAGAATACTAATTTTGTAATTTAGATAACATAAAGATGTATTATCTTTACTGGCAAATGATGACTGAAAGCTATCCGTTTAACTGGAAAGCAACTTTTATAGGTCTATTTAAAAAGGATATATTCGTTCTCTAGAAGTATATATTTACTCTTGGGAATTAAATTGTACTGATGAGATAAAGTATTATTTCATCCACCTAAGTGCTGAAGTAATTGATATCTGAACCAGAAAACTTTTCTATTAAGCATTACTGAGGATTACTGAATGTTTACTTATTCCATAAATAAATCTTGATATTTCCATCAAGAAAAGTCAGCATATGCTTATTGGATTACTTTATTATTATTAAAATACAGCCATGCTTGTAGAAAAATATGCAGAATTGCATTCTTTTTGTTGGAATATATGAATAAAATCCCGGGCAAAAACTTTATAAGTGAAAAGAAAGAAATTCTGGCGGTAGGAGAGTGTTATTTATTTGATGTACGCAGACTACCCAGCATGAATCAAGCTGAGCTTTTCTTTTAACAAGAAAAATGAGCAGCTGCTCTACTTTACAATGAGTATTCTCCCTCCCCAAACAATATATAGTTTAGTCCTCGATAAGACAGTGAACTCTTATGTGAATTCAGATGTCTATGGGTCTAACCATGTCCTCTGCTCTCCATCCTTCCTGAAAGCACCCCCCCCCCCCAAAATTTTACAGAATACAAACAATGGATTTTGTAAACACTGTTAGCATGTAAAGCATTAGAAATGGACCAAAGGATACTAGATCTAGGCCTAGAACGGACCTCAGAAGTTATCCAGTTTAATTCCCACAGTCTACAGATAAGGAAATTAATACTTGGAGATGTTAAGTAATTTAACTAAGGTAACCCGGATGGTAAACATCATCCAATATCGGCATTTTAAAGGGGTTCCATTATATAACAGGAATAATAGGAATATAATATAATAATAGGAATAATAATATACAGCAACTTATTGTTTGCTAAGAGTTCTTCACATAGGTTACCCAATTTGACATACATTATTTGCAAAGCAAAATCATTGAGGGGAAGATAATTCTCAGTCTTAACGCAGCCTTAAGTTTAGCTGGTATATTCAAGAAAACGTATTTTTAGATGGTTGACAATGAATGCTGTTGGTGAATATTCATTTGGGAAAGGCTAGTGCAGAAGTGAGCTGTTCTGGAGTGGGGGAGGGGGGGCTCTTCAAGGGTACCCCTGCATAGTTCCCTGCCACTACCATCAGCTGCCTCCTTTGCCAAAAGAGAGCTGGGCATGTTTCCCAGTCATGTGAGTGGTGAACTCAGTATTATCTTGGTTTGAAGAAGGTGACCTGGGTGTGGGCATATTTTTCAAGATGCTGACATGTCTGCCAGCCCCCATCTGCTCCCCATTGAGAGAATAGGAGGTATTAGTGAGACTCCAAGTTTTAATGATGGCAATCACATCTCCAGCAAAAATGTCAGTGTGGGATGGGACTGTCTGTCCAAGAGCCCCAGGGATGAAGAGTCTATGACCTTCAGCTGAAGCCTGTTGGAAGATATAATTGCCTTTACCCATTGTTCCTTGCTGTAATTAAAACCTATTTCTTTTGGTGCTGGTTGCTACTGAGGTGGTTGATACTTTTCCATAACAAAAACCTTCCTTCATTTTGTGTGTGTGTGTGTGTGTGTGTGTGTGTGCTCCTCATATGCAGATATGTTCATCTTTAGGCATCCCTTCCTAAGGGAAGAAGGAGATTGTTTCTGTGTATTTCTGGGGGGGGGGGTAATTATGAGAAGTTAGGTGTTTTAAAGATGTGTGAGAGAATAAAAAATGGGAGCCTGAAAATTACAAGCCAATGGCATATGGCAATAGAATTGGGATCACGAGGACCAGGGTCCAAATCCTACCATCAACAATACCTATGCGGTTACAGGCAAGACATTTAAGCTCCTCCTCCCCTAGTTTTAGGCCAAACTAGTAAGTGTTTAAGCTAGATTTGAACTCAAGTCTTCCTGACTCCAGGCTCAGAGTTCTATCTACTGCTTTACCAGATGCCCTAAGAAGGGACTGGCAAAGGGATCAATGGCAAAAAAAAGATTGAGAAGCCATGACAGAACCCATCTCCCTCAGTCTGCAGATGACAGAAGTGGGGAGTGGAGAAGTAAATCACTCACAGGGGACCAGGTGTTTATCAAGCATGTGCTCTGTGCCAGGCACCACACTGAGCGCTTTGCAAATATTGTCTCATCGATCCTCACAACCACCCTGGTGCTATTTTACAGATGAGGAAACTGAGGCAAACAGAGGTTCAGCGAATTGCCCAGGGTCACAGAGCTCATAAGTGTCTGAGGCAGGATTTGAACTCAGGTCTTCCTGACTCTAAGCCTAGCACACCATCTGACTAGCTGCTAAGCCTTCATTAAGCACCTCCTGTACTCTAGGCACTGTGCTTGGTTCTGACATACAAAGAGAAAAATGAATCCATTCTACTCTTATGGCACTTACATTCACAGGGGGTGATTTGCCCCCAAGAACACACAGATAATTAGTGTCAGAGGTGGGTCTAGAACCTGGCTCTTTGGCCTTCCAAGTCATTTTGTCATATCACCACCCTATCTCTCAATCTTGTGAGGTCCCGAAGAAATATAAAATGCCTGAACTGAAGCTATTGATGGTCTAGCATGACTTGTACGACAGGGGAATCTGAGCCGGTCATCTGGCCTTTTACTTATTCTCAACTAGGGCTGGAGTTAACCCAGATTAGAGATACCTATCACGGGGAAGCGGCTCTGCTCTCCTTTGTTCTCTCTCCCCAGACGGTTACTCTTCCCGCAGCTCCTCTGAGATTTATGATTCATTATCATTTGTTGGATTTACGTGGTAAGCCCCGAGCACCTGAATAAGTTGTTCTTATTCAGAGAACACGTGATAGTTCAGGAGTGTGCTCTGAAAGGTTTCTTGACAAACCGGTCCTGACCTTTCTTCCGCTGACATGAGCTATCTCTTCGTCCAGGTGAGGTTCCTGATGAAGGGCAGCGATTGGGACATGCCAGCTGCTGATGCTTATAGAGCTGTGAGCTTGGGGAATCAGCTGGTTGATTACACTCATTGCTGCTGCTTCAAGGATGATAGGATTTCATCAAGGTGATATGGTGGATAGAAGCCTGAGAGGGGATGCACCTTGACCAAAGTCACAGAGTTGTGAAAGCAAGTCATTGAGCTGTGATTCAAATCCAGGTCCAGAGACTCCAACATGAGCATACCTTCCAGGGTTTCTTGAGTCTTCCTTCACAGGTATGTCAGGAAAGAACTTGGTGCCACCCTCTCAGTTATCCTGGGGTCTCTTGGAGCCCTATTTGAAGACTAACCATCCAACACAATCCTCTTGAGAACACCAGCAAGTGTCAAGAGAAGGGAAAAATGGAAGTAAGACAGAATAATAGAAAGGACCCAGAGAGAAACTGGAAAGGCAGTAAATGGTAAAATCAAGTATGAAGATAATTATAATCATGCCAGTACATCAAATAGTAATAGTAAATTAAATAGTAAATTTAGTAAAATACTAAAATCGAAATCTAGAAGAATATAAACCTAAGGGTGCTGATGATGGACTTTTGGGAAATGTGGACTTTTTATACATCTTGATGGTCCCTTAGTTGACTGTATTCCATTTTAGACTTTACAGTTTCTACCTTCTCACCCCAAACACAGACATCAAGAACCAGGTCCCAGTTCTGACACCCATTATCTTAGCACCCAGGTTGACTCAGTGCAAGATTTGTTCTGAACATCTTCTCATTTCCCTTTCACTACTCCCCTCCCTTTTATGAGAGACCCCTGCCTAAGACATTCCTCCCCTAAAAGAAGAAAAAAAGGAAAACTTTTTATATACTAAATGGATTTAAACCACTTATCTTTTCTGGCCTTCATTCCTTAAATTCAAAATAATAATAATGATAATAATGACATAATATGTTTATTTTGTCCAGACTTTTCAATTCATTCATGTAGGGAACTCCCAGGGAGGAAACTTCATTTATCAATACAGATGAGCACCTGCCTCATAACTTATATTCTCAGAGGACTGATGGGGGTGATGAAGGTCATGAAGTAGGTGTGTGTTGGAGTTAGGACCCGAACCCAGGTCCTCTTATTCTAAGACTGGCTCTCTAGACACTACATTGTGTATTATTTTACATTTAAATATAACTATACACTTAGGTAGATATAGCTATAAATACTGAGTTAAATATAATCATGGGTATAACTTCCAAATGAATAGGAGAATGTTGGCTGTTACCTGTGTACACATACTCCACATATGCAGGGTGTGTTTTTGTGAAAACCTCCTTCACGTTCTCGATTTTGTCGGCCCTTACTTTTGTTGCAAATGGCGTGTACATGGCTGAGAAGGATTCTGCTCTGGTAAGGGCTTCTTCAATCATTGCCTGAAAGGGAAACAGAGACATGTGCAGAATGAATAAAAATGTACCTGCTTTTAAGAAGGCAAGAGTATAATTACCTTCATGGTTGACTTAAAAAAAAATAAACGTATCACACTGCAAAGATAACATATTTGGGTCTTGAATATTAATTATGGAGAAATTCTAATTAGTTTTGGAAAATATAGTTTCATGTTCAGACAGCCAATTAAGTGGAGAAAAAAATTGTAAGTCAACTTTCTTAAACTGAGTTCAAATTATAGTACGGATGAAAATGTATTCCATTTTATCTTTCAAGGTACCATCTTCTACTTGAGGCTTTTTTGCCTAATTCTTAAGCCTAACATTGAAATTTATTTCCTTATGTGCTTAATCAGGCATTGGAGAAGTGATCTTCAAATATAATTCCAATGACTGTATGTAAACATGTTGACCGTGACTTGGATGAATAGCACTACCCTGTTATGGGTATTTGTGAGAAAGCAATGTCTTCCTTCTGTCCCTCTCTCTAAGTCATGAGAACCAATATGAATGTATTTGTTCGGAAGCTGGAATCAAGAAAACCTGGATTTAAATGCAGTCCCTCACGCTTAATAGCTGTGACAAGTAATTTAATACATCCGAGCCTCAGGTTCCTCATCTGTAATATAGGGATGATAATAATACTTGGACCTTCTACCTCATGGAGTTCTTGTGAAGCTCTCAAGACATGATTTTTGTATGTACTTTTCAAGTCTTATTATCATTGGTGTCGAGATTATTTTGGTATTATGAGAAGCAGTTTGGTGTAGTGGAAAGAAGGCTGGACTTGGAATTGGGAAGACTTGGGTTTAAGTCCTGCCCCTGAATCTGGAGTTAACCTCAACCTTATCTCTTTCAATAATAATAATAATACTAAATAATTTCAATGATACTTCAGTAGCATCTCTGTAAGGCTGTAAGTTTGAGATTGGTTGCACATCTGCTTCTTTGGAGGGACCATTCACGCTAGAAGTTCTCCACATACTATGCCAATGAAATCCCTTTAAATCAGGTTTTCCTATGTAATAATCTCCACAATGCTTACAGAACCACTTGCCTTGATCCTAGGCTTTCTACTGGGTGTAAGGCTAATACTGCATCGTAGCAGATTGAAAAGAAGATGGGTCAGAACCTTCCAAGGGCATTTATATCCTTTTCCTACATTCAAAGTCTCCAAGCGGGGCCAGAAAGCCTCAGTGACTATAGTCATTCTTCATTATAGAAACTGGTGTAAAAGGATATTACCCAAATCCACTTAATTTCTGTACCCCGCAATTGTGACTTAGATTAATCAATGAAGGAAAAGTGCAATCTGTGCTTGACATCAAAGAACGTCATTACAAGTGCATTCTTTCATAAACAAGCTTCTGATGGGAATAAGAAACAGAACCTCGATGATGGGGAGCTATTTTTGTTCTGAAAAGTTAGGTAAAACCTATAATTTGCCACTTCCTAAATGATGGCAGCTGGCCCCAGGCATGTTTGCGTTCCCAGTGAGTTAGCAGTGTGAACAGGAAGTCATTTTGAATGTAGGGGTCGGCCTCTCCCTATGAATGGCACTTGCAGATTGTGTGAAAATGAATGGCCAGGCAAATTTACTGTGCGAAAGGAATGATATTGTCCATTATCGGTGAAGGGATCGTCTTTCTTCTAAGTCACCGCTGTCGAAATTGAAAGAAGTAAAAAATCAACTAGGTGAGGAGAGTGAGGATGTAGATGGTTAGGCAAACTGAAAGGCCTAGGTGGCTCTGGTATGGGGACTCTATCCAGGACCACCCAGACAGGAGCTGAGGCTTGGCTGGAGAGGCCAGGCAGATCTGGAAGACTGGAATTCAGGAAGCCAAACTGGGCAACATCAGACCCAGGGGAGGAGGCTGAGCCACAGGGACAGGGCACTAAAAGCAAGATAGCTTGACACTGGGCTGGAGGACTACTCCAACTTTTAGCAAGCTGAGGTAAAGAAGATAGAGGACTACCTCCTAGCTGGAGTTGGGTGAGTTGATGGAACAAGAAGTACTTGGCATGCAGTGAGGGCATTCTTCTCCAGTATGGTGCTGCTTCTTGTTGGAGATTCATGGAGCTTATCTTCCAGTGGCTGCCTCCATGACCTTTCTGAATGTCTAGGAGGAGACGACTTTAGGTTGGCTCCTGGGGAACCTTTAAACTCCTCAAATGATACACATATTCTGTTCACATATATCATATGCCCATAGATTAAGAAGTAGAAGGGAAGCAACAGGTCATCTCCTACAACCCCTTCATGTTTCAGATGAATAAAATGGATCCCAGAGAAGCAATAAATCTTGCCCTGCAATTTGAATGGAATTTGAACTTAGGTCATAGAATCAAAGCTTTAGAGCTGGAACCAACACAGATAGCCATTTTACAGATAAGGAAACTGAGGTTCAGTGAGTTTAAGTGATTTGCCCAAGGCCACACAAGTAGTAAGGATCAGAGGAGGCCCTGGAATTGAAGCTTCTCTAGCTCTGAAGGACTCCTCAGCATGCCATGCTTTCTCCCCAAACACGCCAGTAGCAACATACTTTACCACAGCCATGCTTGGTATGGTGTTGATTCAAGCCCCTTAACCTCTCCATCTGTTTCTTCACTAGTAAAATGAGAGGAATAAGCTTTTGGACATTTAACGTGCCTTCTAGCTTGAAGCCTATTGTTCTATGATGGTTCAGGTCTAAGGATAGGCAGTGATGCAGACTAGGGGGACTTCTTTCACTAATGCCATTTCCAGGTGGTTCATCGTTTTGATTTCCATGGCCTCTCCAGTACAAAATCATGGCACACAGCTCTGTAGAAGGCATGAACGTGTCCTTTCTGGAGAGGCAGTCAACTTTGGCAGCCTAAGCCTCTGCTTCCAGAGTTGCATCAGGGGCACTGGGACGATCATTTCCTCCACCATGGGGCCATTTTTTCCCTCTACTAAACTATTAGTGAAGTAGCTCGTGATGGGGATGTTTTCTTAGAATCATGGCAGGATGTGGCTGCTGTGGCTTTGATCCCAAAGTATTGAAGACTCCATTTGTCAGAGTAATATCTTGTGACTTGAAGTCTGGCCCCAGGTTTTTGAAAGCTGAAAAAGGAAATCCAAACCTGATACTGTGAAAATGAAGCTAAGTAATGTACACACATTTTTTTTTCCGATAAGAAAAGCAGATCTTAGAAGGTTTTTGGTAATAGCTGAACCCTCACAAATGAAAATAAAAGAAATTTCAGTTCAATTTACTTCTTATTTATTGTCCATTGAAGACTCCCCTTGAGTTTGGATATATGGAGAGGAAGGAGACCAGATGGGAAGCAGCAGCTGCCAGAAGACGAGGCTTACAAAAATGGAGGAAGATGATAAGTAATGTTTTGTGATTTGATAAAAAGTAATCTGCTGTGGGATTCTCCCTTCTTCTGACATCTGTAAGAGCTGCCTAGAGTGCATGCGGACATTAGTTGAGTATTCCATTAGAAAGTCTAGGCATCACTCAGTACGGTAGAGGAGAGTACGAGTTGGGCCAGATGGCTTTTTAACTCTATGGTTCTGAGGATATGTGATTTGAGGTGTTAGGGAAGGACACCTAGATATTATAGCAGAGGCAATGGGAAGGTACATGTAAGTAGGGCTTAGGTGTGTGCAAGATTGCTGATCTCAGAGAGTTGGTTTGATTCCAGGAGCCTCCATGAGGCTCAGAGACTAGAGGTAGGATCTAATAATCAGAAAAGTTGAGAATTATAGGAGCCCTAAGGTCCAAAGGCAAGCCCCTGGGTGGGATCTGAGAAGAGGAGCTGGTGCTCCAGGAGGCTGATTGCAAATCATCAAAGATGAATAAGAATCCTTCCTTCTTCATAGTGACACATTTCTCCCAAGTGTTCCTTACCTTCTCCTTAAAAGTTATACATTTGCTATACCATAGACAATTTGGTGGATGCTTTAGTGACCATGAAAGTCCAACCCAGTTGTTGATTTGGTTACTTGAAGTACAGTAAAAACTCTTTGCTTTGGAATAATTGGGGTGAGGGGATAAAAAAAAGAAATGAAATTTAATTGTTTTCAAGTAACTATAGTGGCTCAAACGAGGCCAATATTGTTACCCATCAGAGAAGCCCTTAGAAGACCTGCTACAACGAATAGAGAAGAATGTTGCACGATTTGGATCTCAAATACAGATTAAATGGGTGCTTCAAAAATGTTTAACTGTGCTTGAAAACAACTTATTTTCATAAGTAGTTGAAGCATTCATCTTGTAATCTTGCCAATGATATGGGGGGCAGGGAAGTATGCTAATATTATCTATGAAGAAATATTAACAAGTTTAGAGAGGGAAGCTCATCACCAGGTTGGCCACAGAATGATGAAGTATTAGTTGCAGCAACTCTTGAAAATCACATTAAAGTTGTAGAAGGGTTTGTGATCTATGGCTATTGGGGATAAGGGAAGGTAGCATGCACATGAATGGAATACCCCCATTTTACAGATGAGGAAACAGGTTGAGAGGTTAAATGACTTGGTCCAGGGTCACACAACTTGTTTCTGATGCTGAATTTTAACTTGGGTCTTCCTGACTCTAGGTGTAGCACTCTAGCCATCTATACTACTACTACTACTGCTGCTGCTGCTGCTGCCATTTCTGCTACTACTGCTGCTGCTGTGTTTATTACTCCTGTTGCTGCTGCTTCTGCTGCTACTATTCCTGCTTCTATTGCTACTACTACTACTACTACTACTACTGCTGCTGCCGCCATTTCTGCTACTACTGCTGCTGCTGTGTTTATTACTCCTGTTGCTGCTGCTTCTGCTGCTACTATTCCTGCTCCTATTGCTACTACTACTACTACTGCTGCTGCTGCTGTGTTTATTACTCCTGTTGCTGCTGCTACTGCTGCCATTACTACTGCTGCTGCTGCTCTTGTTGCTACTATTACCTGATACTGCTGCTCCTGCCGCTAGTACTATTCCTGTTGCTTCTCCTGATGCTATTCAGCAGCTGTCACTGCTACTAGTACTACTGCTACTGCTGTTGCCATTTTTGCTACTACTATTGCTATTACTACTATTTCTACTGCTGCTGCTGCTGCCACTACTACTACTACTGCTGCTGATTTCTAAACAGAAAAAGTTCAAAGGAACCCCAAATAAAGGAGCACATTTTCTAAATAAATGTAGGGATTAGAGAATTTCAAATACTTCATAAAGATTCATAAAATCTTAGAATTTTACAACTGGCCAGGGAGGGGGGCGGTTCAACAATATACCTAAGGACCAAGGATCACAGGGTTTAGAGCTAGGTGGTCCCTAAGAGGTCATCTAGCCACAGAATCATAGATTTAAAGCTCAAATGGACTTCAGAGGCCACTGAATCATTTAACCCCTTAATTTTATAAATGAAGACCAGAGAGGTTATATTATTTGCTGAGCATCACTCAACATGTTAAAAATATCTTTAAGGGTTTTTTCAAGGCCACATAGATGGACAAACCATGGTTGAAGCCCAGGTTCTGGATTCCCAGATTTTTGTAGATGAATCGATATCTTTGATAATTTTAGGCAGTCAATGAAAAGTCTTTGAAGGGGAAGGAAATGGAAGTTTCTGACTTGTAATGAAGGGCTACCTCTGGTTCCCAGCAAGGCCATCCAAAGGCAAAACTAAACAAGCCAAGTTTGTCACTGGTGGCTCACCTCCTCTTCTGGAGAACACAGGTTACTTTCTGAGAGTCCCTCCCTTCCTCTCCCACCCCCAGACTCCTTTCTATGGACCCCTGGCTGGACTTGTCCTTCCTGGGCATTGTCCATATTCTAGATCTCTACCTTTTCTCCTCCCCAAATCTTCCCATCAGAATCTACTAAACTATGTTCTCGGGTCTTATTTGCTCTGCTTTCCAAGATTAAAGCCTGTTAATCTGTTATACTTATCTAAGCCAGTATCCTAATAGGTGGTAATAGTTTGGATGAAAAATCATTTATGAAGCACTGACTGTGCTAAGATCTGGGGGTCATTACATTCCACTAGGAAAATGGTGTAGCTAGGGGTGAAATGTGGAGGGAAGGGAATAGGATAGGCAACAGGCATGGTTTGGAGATGACTGGGAATTGGTGGTGGTCTGATTCTGGGCAAGATCCATCAATTTCTTGCACATTGCAGAGGAGGACATTACTCTACAAAGAGTGCGTGATTTAAGGCACCTTCTTAAATCATAATGTCTTAACTCAAAGGACTCCAGCAGTGGGTATTTTAGGCAGCATGGTAGGCTGGTAGGTCAATATTTTACTACTCAAATCTTATCTGAGGAGTAGCTTCCAGCTCTGTCCATGAACAGATCTGGTTCTGGCTATCGGTATCATTAATAGGAATTGAATACTAATGGAACCCCAGAACTAGTTAGGGGGAATTAAAAATCAAAGTAATTGGGTTCACGTAGGCATCCTTCAATGGCAAATGCCCTAGTGTGGTTGGACCCCTGATGAACCACTGGTCAGAGGAGAGAGGGAGAGATAAGCAGGGGGTCATGGATGAAAGGTCACTGAACTTGAAATGATCCAGGGAGAGAGAGGACAAAGGAAGGGGTCAAGGGCAGTTGGCTCAGGGAGATAAGGATGGGTCAGACTTGACATGACCCCTAGATTTCTTTAGTTTCAGTCTCTATTATGTGATCATTTGGCTTGTTTCATGTCTCTTCTCTTCTAAACTGTTTTCAATATAGATTTAAAAGGTAGTCTGGAGATCCCTGCATGGTGAATTCATGAGCTTTTTATATGTCATGAATTCCCACTAGACTGCTCTTTGAGACCCCTGGCAGCACCTACCATGGTATTGTGCGTTCAGTAGGTGCTTTATAAATATGGAATATTTTTTGTTAAAGTCTTTGAGGCCTTTTCATCAGTAATAACAAACAAACAAATAAATAATAATCACTAGCATTTATATAGTGATTTAAGATTAGTGAAGTTTTTTTTTTTTTTTACAAATATTAACTCGCTTTATCCTCGCAACAATCCAGGGAAGCAGGGGCTATTATTTTCCCCATCTTACAAATGAGGAAACTGAGGCACAGAAGTGAAATAAAATGAGAGAGTTGGAACTTTAAGCTCCCTTCTGGCTCTAAATGCGTGATCCTATGAAAGTGATAAAGATTGTGTCCAAAGGGAGATCATCCTGTGTTCTCAGGTACAGTAAGTGTCTACCAGGTCTTTGGGTCTCAGAACTCAGGCTGCTGTGGGGACTAGTGGGCTTCCTCACACTGTAGGTCTTCAAACAGCAAGTGCTATGGGTGATCACATGTTGATCATTTTGCAGAGAAGATTCTTGTTGGACTGAAAGTTCACTGTTGGACCCAAGTCCCTCATTTTTCACATGAGAGACCTAATGTCTAATAATTACATAGGTGCTTAATATTTTGAAGCAGCTAATTTGTGCTGTGAACAGAGACCTGGACTTGGAGTTAGGAAGTTGTTGAGTCGTTTTGGTCTTATCTGACTTTCTGTGACCCCATTTGGGGTCTTCCTGACAAGGATACTGGAGTGGTTTGCAATTTCCTTCTCCAGCTCATTTTACAGATGAGGAAACTGAGGCAAATAGAGTTAAATGACTTGCCCAGGGTCACATAGCTAGTTGGTGTTGGAGGCCATATTTGAACTCAGGAAGGTGAGTCTTCCTGACTTTAGGCTTGGTGCTCTATCCACTATGATGCCACCTAGCTGCTGGAGTCAAATCCAGCCTCAGATACTATCTGTATGACCCTGGGGCAAGTCACTTCACCTTTCTGTCTCAGTTTCCTAATCTGTAAAATGATAATAATAATAGCATCTACCTCCCAGAGTTGTCAAGATAAAATGAAATAGTATTTGTCAAGTACTTCGTAAACCTTAAAGTGCTACCTAAATGATAATAGCTAATTATTATTATTATCATTATCATTAGCTGCTATTTGAAGCTAAGATCTCACGAAAACGTATAACCAAATGCAAATGAAGACCTGGGGTATCCTTTGATCTGCTGATAGTCTAATCTACTTGAATCTAAGATCTGTGTGTTATACTTAACAAGTAAAGAAACTGTTTAAGGGAATTCATTAATAAAGGCATTAAAAAACTCATAATGCTTTCTTCATAATGAAGAATGCAAGTTTTGCTATCATATTCTTTAACTATAGCCCCTGCAAGTTAGTTAATTTAGAAAATCTAGTTATCTTGACATATCAAATTACCCCAAAAGACAAAAGTCTTTTTTTTGTTGGGTGGTGGGCATGCTCTCTCTCTCTCTCTCTCTCTCTCTCTCTCTCTCTCTCTCTCTCTCTCTTTCTCTCTGTGTCTCTGTCTCTGTCTCTCTGTCTCTCCCTCTGTCTCTGTCTCTCTCTCTGTCTCTGTCTCTCTCTCTGTCTCTCTCCTTTCCACAGTAGTTGGGTATAACTATTGAGGATTTTTGTTAATGTAACATATGTCAGAGTAACAGATGTATGAGGCAACTGTTAGCCCTTCTCTTGTCCATTACTGTTTTTATGCTGAAATGTTTCCTTCCAGAAATATGGGCGTCCTGCTGAATAGCTGTACTCCATGCCTGACATTTTTCTAACGTAAGGGAATATCTGGCAGTTTTGCTATTAAGACTGTCTGCCCAATGATGTGAAAGTTATAAATATCTTCAGACAGTTGTAATCATCTTATGTTATTTTTATTTTTTTCTGGATGTCTGAACACGTCCTTTTTATTAAGGAGAATACCACTACCTCCTGTACCAAGCTCCCTGTTAGCTCTCTGCTTTGCATCTCCCATTTCTCCTTGCTTGGCACAGGCTATATCCAGCACCAAGTGATGTAGAGTCTTACTTGCTTAAGCTTCACCTGGGACCTGGGCAAGATGTGTCCTAAGTGTGTATTCTTTGAGAGCAAGAGCAGGATAAACTGTATCTGACAAGTTCTGAGAGGATGTGGGGGACACATGTGGGGCACAGGAGGACAGGAACTTGCTTCTGTGGTAGTTGGGACTTAACTTGTACTTTTGCTGGTGTAGGGAGTTTCCAGATAAAGAGACTGCTCTCTACCAGCACAGGCTGACACCCATCTCTCCAATTTATGACCTCAGGGAGTTTTCCAGGGCGCTGAGAAAGGTTTTCACATAGTTATTGTATGTCAGAGAAAGGATACCATACAAGGAGGGACCAGGGGTACCAATGCTCATAGAATCATAGACTGAGAGCTGGAAGAGACCATAGAGTCATTGAGTCCACACTCCTTATTTTTATAGGTAAGTCACAACAGAGATTAAGTGACTTGCCCAGCAACACATAACCACATATGTGGTAGGATTTGAACCCAGCTCTTTTTGACTCCAAGTCCAGTGCCCTATCAACTGTCTATCTATCAACCATCTCTTTTCTTTATGGTACCCTGTCCCAATATGAAAATTCAAAATGGAGGTGATTTGAAGATTGCATTTGGATATTCTAATGGATATCAGGGCTGGATGGCACATTAGGAGTCATGATTTGGAGGCTCCTTTGGTGGGTGCAATGGGGATGAGCAGGAAGGTATTCTAGATGTGGATACAAATGACTTGGATTTGTATATTGGCCCTTCTGCATGGTCTGTGTGACCATGGGGAAGTTACTTAACCATCATGGACCTCAGTTTCATCCTTAATAAAATGAGGGGCTTGGGAATCTCTTTCAGCTTTCAACCTATGATGTCATCTCGTCCAATGATGTCACTTTACAGATTAGGAAGATGAGGACAGAGAATCCAGTGAACTTCCTGAAAGTCACATAGCTAGGTAGTGGCACAGTCGAGATCAGGACCCAGCCTACCTTGATTATTCTGAAATGTCTTGTAGTATAATGATGGGGTCACTTGCACAAGAGTAGCATTTGCTAAATAGAGGGTTTGCCCTAGAGGTTCAGTTACTCCAGTACCAAGATGACCTTGGTATGTGAGCTTAACTCAGCTTTGATAAGATGCACTGTTCTTAGATTATAGGCACAGTGATATCAAGCTGGAATGGACTTCAAAAGCAATCTGGTCCAAACCCATCATTTTACAGATGAGGAAACTGAGGGAAACAGGGTGAAGTGACTTGCTTAGGGTCACACAGCTAGTAAATGTCTAAGGCCAGATTTGAAGTCAGGAAGATGAGTCTTCCTGACTCCAGGCCTGGTACCCTATCCACTGTGTCATCTAGCTGCCTCTTATACCACCATGTCTCCCATATTTCTAAGGATACTTTCTCCCACCAAGGGACAGGCAAGAAAATTTGAGGTCTGTTCCCATCACCTCACAATGAGAATATTTCAACCCAACACCCAGGTTGCCTCCAAAGATCACTCTTTAGAAATATTATTATGTTCACTGAAAAGAGGGAAACAAGTATTTACTATGTGTTGGTAAGCACTTTCAAATATTGTCTCTGATCCTTACAACAACCCTAGGAGCACGTGCTATTATTATCACCTTCATTTTACATTTGAGGAAACTAAAGTAAGTTAAGTGCCTGACTCAGAGTCAGATAGCTAGTAAGCCTCTGATTTCAAATTTGAACGCAGGGGTTCTTGACTCTAAGTCCAGAGCTCTTTGTCACCTAGCCACCTCTAAAGAACCATTACTGTACCATAAGACGATGAAAGTAAGCGTCTAAAACAAAGCCAACACACAACAATCCCAGAAGAAAACCCTAAGACAGTGGTTCTCAACCTGTGTGTTATGTTCAATTTCTAACAATGAAAATACATCCTACATATCAGATATTTACATTACAATTCATAACAGTAGCAAAATTCCGGGTATGAAGTAGCAACGAAAATAATTTTATGGTTGGGGGTCACCACGACATGAGGAACTGTATTAAAGGGTCGCGGCATTAGGAAGGTTGAGAACCCCTGCCCTAAGAGAGCATATGAGTGTCTGCTACTTTGGTTTTGTACAAATATTTTTGAAAAAGTATTGACAGGTTATGTTTTTACATGACAGACATTTACAGGGTATCCCCACTCCATGAGAGGTGTTTTGTAAGAAAGCCAAAACAATTAAGTCACACCAATAAAACAGTGATCTCATTTGAGAGTGCGTGCAACCCCCAACACTTTTAAAAAAATTGTTTTAAAAAATTTACATTTATTTTTTTCCCCCACTATCTACTTCAGTGAAACAAAAGAGAAAAGAAAATCAAGTTCTTTTGAACAAATATGCCTAGTTAAGCAGTCAATACCCTCTTTGGCTGTATAACACACACACACACACACACACACACACACACACACACACACACTCATCTTGTTCTGCATCCCTTCTGCCAGGAGGTAGTGGATAGTGTTTCATCCTCAGTCCTTTGGCATCATGGAAGATCAATAGTTTTTACAGCTTTCAAAGATGCTGGTCTTTACAGTGTTGGTGTTTTGTATAAATCACTCTCCTGGTTCTGCTCACTTCATTCTTCATCCGTTTATAAAAGTCTTCAAAATTGCTCATTTTTGTAATATGTTATAGTATATATTTTTCTTCTGCTCACTTTTTCTGTATAGGTTCACATGCATCTTCCTCTGTCTTTCTGAAATCATCTATTTCTTCACTTCTCATAACATAAGAGTATTCCATCACATGCATGTACCATAACTTATTCAGCCATTTTGCCAGTGGATGAGCACCCTTTTATTTTCCAAGGTTTTTTTTTTGGCCATCATAAAAGAGCTATTATAAATATTTTAGTACACATAGGATCTTTTCTTTTTGGATCACTTTTGGGTGTAGGCCAAGCAGTGGTAGATCCAAGGCTATGTACTGTTTACCCAATTTTTGTATATGACATCAAACTGCTTTCCATTCTGATTGTGTCCATTTATAGGTTCACCAACAGTACATCAACATTTCTGCTTTCTCACATCCTTTCCACTATTTATCATTTTTGCGTCTCGTGAAGGTGAGGTAGAATCTCAGAATTGCTTTAATTTGCAGTTCTCTAATGAGTAGTAATTTAGAGCATTTTTTCATGTCTGTAGATAGTCTGAGTTTTTTCTTTTAAGAACTGCCTGTCCCTTAGATTATGTATCAGTTGGAGAATGGTTCTTATTCTTATAAATTTGAATAAGTTCTTTATATTTCTCGGAAAAGAGACCTTTATCAGAGAAACTTGTCACAAAGATATTTTCCCCAGTTAATTGTTTACTTTTTAATCTTGACTTTATTGGATTTTTTCAGTAAAACCTTTTAAATTATATATTATCAAAATTATTATCTTCTGAGATCCTTTCACCCCTTCTTTGAACTTTTCTCCTATCTCCAGATCTGCTGGGTAATTTCCCCCATGTTTCTCTAATTTGTTTCTGATGTGATCTTTTATTTCTATGTCAAGTGCCCATTTGAGCTTATCTTGGTTTAAGGTATGAGGTGTTGGCCCAAATCTAATTTCTTCCATATTGCTGACCAATTTTCTCAGCAGTTTTGTCAAATAGTGAGAAATTATTCCAATAGCTGGGGTCTTTGTGTTTATCAAATCCTAGGGTATTAGATGCATTTGTGTCTGCATGTTGTGTACCTAATCTTTTTCCACTGATAAATCTATTTTTTTAAACCAGTTCCAAATTGTTTTTTGAGAATTATTGCTTTGTAGCACGGTTTCAGATCTCACACTGCTAGGACTCCCCTCCCCCCCACTTCCTTTTATTGAGATTCTTGACCTTTTTACTTTGTCTTTATATGAATTCTGTTACTATTTTTTTCTAGTTCTTTAAAGTAATTCTTTGGCATTGAAATCCTACTATGGTACTGAATGAGTAAGTTAATGTAGGTAGAATTGTTCTTTTTATTATATTGACTTATCCTATTCATGAGCAATTAATATTTTTCTAATTAATTATTTAGGTCTGTCTTTATTTTGGTAAATAGTGCTTTGTAATTGTATCTATCTAGTTCTTGTATATAGTAGGTAGATCTCAAGTATTTTATATATTCTGTAGTCATTTTAAATAGGATTTCTTTTTCTATCTCTTCCTGCTGTTTTACTGGTATCGAAATGGTGATGATTTGTGTGAATTTATTTTATATCCTGCAAGTCTGCTGAAGTTATTAATTTTTGTGATTGACTCTTTATGGTTCCTTAAATACACTATTATATCATCTGCAAAAGTGATAATTTTATTTCTTCTTTGCTTACAATTATTCCTTCAGTTTATTTTTTCTTGTCTTATTGCTAAATAGCCTACGTATCTACCACTAGTTAAACAGAAACAAATGGTGATAGTAGATATCCTTGTTTC
>CM053580.1:28244161-28278663 GCA_028627135.1 Pseudochirops cupreus
CCCCCCCATTATCCCCTTCTCCCCTACTTTACTGTAGGGTAAGCTACCCAATTTAGTGTGTATGTTATTCCCTCCTTAAGCCAGATTCAATGAGAGTAAGGTTGACCCATTCCCTTTTGCCTTCCTGTTCTTCCCCTCCATTGTAGCAGTTTTCCTTTGCCTCTTCTGTATGAGATAATTTACCCCATTTTGTCTGTCCCCATCTCCTCTTATTATATTCCTCTCTCATCTCTCAAATTCACATTTTAAATATCATCCCTTTCTATTCAACTGATCCTGTACCCTCCATCTATGTATACCTGTACACATATATACACACACACATATGTATTCATACACACATATACTCTCTTATATAGACATATATATATGTATACATATATTTATATTTATATTCCCTTCAACTATCCTCATACTGAGAAAAGTTTCATAAGTTAAAATTATAATTTTTCCATGTAGACATGTAAACAGTTCAACTTTGAAAAGTTATTTGTGTTTTCTTTTCCCTGTTTACCTTCTCATGCTTCTCTTACTTCTTGTATTTGAAAGTCAAATTTTCTGTTCAGCTCTGGGTTTTTCATCAAGAATGCTTGAAAGTCCTCTGTTTCATTGAATAACCATATTTTCCCCTGAAACATTATACTCAGTTTTGCTGGATAAGTGATTCTTGGTTTTAGTCCTAGCTCCTTTGACCTCTGTAATATCATATTCCAAGCCCTTAGATCCCTTAATGTAGAAGCTGCTAGATCTTGTGTTATCCTGATTGTATTTCCACAATATTCAAATTGTTTCTTCTTGGCTGCTTGTAATATTTTCTCCTTGATCTAGGAACTCCAGAACCTGGCTATAATATTCCTAGGAGTTTTCTTTTTGGGATCTTTTTCAAGAGGTGATGGGTGAATTCTTTCAATTTCTATTTTGCCCTCTGGTTCTAAAATATCAGGGCAATTTTCCTTGAGAATTTCTTGAAGGATGATTTCTAGGTTCTTTTTTTTGATCATGGCTTTCAGGTAGCCCAATAATTTTTTAATTATCTCTCCTGGATCTATTTTCCAGGTCCGTGGTTTTTCCAATGAGATATTTCATACTGCCTTCTGTTTTTCCATTTGTTTGGATCTATTTAATAGTATCTTGATTCTCATAAAGTTATTCACTTCCATTTGCTCCAATCTATTTCTGAAGGAATTATTCTTTTCAGTGAGTTTTTGAAATTCTTTTTCCATCTGGCATATTTGGCTTTTTAAGGCATTCTTCTCATTGTTTTTTTGGGCCTCTTTTGCCGTTTGAGTTAGTCTATTTTTTAAGGTGTTATTTTCTTCAGTCAGGTTATTGACTCTCTTTTTATGATTTTCTTGCATCATTCTCATTTTTCTTCCCAATTTTTCCTCCACTTCTCTTACTTGATTTTCAAAATCCTTTTTGAGCTCCTCCATGGCCTGTGACCAGTTCAAATTTTTCTTCAAAGCTTTTGGTGCAGGAGTTCTGACTGTGTTATCTTCCTCCATTCCATGCTTTGATCCTTTTTGTCCCCAAAAAGGAATCTAAAGTTGGATTGCTGTGCTTGCTTTGCTTCCTTTGCTTGCTCATGTTGCCACTCAATTACTTGACTTTTGGGCTCTTTGCCACAGCAGAGCTCTGCTTACAGAGAGAAGAGCTTTGACTCAAATTTCTGGGGTTTCCACAGCTGTTGGAGCTATCAGTTGGGTGTGCTCTCTGCTGCCCCCACCAGCTCTGGCTCACTGGTCACACACCTCAGGACTGCCACCCAAGACCGTGATCCAGATCCAGGCAGGTTAAGGCAAGAGTGATTACCCTCTGAATGGCTGCTTGGCCTCCCTACAATCTGCAGGCCAAAAGCTCTGAAGCAGCCATGTGGAGGCCACTGCATGGCCTCGGTGCCTCCCACTGCTTCTCTCTCTGGAGGCAGAGGCCAGACCACACTCTGTCTCCCTCAGTTCCAACAGAGTTCTTCACTGACCTTTTACTTTGTCTTTCACATTTATGGGTTGATATTTCCGGAAACCGCCACAGCTGCTGGTGATCCACTCTCCTGAAGTCTGCTCCAGCCCCTGATGGTTGGGACCCCCCTGGGGCTAAAACTGTGGGCTCATGTGAGCCTGGGCTCAGCTTCCAGTGTGTTGTGATGGACCCTTCCTGGCTCCTTGCCAGCCTGCCTTCAGTGGGAGATTTGTTTCTCTCTGTCACTTTGTGGGTTCTGCAGCTCTAAAATTTGTTTGGAGTCTTAATTTATAGGTATTTGGGTGGTTATGGGGGGAGCTCATGGAGTTTTCTTGCTTTTGTGCTGCCATCTTGGCTCCTCCCTGAACCACTAATTCTTTAGGATAAAGATACTTATTCTCTAGTTGATTTTTAATAGTTTCCCCAGCAGTTCTTTATTTAGTGTAGTTTTTATTATACTGTGGTCAGTAAATAATGTATTTTTTTTCATTTGTTCTTTGAGGTCTTAAGACATGTTTAATAAAGGTGCCATCCACAGTTGAAAAAAAATACTATCCTATTTCCTTCAATAATTGTCAAAGGTAGAGTTTACCTAATTTAAAAATTCTACTTAGATACTTTACTTATTTCTTGTTCATTTTTTTTTAGATTTATCTAGAAATCATAAGATCACAGGAGTAGATTGAGGTCCTCCACTGTTACAGTTTTACTGTCTTTTTCTTGCGTTTGATTCTATTTTTATTTTAGATATTTAGAAGTTATAGCATCTACTGCATGTATATTGAGTACTAACATCATTGTCTATATTATTTTTCAGCAAAATTTAGTTTCTCTCTTTTAATTAAGTCTATTTTTTTGCTGCTGGTTTGTCTGAAATCACAATAGCCACTTCTATGTTTTTGCATTCAGCTGAGGCAAAATAGATTTTGCTCCAGTCTCTCATATTAACTATAGATGAGTCTTTGTTTCAAACGTATTTCTTGTAAACAACATAATGTTTGCTAATCCATTCTGTTAACATCTTAAATTTTATGGGTGAGGTCATGCCATTCATACTCATGGTTATAACAGTCAGTTGTTTACTTCTTTCTATCCTATTGTCTTTTACTCTTTTTTCTATATTTACCATTCCCTGTCCATTTCAAGTGGCTACTCTTTCTTTTTTTTCCTTTTGACTTCCACTATTCCCTCCCCAAATTTAGGATTTGTTCTGTTTATGACTTGTCTCTTGTTCTTGTAGGCAAGTGCCTTTTTTCTTTGAGGTTTTGATTATGGGACTTTCTGAGTTATTTTCCTCTTCTATGTTCATGTCTCGGTCATTTCTAGCATCATAACAGTTCTTTATTATAATTTTAAACTTATTTTTGTTGTTGAGGCCTCAGGAGATGAGCTTTAGATCTCTTCTACTCTGGGAATCAAATCAAGTTGAAGACCTTTCCTTTGTCATGGCAGTCTTTCTTTAGGACAGACTTCCCTTTTTCTTGCTTTGACCCAGGCCTTTTCTTTCACTCAGCACACCAAAGGAAGGAGAGTCTTTCTCTGAAATATTCGGTTAAATCCAAAGTGACTGTTCTCTGGAAGAATAATACCTCTAGTTGGGGCCTGTTTCTTGAGGGGTAAGAGGAGGAAGAGGAAGGATTTTTTATTATATTTACTTCATTACCACAACCAGCTTAGGCTTATCTCCCAAATTATTTTTCCCCTCTAAAACAATAGGAAGCCTGTTCAGAGACTTTTTATTTTTACACCAAGGACTTTTTTTCCTCTTAAGTGAAGGTTTTTTCCTTACCATAAAAAGCTTTTATCCCAAAGGACCTTTCTTCCTTAGGGGATCTGGATCCTATTTACCAGTTTGCGAGGTGAGTTTTTAGTGTGGCATAGAACTGAGTTTTATGGTTTCCTTCTCTCTGCCATTTTGGCTTGGTGGATAGAGAGTGGTCCTCTGAGTGGGGAAGCCCTGCCTATGGCACATAATAGTTGCATGACCTTATAAGTCACTCCATCTCCCAATGAAACAGGCAGCTCTCTGAAATTCTGTGTCATAGAGCAAATGATGATATCTTCTGGGCCAGCACATTTCCTTATCAACAGTTCCCTAAGCCAAGGAAATCACAGTCTCCTATTTACTATGTCTTCTTGCAATTGATTTTGTTCTTATTTTAGGTATTTAGAAGCTGTAGCATTCAGTGAATATGCATTGAACATTGAAATTATTGTCCATGTTACCTTTCAGCCTAAAATTGTACTGATTATAAATCTGTATATTTTATTTCCCCCAATAGAGTACAAGCTCCTTGAGGGCAAGGGCTTCTTTCCCACTTTTTCCTTGTAACCCCAATGGCTAGCACTGAGCCTATCTGACAGAACAGACACTTTGTAAACGCTTTTTGAATTGAATTAAGAGGCATGGTAATGCCAGACTCAAAAAGAAACATTAGAAAAAAATGAAATAAAAAGCTATTTAGTAAAAAATGAGGTGGTTTGGGGATGTTGGCTGGTCTGATGGAAGGGCACTAGGAATATGTCATTTATTAGTAGAATTAAAATTACCTCTGTTCTGAAACCAGTGCATAATTTTCTCCTTATGAGGGAAGGAGCCCTCAACTGATAAGAGTGGCAGAGTTACAAGTATGAGTTTCAGCGGCCTCCAGATCTTTCATGACATCATGTAGCTTTTATGTGGATCCTTTTGAATGACACTTGGAAAAGCAGCAGAGAAAAGACAGCCACCCTCCCTGTAATTACTTCATGAACTCGACTGAAGGGTGCCAGCCATCCCTAATGAATCTTGGCCTGTGTGTTCAATGGTAAATGTTGACACAATTTGGGACTCTTCAATCCCGTTGGATTTTGTCCTGCATACAGGGCTTGGGTTCACTGATGGTACAAGGTCCTCCTTGCCTAAGTCACCTGCAAAGGTGGGGTAGACTTAGGACAGACAAGCTAGGGGCTGGTGAAATGGATTGGATCAACTGGAGTTCCTTCAGAGTGGTGCTCCATTATGGTTGCAAAAACACCCTGGCTTCCTGCCAGACTCCATGCTCGGAGCACAAATCCTTCACAAAGTTTCTCCCTGATATCCTATCAAATGTAATGCACCAACTTTGGTAACCGTTCTATTCCTTTCAAGTCCAGCTCAGGCTCTATGTCTTCCGGGTCCTTCCCTGATTTCTCTATCTAAAAAGCACGTTCTCCCTCTCCAAATTTCCCTTCTTCAAACAGTAGGGGGTGACAGATCAGATGAGATAACATTTGTAAAGCACTCGGTACAGTGCTC
This sequence comes from Pseudochirops cupreus, assembly GCA_028627135.1. Lineage (NCBI taxonomy): Eukaryota > Metazoa > Chordata > Mammalia > Diprotodontia > Pseudocheiridae > Pseudochirops > Pseudochirops cupreus. The sequence continues at coordinate 28,249,398 of CM053580.1, forward strand.
TGGCGCATAGTAGGTGCCTTCCAGATTTTTTTTTTGAAGAGGTTGGAGAGAAGATTGTGCTGCTTCTTCTCTTCATTCCCCTCAAAATATTCTTTTAAAATGTTTTACAAATGTTATCTCATTTCATCTGTCATCCCCCTCCCCCGCCTCCATCACTATAGTATGATGGACAGACTCCAACCTCTGACACTTTGCTGTGTGAGTATGGACAAGCTTTTTAACCAGTCTATGCTTCAGCACAAACGGGGATAAAAATGTCTTGGTGGTGTCAGCTCGCAAGTTTTTTGTCAACAGAGGTAGCATGGTACAAAAGGGAAACACATTCAACTTGGAGGCAGAGGATATGGGTTCGAATCCTGCCTCTAACATTTACTACCTCTGTGACCAGGACTAAGACACCTCACCTCACTACTTTGGGCCTCAGTTTCCTTGCCTGTAAAACATCAGGGTTGGAAAGATAAGGTCTGAGGTCCCTTCCAGCTTCAAATCTATGACCCTATGAATGTGTCTAAAGTGCTTTGCAAATCTTAAAGTACGGTGGAAAGTTTAGCTGGTATTGTCTAGTATTTTATTCATCTATGGCTGTTCCTCTAGAAGAAGGCAGGAATAACTTCATTTTTGTAATTTCAAAATTGCAAATGTAGGAGTGGAAAGGATAGAGGTCATCTGGTCTAGTTATTTTACAGATGAGAAAACAAGCCTAAAGAAATGCCAGAGATAGTGCCATGGAGTTCTGACTAGAGGGAGACCTCAGAAGCCATCATCAAATTCTTAGTTTTTTTCATGTCATGGGGACATACTGAGTCCTCAGACATGCCCTTTGGTAGACTGGCGGCCCCTTCTCAGAATGTTTTTAAATGCATAAGATAAACATATAAAATAAAATTAAATGCAAAGGATTACCAAAGAAATCAATTATATTGAAACACAATTTTCACAGTCTATTAAAATAACAAGTTCATGAACTTGATTAAGAATGCCTAGTGTGGTCCAATGCTCACATTTTATAGATGAGGAAGTTGAAGTCTGGGGCAAAGAAACGTCTTATCCCAGTTTACTCAGGTACTAAGTAATAAAAGCCCAAATCATCTGAATCCGAAGCTGTGGTTCTTAGGTTTTTCAAAACCCAGCTCCCCGGTCAACAACAGGCCTTCTCTCCTGTGAACGCAGACCACACTTTAGATTATGCCCTCTCCCCTTTATTTTGTTGATACTTCTTTGTCTCTGAAGACCAGTGCCTTCCCCTACTTTGGACTTTAGCTCCTTAAAGGTAGGGACTGAAATGGTGCTGTGGGGTTGATCTGGGGAGGCTTATTCACAAGGCCCACTATCATGATAAGGGTGGTGGGGTCCACTTTTGGTGATCCACAGCCCTGATCTCTGCCATTAAGAGCCCAAGACTTGAGGGGACACTTCCCCAGAAATGGTTCTACCAATGAACTCAGTGGGGCCGTCTCATTTTGCTGGGTTGCATCCAGGACAGACTCTCCAAGGGAGTGAATAAATGAATCTCTGCTTGCCGTACCACCTGTGATTTTTGCCTGCACTTTATAGGTCTGGGGGGGCCACTGACCCTTTAGTTTAGATTGCACTATATTAAAGCCTACTTGTGTTTTCTTGGCTAAAAATAGGTTAGCTTGACACTTGCTTTATGACGCTGGAGAAAAATTAAATCATGCCACCTATTACTGGCTGACATTTGAAATGCCAAGGTCTCATTATTTGGAAGGGTTGGGGTGGTGGTAGAGAAATATCACTGAAAAATGATTCAACCAGCAGGAGCAGCACGACAAGGAGAGTTGGCATTTTTAAAAAATTAGACCCAGAAATGAGGAAAATAAGCCCCTGCAAAGCTAAGAAAAAGAGGTGTTTCTTTTTTTAATTACCGGGCCTCAGTCATGAAGAGATTGGCCACATATAAATAAAAACACTGAAAGCCCTGAGCCTTTCAGATGATTATATACCTGGACAAACACGGCTTAAAGAATTTCATAGACTAGTTATTCTGCATCTCTCCTCTGATAAAAAAAGACCTCAATTTCTCTGCAGGCCCATAAATCAATAACTCCTAAAAATCTATGGGCAATATACAAGATGACCATAAAGCCCTGAGATTTGGTTTTGCTCATCACATTTCTGTTTTTCAAATGCAAGCGTGAAACAAAGAAGGAGTCACAAACACCCTTAAATGTCAACGGGGAGACCGAGTGACGACACACACCAGAAAGTCTCATGCGAGCCTCTCAGAATGGCCACGGTGCAAGTCTAGGGACTGGGCAGTTAATTATTCCAAGCAAAAAGGTGGCCCAGTGGTCTGAACTCTCTGAAACCTTCACTTCATCGCAGGTGCTACTTCAAGAAGAGTGGTCAGAGGTAGTGAGACTGGGCAAGGAAGTGGAGGCTTTGGGAGAAAGCCAGGTTTCACATGGTGCCAATATACAGAAGGAGCATATTAAGCAAGCAAGCATTTATTAAGGACTTTCTGTGTACTATGCATTGTGCGACATACTAGGTAGAGAAAACTTACATCATAGCTATGATATGTATAAATAAATTCTCTCTCTCTATGTATTAATAGAATCCTAGTAAGGAATAATAGACTGGTCTATGATTCCTTCAATGAGGAAACTTCATTTATTAATGAAGGTCAGCAACTTATAGTCTTGGAGATGAGCCTAGAACACTGAGAGGTCAGTGACTTGAACCCGGTGTTCCTGACTTGACCGTCCACTGCTCTCACACCTATAAAACACTGCTTCCTTGAGAAGATTGTAGTGGAAGGAGAGGAAGATGAAAGGAAATTTCAAGCTTACTTTTTTGTGAAGAACCAAACCTAACAGGAGTCTTTAGGAAATAAAAAAGGAAAAGCAGACAGATGAGAACCATTTCATTGCTGCGATGTTATCTATGAGGCCCGATGTGCCCACTAATATGAACCAGATTGATGCCTTGGTTGGCCACCTGCCAAGTATGATTTCATGGGATCAGAGGTTCAGAGGGGGGAGCAGACTTAGGAGGCATCTCGTCTAATTCCTCCATTTGACATATGAAGAAACTCATAAAAATAGCTGTCATTTATATAGTTTTTCAAGGTTTACAAAATATGTGGTATCTCATTTGCTCCTCAAAATAATCTTGTCTATGGGTGCTATTATTATCACCCCCATTTTATAGATGGGGTAACCAAGGCACAGAAGGGTTGAGTGACCTGGTCAGATGTCTGAGGCAGGGCTTGGACTTTGGTCTTCTTGACCCTGAGATCCTAGAGGCTACGAGCAGCAGCGCCAGGATTGGAAGCCCGGTCCATGGACTTAATTCCTATCCAGTCATTTTCCCCAATGTGCCAGGTTGCCAGGATAGGCTACTCTTCCCCAAAATGATAGCCTGATTCCATAGTTATCTGATTCCTGAAATTCCTTTAACAGGCTCCATCTCTACACTTTCTACTGCTAGAAAGACCCAGTAGAAATACAATCTCCTGGAGGGAGGGAACTTGTTTTATTTTGTCTCGGTATCCCCCGGCTGCATCACTTAAATAAACGAATGCTGGAAGTGATTCAGCCAGCAGGGACCGCTGTGTGAATTATCCATATTACCCCTGGGAGTGGTCATGGAGTGGCTCAAAATCCCACTAGGGTGTATGCAATTCCCTTAGCCAGGAGCAGCTTTGGGTAGGAGGTGAGGAAGGAGAGAACTGTAGTGGAGAGGAAAAATGGGGAGGCTGGAGACATCAGGGTGCAAGCCTCACCTCTTCCTCGACTTTGCCAATTCAGTTTTATTGGGAGCATGGGAAACTTGCTGCAAGACTGATGACATACTCCCTAATTTTTCAGATCACAAACTAGCGCATGGAGTCGCAGGCCCGCAGCCTTTCAGGGTCACCCTCAGCCTTGGAATGAAGACATGCCCCAGCAACATCTCACATTCCACGCTGTACCTCACCCCCCTGGCATGGTGCCTCAAATAGCTTCAAGGCAAAGGGAACCAGAGGCAGCAGCATTTAGCAACTATGGTAACCATGGAAACACATCATTAAAGAATATATAAACAGGAATGAATAATTAGATGAAAAAATCCATTTCTCCAGTTGTACTGTTTTTTTAAAACACATTTATTTTTTCAAGGCTCAGTTAAAAAAATGCTCTCCCAGGCTGCCCAGTTCCATTTGGGTCCCTTCTTTTTAGCTTGTCATCTAATAGAGAAATATGGACATTTGTTATACAGGGTTTTTGAACACTGGCTAGATTAAAGGACAATTCCCTTATAGCATGTGAATATGAAAAAGTCATTGTCAGGTGTATTATTCTCCAACTAATAGAGAAGGCAGAAAAGTGAGCCTCAGGTGGCCAGGAACTGGCTTTGTGGAGGTGCTCTTTGGAAAATTATTGTGAGTCAGAGTCAGGTGTGATTAACCTGGTTTTGCAAGTGAGAAGTGGGATTAAGTGACGTGTTCCAGGTTACCCAATGAGTGACAACACTCAGGCTGGGGGTTTGAGTCCCCTCAGTAGTAGCCGAGCACTTTTTCCTCAAGGCCAGGCCAATATCTGCTCTGCACAGAGGACACTCAGATGAATGCCCGAAGGCCAGTTCTGGGACAAACTATGGTGCCTGTGACTGTACTGAGCTGTGTTTCTTCCACATGGAATTGCTTCTCTTCTTTTTTCAGGGCAGGGAGTTGGGTGAGAGACAGTGCTGTGTAGGGGTAGGGAGCCTGGCAGTGACTGAGGAAGTGTGCTACCTATTTATGCTTCCCTTCTTGGTGCATCTTAAAAGTAAAAGCTAAAACAACTGGGTTGGTTGAATGGGGGAGGGATGGAAGAAGCCAAGCCTGGAAAGAAGCTCTAATAATTCCCTGACAGCTATTCTCCCATCAAAACCAGTCTGCCTCAGTTGAATTCTCTCAAGGTCCTGCTCTCTGTTTTTCAAAGTGATAGATGATTATCTAAGAAACAGATTCCCGCTACTCTAAGCTGCTGAGTTAGACATTAGTGAGTTAATAATAATAGCAGCTCACTTTTTAATGGTTTTTTCGAGTTTACGGAGGACTTTCCTCACAAAGCTCCACAATACAAGGTATAATAATGCAGATATTATTATCTGCATTTTATTGGTGAGGAAATTAAGAAAGCAGACAGGATCCAGTGGGAAGAAGCCCAGGACTGCGAGACAGAGGATGCGAATTCAAGTCCAGCCCTGGTCAATTAGTATGTGTGTGATGTGGAGCAAGTCCCAATTGCCCTGGGTCTCAGTTAGCCCATCTGTAAAATGGGGAAGTTTAACTTCAACCTGGTCTCTATGGTCTCCTCCAATTCTGATATTCTATGGAACTAAGGCTGTCCCTCAGGTCCCACCTATATCTACAGCCGATTCAGGTGGCATGCTTAAACTTTTACTAAATAGAGGGTGCACTTTCTTTGATAGTGCCCCCCAAAGGGACATAAATACAAGTCCTCAAAGACCTCTTTGCTTATCTTTCTATATTGTTGTTGCTTCTAGGGAACCATTTTTCATGAGGAAGCCAACCTTTAAAGAAAAAGAGACATTTTTTATCTCTTAGGTGTTTTTGCCACTGATAATAAAATGTTTCAGGCTTCTGACCTCCCTTCCTTGTTTCTTCGTGCTCAGGAACTCTCCATGCAGAGGTTAAGGTGACATGTCTTTTTTTTTCCTCCCATGTGAATGACTGATGAAAGATTCATCACAACGACTTCATTGCCAGATCAAGCAGCAAAAAGAATGGAACAGGAGAGAAAATGTAAGGTCTGAAGATCAGTGTGAGTGATCCGATGGTATTCTGTCTCCAAGGGAGCCACCATCCACTGTCACTGTTGTCTGATCCCGCTCATTGGCCATTGTGGTTTTTTGACGCCTACATTTCACCATTTACTTCCTCTGATACTTGATTCTCTCCTCTGCAAAAGTGGGGATGCTAATACCCCCAGCACTTTTATCATAGGGTTATTGTGGGGTTTGGATGAACCAAGTTGTATATAAGATCGTTTTGCAAAAACTGTAGAGAGTGATATAAAGGCCATGCTTATTCTTATGAAGAAACCAATAAGCATCAGAGGCTTTAACCCCAAACCAACCAACCAAGCAATCGGCCAACTGACAAGCATTTATAAAACATTTCACCATTGCCAGGCGCGATGTCTGTCCTCACAAAGCTCACATTTTATCTAAACAATCATTATATTTAATCTTGAAAAGAGAGGATGAGATGATGGGATAATAATGTCTAAGCATTTATAAGGAAGGCATAATTAAGAGGGATTATGTTTGTTCTGCCTGGGTCCAGAGGGAAGTTTCTTGAAGGGGATATCTTTGTATTCCCAGTACTTAGCAAGTGCCTGGATAGGAGGTGCCAAATGAACACTTGTTGGCTGATTTAAGTTGCAGAGAAACGAACTTAGCTAAGGGGGGAAAATGATAAAAAGTCTCAATATTTGTTGTCCAAAAGTGGAAGGGCACTTTTGGTGGCTAGTGAGTTTTCCTTCACCGGGGCTTTCAAGCAGAGAGAATGGATGTTCAGAATATTGCAGAGAAATATCTGGCTAGATTTTGGATGAGACTGTCGGGAGATAGGTCTCTTCCCAGCCTGAACGTCTATGCTATGATTTTTCAAGGATCCAGTCTGAAACATTTTTTTTATTTTACCTCAATCATGAACTGTTGCTTTTTAATCCCCAGTGAACCCTATTTTCTACAACTTTGAGCAGGGAGCAAAACAAGAGAATGTGAGAACTCCCTGAACCCAATCTGAAATAGAACCAGCTTTTCCAAGTCCTTGGTCTGTGCTAAACCTCTTAATAACAAGCGAATGTTTATTCAGCCAACACCGGCCTGGGATGCACAAAGAACGTTATTGTTGCTTTGAGACTCTTCGGTGTGTGATGAGGCTGGCTAAGAGGCTCAAGGATACAGAGCTGTATAGGTTGCTCTTTGCTTTGGGATGAGGAGAAGAGGCAGCACAGGATCAGTGAGGGGCAGCAGGGACAGGAGAAAGAGAGAGATACAGCTGGGGCATGGCCCAAGCCATAGATAACGGGATGCGTATTAACTTGGAAAAGTCCCACACTTGGAAACAGTGCTGTGTGTAGCAATGTAGATTCGACACTCTGGTTTAGTCCAACCCCTTCATTTTACAGATGGAGAAACTGAGGCTCACTGAAGTGACTTTCTCAAACTCACTTTGGTGGCATGCACTGCCACCTCTGTTTGGTGTCTGGTTTGGGCTCGATTTATCTGTGCCAATGTTGTGATGTAAATTGAATGTAAGGGCCTTGAAGGCGAAGGTTGTTTTTCCCTTTGTGTACTCCAGCATCTGGCACAGGAAGCCAGAGTTCAATGTAGCAAACTTTTCTTGTCAGGACCCATCTTTTCTTCTTGGGAACGCTCGGAGACCATCGTCTGTCTGTGCTCTTATGCATTTGCCACTTATATTTTACTTTATGGTTGTCTTTGTATGTTTTCTCTTCTCCTCTGCTGGGCTGTACCTTCCTTTGAGGGGACAAAACCGTGTTTTGTTCATCCTAGTCTCCCCTCACTGCACCTAACATAGTACAGCAAATACTCAAGAAACATTTCTTGGATGAATGAGTGCTCAGGGCTCAGAGGCAGGTGTGGAGCTAAAATTTGGTCAGGGACTGGGGGGGAACACAAGCCCCTCTGGAGCCTTTCTCAGAGTTAAATATATATTTTTATTTTGGGGCAAAATCAGAGAGATAATGTACAAATACCTTCAACTCAGTCTCAAAATCACCAATTCCTATCTCTCTAAGGAAGAACTCTCCCTCTCCCTCCCTCTCTCTCTCTCTCTCTCTCTCTCTCTCTTTCACCTCCCCCTTCCCCACTCTCTGCCTCTCCCTTCTCTCTTTCTTTGTCTCTGTCTCTTGTTAATGAGCTCAGAATTATGAGGAGGTCTGAAGGAGGAGGATGGCTGATAACGAGAGCATGTGGATCAACAGCAGTTGCTTAGGTTACAAAGGCATGTGTGTGCAAGGAAGCCCTGCCCTACATGACAAGATATTTTCAGCTCTCTCTCCTTCTCACTCTGAAGAGGTAGCACTAATGTAGAATAACATGTGCAAACAATTTTATTCATCATACTGTGACACATCCCAGCATGAGGTGTCATGGAAGGGGATACTTCATTTCCTTCCCTCATTCCCTCCTTCCCTTCCTTCCTTCTTTCCTCCTTTCCTTCCCTCCTTCCCTCCTTCCTTCCCTCCCTCCTTCCTTCCTTGCTTCCTCCCTTCTCTCCTTCCCTCCCTCCCTCCTTCTTTCCTTCCTTCCTTCCTTCATTTCTTCCTTCCCTCCTTCCTTCCTTCCCTCCCTCCTTCCTTCCTTGCTTCCTCCCTTCCCTCCTTCCCTCCCTCCCTCCTTCCATCTCTCCCTCCTTCTTTCCTTCCTTCCTTCCTTCTTTCCTTCCTTCCTTCCTTCCTTCCTTCCTTTCTCCCTCTTCCTTTTTCTTTTTTCCTTCTCTTTCTAACAAATGGTAAGGTTTTCATGACATTCAGGAGGGAGGAATAGCAGCATCTTACATTTGCTTAGCTTATAAGAGGAAATCTATAGTCTTTTAATCATGAATGAATGAAAATGCATTTGTTAAGTGTTTTCTTCATGCTAGGCACTGTGATAATGGGAGATGTGAGTAAATGCCCTGTCTATAAGGACCACATAGTCAATATTCTTGGCTACCTGTTGACAACAAGATGAGCTAAAAGGGAATAGAATCCTTCTGTCAATGAAGAACATTTTTTCTTGGGAACCATTTTGATTCAAGCACTGACCTCCTTGAAATGTCCCCTGGAGGAGAGGAGCAGAATGGGGTGACAGAAGGACTGCTAAATGTCTAACCAAACTCTGACATTTGCTGTCTCTCTGAACATGGGGAGACAATTATGGACCTCAGTTTGAATGAATGAATATACAGGTACACCTACAAACTTCTAAGGAAGAATTATTTAGCTCCCGTGGAGGGAAGGGTGGGTCACATTTAGAGGCTATGCTCATCATCTCTTTGGTGGTATGGAATGATCCTGTCTCCAGAAAATGACTTAATTTTTCTTTGGAAGCTTGTGGGTAGAATTTTAAATGATTAAAAAAAATTATCAAGTATTTACTACTTGCCAAGTGAGTGTTAAGTGCTGGTGATAAAAATATAAGGGTGAGATATTCCCTGCCCTCAAGGAGCTAACATTCTAATGAGAGAGAGGTGGCTACAGTCTGGATGATGGTCTGGAAGTCACAGAGATGCTAAGTGGAATGATAAGAAAGTTTTCTCATTGATAAAATGAAGATATTGAGTCTAAGGTTACTTCCAACTCTAGACTAATGCTTCTATGATCCATTTCAGAATGAGCAGGAGAAACACTGGTGGGATACTATGAGGTAATATGGTATCTGGGCCTCAGCACAATGGTGTCCAATTCAGGTTTCAGTTTCCCTTTGCTAATTAGGCTTCTCAGACTTCAGACTGCAGGGCTTCCTTCTCTCCATACTTTCCCTTTTCCTCAGAGGGCAGCACACCAATCTCTATGGAATTTAAGAGGGATTTCTCATATAGTCGTAATAAATGACTGTAGTAGGTTGGATAGTATGCCATAATGAGAAAGTCCTCACAGTTTACTCCTGGTTCCAAACTAGCTACCAGGCATTTATGACTGTCCTGAGCTTTCTCCTATCAAATACTAACATGTTCTCATCTCTCTAAAACTCCTTTCTGACCAGGTCTTCATATAACCAAAGCATCAGACAAAGTTTCTTGTATAATTCTTGTGAACAAGATGGAGACATGTGGGGCTGGATGTCTCTATATAATGGTATGGTTAGGAGGGCTCAGAGCTGGTGGAAGGGGTCAGAGCCCTAGTAACCATCACTAATGGTTTGATGCCAGCTTTGAGGGTGGCCTCTAGTGGAGTGCCCCAGGGATCAGCGTTTGGTAGGTTCTGGCTATTTAACGTTTTATACCAATGTAGATTAAAGAATGGCTGGCAAGTTTTCTGATTTGTCAATGAGACAAAGCAGAGGGAGATATCTAACACATGGGTAACATGTCATTCTTCAAAAAATCAATAGTAGGCTAGAACACTGGACCAAACTAATAAGATGAAATTTAAGAGGAATAAATTTAAAGTCTTTGATGGGTTTTAAAAATGCATTTCATAAATAATAGTAGCTAACCTTTATATAATATTACATTACACATTATTACAATTCTACCATATCTGTTCATTTAATATACATATATGTGATATATATATATATATATATATATATATATATATATATGTATATTATATTTACACACATATCACCTTAAGGTTTGAAAAGTACTTTACAGTCATATTACCTCATTTGATCCTCACAAGTCTGTGAGGCGGGTGTTATGTTTTCTCCATTTTATCAAAGGAGAAACTGATTGGAGTGGCTAGGTAGCACAGTGAATAGAGCACCGGTCCTGGAGTCAGGAGGACCAGAGTTCAAATTTGACCTCAGACACTTAACACTTACTAACAGTGTGACCTTGGGCAAGTCACTTAACCCCAACTGCCCTCCAAAAAAAAGCAAAAAAAAAATTTTTTTTTTAAAAAGGAGAAACTGATACTGATAGAGATTAAGTGGATTGATCAAGGTTACACAGCTAGTAGGTGTCTGAGGTCTTTCAGACTCCAGGTCTGGAGAGGGAACATGTCCAAAAGCAGGAAACAAGGATGATGAAGGGAGATTGGCTTGAAGGAACCATGGATGATTCACCAAGATCATTCTAGGTGTGATAGGTTAAATTTGCTGAGAGATTTGGGTTTGATGGAAGGAAAAACAAGCAAACCCCAAACCTCTCTAACAACTAAGAACATCTCAAGGGGAATGGGCTGCCCTGGAATATAGTTCCATAGCCACCGCCCTCAGGGTCCTGAGCCTGGTAGTTCCCTAATTCTTCCTTGGAAATCAGAATACTTGTGCCCCACTGACATTGTGGATAACTTTGTCTGTCTTTAAGTTCCAGCCAAAATCCTGTCTTGCACAAGAAAAGTTTTCCAAGCTCTCTTAATTCTAGTGCCTTCTCTCTGTTAATTATTTCCTATTTATCCCGTATATAGCTTGTTTATATTGGTTTGAATGTTATTTCCCCTATTAGGCTGTGAGCTCCTTGAAGGCAGATATTGTCTTTTGCCTCTTTTTGTACCCCCCAGCACCTGGTATGTAATAGGGGCTTAATAAATGTTTATTTATGGATTATCTAGTGTCACACTATTATTGTCTGAGCAGGATTTGGAACTCAGGTCTTCCTAACTCCAAGTTGAGCAGTACATCCACCAGGACACACTGCTTCTCTGTCTGTAGGCTGTAGGTTATGTGTCCTGGTCAGGCCAACGTCTGCTATGTTCACTCTCCCTCTGCCCCAACCCAAGGCTGATTGTTGCCCAATGACTTACTTACTTGCTTATCTATCCTGATCCCATTCTCCCAGGAGGCCTACCCCTATGCCATCCTTTTGATATAAGCTGACAGTCATGGCCAAGGGACAAGATGAGTCACCTTCCCCTAGTCCTTTACTACAGATTTAATCTCTTACTAATTTCAGTTGGGAGTCATTGACCTTTCTTGGTGCCTCTGTTTCAAAAGCCAGAATAATTCCAATCACAGATTCAAAGAGAATTATCATTATAATTTCACCTCTGATACGTGGGTCAAGGCCATTTCACCATGACTGGTCTATGGAAGACATTAAACATCAGAGTCTTGTCTTTTTCCTCTCCCTTTCTACTGTTCTCTTCTTTATTTTAAAGTCATATACACAGGGCCAGGGGATTAATTTCCTGTAGCTTATTTAACATCACTGCACTATAGGTCACAGAAAACCACACAATGAATCCAATTAAACCAGAAAGGGAAAGGAGAAAAGATTTGGAGAATCTGAAAGACCAGACACAGTGGGCCTTCCAACCAGCTATGTTTAATGATTCCCTTTGGCTATACATTTGTTTTTTTTTTTTTTTTTTTACCAACTCCAACATTCTCCTGGCTTTTTGGTTGGAACAAGGTCCACTGTACTGGATTAAGAACAGATAATGTTGACTAGAAGGAGATATACAACAGATTTGAGAAATGGGTTCCTAGTAATGGAGTAGGATAATAGGGTATGGTTCTCTGAGTTCATCGTGATTGTTAAATGTCCAGGTTATGTTAAGATTGCGGGCATGAATAACAAGTGTAGAATTTTAGAGCTTAAAGAAAACTAAAAGTTATCTAGTTCAATGTGCTGATTTTATGGACTAAAACCTTGAGATTCATAGAGCTTTAGTGATTTATCAAAGGCCACACAACTAGTCCATGCCAGAACTCTGACCAGAACTCAGGTCTGTCTCCAGGTCATTACATTTTCTACTTTCCTGTTGTGCCTCAGCCTAACGAGGCAACAAGGGGATACACCACAGTGACACAACCAGTTTGTTATCCCGGAATTTTTAAAAAGCTTCCCTTATGAGAAAGCATGTGAAAAATATTAGTTTCCTGGCAAAATGGAAAATGGAGGCAATCCATTCCAGTGCAAAGGACCATATTTGCAGTCAAGAGAGAGCTGGGTTCAAATTTTGCCTCTGACGCTCACTCTCTGTTGTACTATGGGGAAGTCACTTGATCCCTTGAACCTTTGTTTCCTTATTTATAAAATCAGGATAATAAAATTAGCAGGACCCACAGGATTTCGGGGAGGCTTAAATGAGATCATACATGTAAAGTAAAAAGTAAGCTCCTAGAGAGCAGAACAGTTGTTTCTTTGTGCTAATATCTTAGCAAAGCGTCTGATATAGTAGGTACTTTGTAACTGTTTACCAAATTGTTGATTTTTAAGTGTTTTTTAAAAAACCTTTTAAGTACTGTACAGATGTCAGCTATTATTATTATTATTATTATTGAATGAAAACTTTTATTTATTTTAGTTTACGTCATTCATTTCCATGAAATTTTGAGTTACAAATTTTCTCCCCATCTTCTCCCCTACCCACCACCCCAAAACAGCCATCCCACTGTATAACCCCTCCCCCAATCTATTCTCTCCTATGTCCTCCTCCATCACCCCTCTGACTTTCCAGCAGGGCAGGATGGATCTCCCTACCACAGTGCCTGTGTATCTCAAGTTCCAGTTGGATGTAGTTAATAATAATAATAATAATAATAATAATAATAATTGTATATCTATATCTATATCTATATATATCTATATATCTATACATATATATTTTTAACATTTGATTATAGAACTTTAGATTCTAGATTCTTTCTCTTCCTCCCTCGTCACCCACCCCCACTGGAATTCCAGGACAAGCAATCAAATACATTCAGCTAATATTATTACTTCAACTTAAAAAACTTACCAAGAGAGAAATGGCTTTCACCAGTTCACAGAGACCTTGGAGATCATCTGTCCAATCTCCTTACTTTTATAGGTTAGGCAATGAAGAAAAGGGATGATGTTGGAGAGAACGTAGTAAGTGAATGACCTCAAATCTGAATCCAAGATCAATGGGATTTCCATGGAACTATGATGCTTTAAACATTGAATAATGATAATATAATGTTGTTGTTGTCGTTGATTCCTTACTTTTGGGTGGGATGAGTGATTTCACTCTTGGGCATTCCTAATATCCCTCTTTTTATGTAGATTAAGAACTCTTTTGGAACTTCTGGTCTTAGAGAGTTGCCTGTGGGACTCAAAAATGAAGTGACTTTTCATAGTAAACCTAGTACTGGGAGGAATCTCAGAGGTCATCTCATCCAACCTCCTTTTTTATTTCAGATGATGAAACTGAGCCCCAGGAGGTTAGATAACGTATACAAGGTCATACAGATAGTAATGGTCAAAGGCAGGATTTGAATTCAAAATCTTTGATTTCAGTTAGTGCTCTCTTCATTTGTCCAGGGTCACAAAGTCTATCTGTATCAGAGGCAGGCCTCTAACTGAGATCATCCTAATTCCAGGACTGTATCTACCATGCTATTCTCTCTCTTTTTATAAAATATAGACAGACTGGACCCCTGCCTGTGCCAAGGGTTTAAATCAACACGGTGTCCCTTTAAAAAAAATCAACAAAAAGCCACTTTTTAAATGCAAAAAAAAATTGGCTGCTTAACCATTCATCTAGGTCCCTTATAGTTACGATTTTAGATTCCAGCTAAGCTGATTATTCCCTTCATCCTTCTGTGGTAGATAAATTGCCCTCCAAACAGTTTACCCTCTGATAAGTTTTGTCTAAGGCCTTCCAACCCAAGATTTTTTCGGCTTAGTGGGGCCCATAAAAACTCCATGACATTTTTATAGAATGAGCTATTTGTCTTGATGTGTTTGGCCAAATTTTACTGACCACCATGAAATCTATAAGTAAATGAAAGGCCAGGGTATGTTAATAGTGTGCTAGTTAAACTATTTGGGGAGGGAAGTGTCTAGCAGGCATGGATATTACCTTGCTTGAATAGGTAGCTAGGTGGTGCTGTGGGTGGAGCACTGAACCTAGAATTAGGAAGACATGAGTTCAAATCAAACCTTACTAGCTGTGTGATTCTGGGCAAGTCACTTAACTTTCGTCTGTCTCAGTTTACTCATCTGTAAAATGGGAATAATGCCTGATAGCCCCTACTTCCTAGGACTGATGCAAGGATAAAATTTGTAAACATTTACAAACCTTAAAGTGCTATAAAATCATCATCATCATCATCATCTTCTCTTTTCCCCCCTTCCTCCTCTTTTCCTTTTTCTTCTTTCTCCTCCTCCTCTTCCACTTCCTACTTCTCCCTCTTCATCAAGCTGGAAGATACTAAAATCAAAAGCCCTGGAATTTCATCTCACAACAAAGCTAATTGTGTGTGTGTTAGGGATTGGTAGGAGGGGTGTGTATGGCAATTATAGGAATGACTAGACTTGTAGAGAAAAGGGGAGAAGATTTCTCCTAGGTAGAAGCAGTGGAAAGTAGTGGAAAATAATATTATATTTAGAGTCAGTAAGATGTGTTAAATCTGATCTCTGCTACTTCTACATAAATGACCTTAAGCAAGTCCCTTACGACATATAAGTGACTTAAACTGAGACTCAGTTTCCTCATCTGTTAAATGGGGGCAGTATTAGCTGGAGTGCCTACCTGACACAGTGTTGTGAAGACCAATGAGATGACAAATGCAAGAGGCTATACAGGGATTAACATGCCAGCAAATCTGGAAAACACAATAGTGGCTATTGGATTGGAAAGATCAGTTTATACCCCAGTCCTAAAGCTGGGCGATGCCAAGGAATGTTCAAATTACTGAACAATTGTGCTCATTTTACACACTAGCAAAATTATACTTAAGATTCTGCAAACTAGGCTGCAGCAATATGTGAACTGACAATTATTAGAAGAGCAGGCTGGTTATCAAAGAGGCAGAGGAATTTGCGACCAAATTACCAGCATTCACTGTATTATGGAGAAAGCAAGGGTGTTCCCCAAAAGCTTCTACCTCTGCTTCACTGACTACATTAAAGTTTTTGACTGTGTGGATGACAACAAATTGTGGCAAGTCCTCAAAGACATAGAAGTACCAGATAATCTATTTGTCTCCTGAGGAACCTGTCTGCAGGCCAAGGAGCAAGTCAGAACCAAATATGAAACAACTAATTGGTTTAAGATTGGAAAAGGAGTACAGCAAGGCTGTATATTGTCACTTTATTTATTTAACTTACATGCAGAATATATCATACAAAATGGCAGCCTGGGTGAATTGAAAGCTGGAATTAAGGTTGGGGGATGAAAAAGAAACAATCTCCTATATGTAGATGATTCCACTCTGATGGCAGGAAGTGAAGAGGAATTAAGAAGCCTCTTAATGAGGGTGAAAGATGAGGAGCATAAAAGCTGGCCTGAAGTTTAACATAAAAAACCCAAACCAAAACTAAGATCTTGACAACTGCTCCCATCACTTCCTGAAAAATAGAGAGAAGAAATGGAAGCAGTGTCTGATTTTATATTCTTGGGCTCAAAGCTCACTGTAGACAGTGCCTTCAGCCATGAAATTAAAAGATGCTTGCTCCTTGGAAGAAAAGCTATGGCAAATCTGGACAAAACAGAGACACCATCTTGTTAACAAAGGTCCATATAGCCAAAGCTATGAGTACAATACCATATAGTATATTACCATTTCCAGTGGTCATATATGGCTGTGAGAAGTTGAGCACCACAGAATCT
The DNA here is from genome assembly GCA_028627135.1 of Pseudochirops cupreus. Taxonomy (NCBI): domain Eukaryota; kingdom Metazoa; phylum Chordata; class Mammalia; order Diprotodontia; family Pseudocheiridae; genus Pseudochirops; species Pseudochirops cupreus. The sequence continues at coordinate 28,265,615 of CM053580.1, forward strand.
ATGCTTTTGAATTGTGGTGCTGGAGAAGGTTTTTGAGAGTTCCTTGGACAGAAAGGAGATCAAATCAGTCAATACTTAAAGAAATTAATTCAAGCTATTCACTGGAGTGTCAAATACTGAAATTGACACTTAAATACTCTGACCATATAATGAGAAGATGGGACTCATTTGAAAAGATCCTGATGTTAGGAAAGATTGGAGGTAAAAGGAAAAGGGATAGGCAGAGGATGAGATGGAGAGATAGTGTCATGGAAACAATGAACATTAGCTAGGGAAGACTTTTGAGACAGTGGAGGATAGAAGGGCCTGGTGTACCATGGTCTATGGGGTCACAAACAATTGAACATGACTGGATAACTAAACAACAATGACAACAATATAGAGGGGTCAGGGCTAGCCTTGTGACTTCATGGTATATGGAAGTTTCCAGTATGGAAATTCCCTCTATTAATGAAGTTCAGCATCTCCCCAACTCTGGGTCTGGGAGAATTACCTAGAGCACTCAGAGGTAAAGGGACTTGCCCAATGTCACACAGCCACTATGTGTCAGAGGTAGGGCTTGAACACAAATCTTCCTGTCTGACTCCCTTTTCTCTGTGCCATGTTATCTCCCTAAGGTAAGTTGTTATGATTAGAGTGGCAGTATGATAAGGCTTCTAAGAGTTAATCATGGAATGATGGAAAAAAGGAAAAAGGACAAGAAAAGAATCTAGAACTCTAGTAAATCAATAAACATTTATTAAGTGCCTACTATGTGCCAGACATCATGCTAAGTTACGGGGATACAAAGAAAGGCAAAATCCCTTTCCTGCTCTCCCAAGGAGCTCATGGTCGAATGAAAGAGTTCAGTTTACTCTTATCTATACGTATATGTATTCAATTATATCTCACTCTTTCTGTGTTAAAAATGGCTTGAATTACATTGAATTAATACACCTTAAATGTAGATAACAGTCATACATAATTAAATCTATTTGGAGATGGATGAAGCGTTCCTTAGGATATGGAAAGAGAGTTTGTTTTTGCTCTAATAGTGCAGAACAGTGATTTTTAAACCTATGGCCCTTGCATAGATATCCTTTGTAGACCAAATAATGAAGGTGTTCAGTTCTTGATGCCATATTTTAGGAAGGACATTGAGCATATTTAGAGCATCCAGAGGATAATGAGGGGTCTTGGAATTGTGTCATATGAGGGTCAATGGGACTTGGGAGTTGTCTCCCAATATCTATCATTATTATTAGGGGGAAGTCTGTTCAGGTATGGGCTAGACTAGATAAGGGGTTGTTAATCTGGGATTCAAGAATTTAATTTAAAATATTTTAATAACTGTATTTCAATATATTGGCTTCCTTTGTAATGTTATATATTTTATCTTATGTATTAAAGAGCATTATTTTGGGAAGTGGTCCGTCTATAGGTTTTACCAGAATGCTAAAAGGATTCAGGACACAAAAAAGTCAAGAACCCTTGGTTTAGATGATTTCTGAAGTTTGTCCTCTGAGAGAATCTGTGATTCTCTCTCATGTATATGTATTATTCTTTTTCCAATGTATTCTGATGCTCTTTTTATCACTAAAATACAATTTCATTTAAAAGTGTTACTGAATTCATTGTAGCTTTTTATCACCACATATTTTTGTGTTTTCTCAATTGACAGATGTTAATGACAACTATCACGGGGGGAGGTGGGTTCTGTGAAATGTTTAGATATTCAAAGGATTCTACATATTAAAAAAGCTCTGCTGGCTTGGGAGAGAAAGAATAGAATTGTACTTAGGGCTGAGAGTCCAGGTTGATCTCAGGGCCCTGAATTTAGAGGGGGCTAATGGGTACTTTCTGTCTTTCCTTCATCAGAATGGAAACAACTGAGTTTAGCATCTGGTTTATGAGTATGATTAGTTGAAATGGAAAATTACCAAATGGTTAGGTGAAGTCCTTCCTTGCCTTGTCTTGAAATTGTACTCCTCTCATGCCTTATGGAAACAGCCTTGGGCTGATGTCCAGAGGTCTCTTGTTTCCTTACTATGGGCCAGTGTTCCAACCCTGCCAATGAGGCTTCAACGCTGCTTGCCCCAGTCACAAAAATTCCTAGTTATGACCCTGTTAGACAGTACACAACCCAAACCAGTAAACAAATACTCAGAGAATAAATAGATGTTTTTTACACCCTTTCTTTGAGTTTCCTTGAAATTACTACCATCTCCATCCTGTAACACCCCTCCCCCCTACTTTATCATGCAATTAGAATTTAGGAAAATATCACATTCAGATTTTCAAGGGTCATGTGACACCCCTGTGAGTGCCTGTATCAGGAACAATGTTCTTGGGATCTCTGTGAAGGTTGTCAGCATCTCTCTTAATTAAAGTTGGAGCCCAGGGGTTGATGACCTTAATTTTTCCTTCAAAATTAGTTTCAGAAGAATTATTTCCTTAGAACTACATTAACCTAAGGGAGGGTCCTTATGATCAATATGCCCAGGACTACCTTTCTGGTAGCCTCATCTTTCCCTTGGGTTCTAGAATGAGGAGGTCTACTCCCTGGAGGAGGGGTAGATGCGAAGATTTACCTGCCAGTACAACCTGATGAGTTTGCTGACATACTGTTCGCTCCCTCCTGATAGCCAGTACATATAGTCAGCGATCATGGCACTCCTGAAGGTCAAAAACAAAGAAAGGGAAACCAATGCATAAAACAAATGAAAAGCTCCCAAATCCAGCACTGAAAATACTGTATTGGACATAGCAATTACAAAAAGGAAATATTCGCATTTCTATCAGATTAAATAAGTTATAAAGCCTTCTGCAACCACTCCTAATGCCAGTGCCTTCCCTTTGTTAATTATTTCTCATTTATCCCAAATATAGCTTGCTTTCTATTTGTTTGCACGTTTTTTTCCTCATTGGATTATAAGCTCCTTGAAGGCGGGTACTGTCTTTTGCCTCTCTGTGTATCCTTTGCATTCAGCACAATGCCTGACACAAAGTAGGCACTTAATAAATGTTTACTGATTGATATCTCTGTTGATTTTCTGCTGACCTGTAGGCCAAAAGCAGCAGTGTATTTTTCTCTTCGATTATTTTTTTAAACTTCTATTTATACAGTATACAAATATTTAGAAGCTGCAAGAGAAGGCTTTGCTTCAGTTGCTTCTTATTAAACTTTAGAGCATTTGGGGACTAAATTCCATTTTATACACTCTGAAATGCCTTCAAAGTCATAACAGCATAGATGGCTAACTGTAACAAAGGCTTTTAGGCGTATCTCTCTTTTTGCTGAAGTCAAAACTTGTTTGTTTTTGATTAAATTAAGCCTCCTTAGAAATTTCCAAGAAAAAAAATCTCACAAGCCTCCTCCCCACCCCGACATCTTTGTCTTTAATTGAATCTGTTTTAGTATCCAAACTGCTTGTTACAAACATTGCATTCCTCTTATTAGACTGGGGGGGGGGGGAGAATAAGGGGGTTGGGCGAAGGGCTTAACAACTCTCATGAAATGGATATTAATGTGTTGTTTGAATGCAATTTGGAAGAACGTTTTGCTTTTATGGTTGCCTCTCTGCTAGGCCTCTCTATTTCTTTTCTCTAGAGACTCCAAATCCAATTAAATGTGACTGGAAGTAATTCCAAATTGTCACGTTAGCCAATTAAACATATAATAATCCCGTGTACCTAATCACGAGCGCCAAAAGTTTATTGAAGTAGAGCTATCAATGTGTACCCCTGGATGTTTTCCTTATCTTGGTCTGCAGAAATGTGTTGTTTCTTGACATTCTTGTAAATTGAATTTGAAAACTTCCCCCCCTAAATATAGGCGTCTCAGACACAGCCCCATTACAACTCAGTTGGGGATGGTGTGGTGTAGTAGCTAGGGAGCTGAATCTGAATCAGGAAAATCTGGGTTCAAATTCTGATTCTGATAATAACTGGGAGACCCTGGGTAAGTCATTTATGACTCCTCCCTCTCAGCCTCATTTTCCTCACTTTTGTAGGAAAGGGAGCGTTTGAGTAGATAGCATCTAAGGTTCCTTCCAGCTCTGGTTCCAAATCTAAGATCTTAGGATCCCAGGTACTGAACTTAAATCATTAGAAAATCTAGGTTGTCTTCACTTAGCACAGACCAAAACTGAAAGACTTAAGAATGCCAATGGAAAGAAAAATGATCATTTTTGGAGCTGGCCCTAGAATTAAGAGAATGAAGCATTTACATGTTTTCCCCCTTCCTGTTGTTCCTCTGTTCCCGAAGAGGACCAATGACATCAGGACAGTGATGTGTTGACTTTCGAGTGAACTGGGTTTAAGCGACACAGAGTTGCTCAAAGTCATTAGCCTCTCTCTTTCCTCCTGAGTCATCAGAGCACAGTGGCAAGACAAGAATCAAGAAGACAGGATATGGTCCAGAATGCAGTGGGTGCCCTCAACAATTTAGACTCAGGAATGAAGTTATCTGCTTAAAACTCAAAATAAACTCTTGGAAGGGAGTTAAGATGTATTGGGAGCTGTCCATGTCTGAAGGGATAGAGTGAATCCCACAGGTAACAGAAGAAAGGTAAGTCCATTTCAGAACTAGGAGAGTCCCAAAATGATTTGGAAGAATTCTACTACAGAAAGGGTGGAAAGATTGAGTGTCATTGAAATTGCTGACTGATTTTCCAAATGCAATTCAACCTGCTCTCTTTCTCCTAGATGATATAGTAGATGGAGATCCTGACTTAGAGTCAGGAACACCTGAGTTCCAATCCTGCCTCTGACACTGTCTCTGTGACTCTGGTTAAATTCTTTCATCTATCAGCTTGTAAAATGGGGAAAGTAATTGTATTTATCTCACAAGTTTGTCATGAGAATCAAATGAGAGTGCTTTGGAAATCTTAAAGCACTATATAAATATTAGCTATTATTATCAATTCAATTGACATTTCTCTAGCTCAACAAATTGTGACACACAAAAGTAATGGGATATTATTATAGGGAATATGAGAATTCAAAGAAGGAGGGGAAGACGGGTATGAAATGATGAAAGGTTAGGTAAACAGAACCAGGAGAACAGAATTCACAGATATTACAACAATGTTAATGGAAAGACCAACAAACTTAAATTTAGAACTGCTTAATTATAATAGTTAAGTTTGACCTTAGAGAAGAGAATGAGAATATGTATTTCCCCCTTTTTATTAGAAAGGTCAGGCTGTCAAACATAGTCAGTATATTGGCTGGTTTGACTAATTTTTTTATTTGATATTTCTGGTACAAGAGATTCCACATTAAGACTTTTCAAATCTTTGGTATACGGGATGGTTTTGGGGGGGAGGGATGTGTGGAGTGATATATTCAGTTATAAGTGTGATAGAAAGCAAAAGACATCAACAAAACTAAAAAAGAGGGAAAAGGTGGTAGGTTTCCTTAGCCTTTTTTTCTAGGATAATCATTTAATCAAATCATGAGCCCAAGGGAGTCATGTGTTGGGTTGAAAATTTTTCTCAAAGAATAGTATCTCATAAATTTACAGATTGTTGGTGTCCCACATTGCCATCTTGTGCCCACCATCTTGTCTATGCAGCTGTTGTCAGCTGGAACTCAGGGCTCCATTTACTCTTTTGCTCAACAAACCATCCCTAATGAAGATGCCAGTTATCAGTTAAATAAATAAATCATTAGGTTGAGGGCAGTACAAGGATCCTTGGCACAATTTATTAATTTGCTGGATGTTATCAGACATCAGTAGGATGCCAGAATTTAAATGTCCAAGCCAAAGACTATTTCAGTGCTCAGTTATATGTGTTCCTAGCTCAGGCTATGCAAGAGCATTGTAGTTCATGGTTGCAGTATTAGTGGACAAAGATCTAGAGAGACTCACAAATTCAGGTGGTTGGAAAGGGACAAGAAAACCAAATAACCAAAAGAACAAATGGGAAGAATTATGAAGATGGAAGATGAGGGAAAGTAATTTGAAGTTAATGAAACAATAAGTCAAAATGGTTGGGTTTTAGGGATTAATGCTAAAGGAGAAGTAAAAATGTTATTACTTTGCATATATTTTATATTTATTACTTGTATACATGCCATGCCTCTAAGTAGAATGTAAGCTCATTGAGGGCAGAGAATGTCATTCAAAAAATCTTCTGTTGCCTAGCCCAGGGCCTTGCATATAGTAGGTGCTTAACAAAATGCTTGTTAAATCAAATATAAAAAAGAAATTCCTATTTTTAATTTTTAAAAACTCCAAATTTTAATTTAGCGAACAATTGTGTTGTTGACATCTCACTATCCTTCATCCTTACCCAACCAATCATGGAGGAATCTTATCTATTTTCACAACATCTCTTAGATCCAACCCATTCTCTCTACTCACTGCTAGTTCAAGTTCTCATTAGACAAATCCAGCACTCTTATAACTGATCTTGCTGCAAGTCTCTCCCCTCTCTAATCCATCCCACACACCATTGCAAATGTGCCTTTCCTTAAACACAGATCTGACCTTGCCATTTCCCTACTTAATCAACCCCTGTGGCTCCCTATTGCCTTGAGGATGAAATATAAATGTTTCTATTTACCTCCCAACCTCTCTTGCTGATCTCTTTGGACACTGCTCCCCATTCTGTATGCTGTGATCCAGTCATAACAGCCTATTTTCCTTACAAGCAGCATTCCCATTTTCAAGTCTCTGTGCTTTTGCAAAGGCTAGGTCCCATGCCTGGAATGCTCCCTCTGCCTTATAGAGTCCCTCTCTTCAAGACTCAGCTTAATTGCCACCTCTGTGAAACTTTAGTAATCTCCCAATTGCTACTGCCCGTCCTCTCAAAGCTCCCTTGTATTTAATTATTAATTTATGTATATTATAATATATAAAATAGAATAACATACATACACATATGAAACACTAATATATAAATACGTTAGATATAGTCATATAGAATACCCATATACAGTGATTACCAACATATAAATAAATATCAATATTTATTTGCTTTTTATTCTCGATGCATTCATTTTATATGTACTTGTTTTCTTCCCATTAGAAGGTAAGCACCTAGCAAGTGATGATGTTTCTCTATCTCCAGCAGCTAGCACATAGTAGGCGCTCAAAAAATGTTTGGTGATTGGTTGACTGATTGTATTTACCATTTCACCCATATTGGGGTTAAACACATATAGCAACCCGTATAATAGAATTTACATATTACTAAGAGCTTCCTAGATTTTATTCTCATTAGATGATCAAAATAAAGCCTGAGGGCAGGCACTTATGCTTAGTCTTGAGCACCGGTGCCTGGCACAGAACAGCTATTTGACAAGTAGAAGTTGATTGCTTAATTGAGTGATATGGCAAATATCACTATTTTGACTTTGTAACTAAGTAAGCTGAGGTTCCCTGGGGTCTGTTTTATGTCACACAGTTTGTAGAGGAGTTAGAGTTCAATACAACTTTTTCTCAATTCCTCATTAAAATTTGTTAAGTCCAGGGCGCTTTCCATGAGTGCTTGCTGATTGACTGAGTTATAGCCCTGGTGATTTCTCCTTGCAGGGCGAGGGAGGATGCCTCTTCTGCCAGACACTTTGCTTTTCCTAATTTTGCCTTCTGGATCCTTTTCACTCCCTGGTCTTCTGATCTCTGGCAGCAAACCTCTTGTTTGATTAGTTGGTAATGGACAATAGGAGGAGAGGAGAAGAGCCCAGCAAAATCACCATCCCATGTGGAATTGACAAGATCAAAGGCTGGGGTTTACCATCAACTGAATTCCCAAGAGTCCCACAAACATGGCCCTGGTTCTCTAATTAATGCATCCAGTAGCCCTGGCCCTCCTCTTTCGCTCCCTCCCTTATCTCTCCCAGGGGTCCACTAGACAATATCCTAAGTGCCTGCTGATGTCCAACCTTTCTTCAAAGTGTCTTTTCGTATCAACATTATCCACTTTAGTGAAAGTGAAAGCTTCTGAGGGGAGGGAGGAGCTCACAAACCCCATTTATTTTACTCTTCTATAAGAGGATCCAGCTCAACACTCTATTTTTGAGACTGAGTGCTCAGGACATGCAATTGATGCTAATGCTGATGCTGAGAGGGTCTGGAAAGACATTGTTTTGATGTGCAGTGTATATAAAATTAATTTGGAATTATTTTAACATGGCACCCTCTGGAAATATCTTTTTAAAGTAGGTTTTTATTGATGTTGATCTTTTTTTAACATCACTATAACACTTTCTGAGTGACTCCTCACCTCCCCCCCACCCCGAACCCTTTTTGCAACAAAGACATGTAGTAATTGAAACAAATCAACTGTCACATATCTTCAAAGAATGATCGCTCCTATGCAGTCATATTAATACAGGGTTGATGTTTCTTTTATGCTTGCTATACAAGATTGCTGCTTAAGATGCATTTTGTTTTTCAAAGTGTGTTATCATAGCATGGTACCATAGAAAGAATACTAACTCTGCCTTCAAAAGACCTGGGTTCAAATCTTGCCTCTGATGGCAATATAGCACTGAAAGAAGAGGGATGAGTTTTTCCATTAGGTAGGGGCTACAGCCATGAATGGGATGAAGGCATTCAGACCACACTCTTAGGCTAGCTAACAAGGTCATTACTATAGTCAGGGCCAGTTGATAGAGTTAGCAGCTCTCTGGGAGCCATGGAAAGCTTGATTCTTCTCCTGAATATCTCTTGGTGTCTGGTAGAGCAACAATTTGGTGATGTAGGATTTGCCTAGAACTGGACTCTTCCTGTTGAACAGGACTCTACAGGAGCAACAGCACCTCCTTGGCTCGGGACTCCAAGGATCAAGACTTCAATCTCCAAGATTAGACTTGGTATATAGACATGCAAAGCTTGGAGTGCTGGGCCATGAGTTAAACTCTCTGGGCCTCAATTTCTTCCTCTGTAAAATGAGATTGAATTGGATGTCTCCAAACCTATGAGCTTATGGTCTATTAAACACAAACACTCACAATGCTGCATTCAAAAGGATATATAATAGAACCTAATTATAACATGGACTTAATTTACCGTGGGTCAAATCTATCCCTGGAACATAACAGCTGCATACAGTCAAAGTCTCATCACTCATATAATGGCAGCCCATAAAGTGGATTATCTCCTAAAATAATATGATGAAAGGATTCCAGTGAGCACATATTACACTGCCATTTTTTAAAAGGTCAAATATTGTTAAGTAACCATGCAATTGTAAGATTATACATAATGGACAGATTCTCTGACAGATTATCCATCCAGTTCCAAATGCATGCTCTCTTTCTGCCTCTGTCTCTCTCTGTCTCCGTCTGTCTCTCAGTCTCTCCCTCCCTCCCTCCCTCCCTCCCTCCCTCCCTCTTCCTCCGTCTCTGTCTCTGTCTCTCTCTGTCCCTCTGTCTCTGTCTCTCTGTCTCTGTCTCTGTCTGTCTCTCTGTCTCTCTGTCTCCAGTATGGCCACACGGTGGGGTAAAGCCATAAGATATATGGAGACAAAAGGCAACCCTCACCAGTTGGAGCTGTCAGACCTATCAGACCAGAGGGGACTTTGGAAAGTCTTTTGGTTCATTACCTTGTCTTTAGGCACGATCCCACTTAAATCTTTCAGCTGAGACAGATGAGAATCTTTCTTTTTTTTTGGAGGGGGGAAGGTAGGGCAATTGGGGTTAAATGACTTGGCCAAGGTCACAGGCTAGTTTTGTGTTAAGTGTCTGAGGCTGGATTTGAACTCAGGTCCTCCTGACTCCAGGGCTGGTGCTCTATTCACTGTACCACCTAGCCACCCCGAGAATCTCTTTTTTTCAGAGACCTCCAGAGAAAGGCTTTTCTCTGCTTTCCTCACCTATGCCTGGGTTCTTTGGTCCTAAATTCCTCCTCCCACATTTCCTTTTGTTCCTATTTTCCCTGTTGATGGGGAGCTGCTCGTTCTCACCCACTGTCTGGTGATTCTTTGTTTCCTTGAAGTCAGATATTTTCTTCTTTTCTAGGTTAATTAAATGACCCCTGGTTCCTTTGAACTCTCTTCACAGGGCTACTTTTTTCAGTACTGAGGTATCTCATGGCTCCTAAGTAGTGGAGTCCAGAACTGGGTTAAAATTTTTTAAGGCTCAGTTTCCAATATATAGTGTTCTCATTTATGCAACCAGTGTTGATATTACATAGCTCCCTTCCTTTTAGCTTATGGACTGTTGCAGCCTCTAAATAATACTAACAGACATTTATTCCATTTCAAATCTGCAAAGACCTTTGTATACACCATCTCATTTGAGCCTTACAATCCTATGGGATAATATCCTATAGATATTTTTATCTCCATTTAAAAGAGGAAGAACCTGAGGTTCAGAGAAATTGGCTGACATGTCCATGTTCACATAGCTAGTAAAACTCAGGCAAGATTTGAACTCAGATCTCTCTGATTTCATTTCTCAAACTAGGCCTCCCATTTTCCTGCAGAGATTTCTGTTTCCCGTGCTGGATGCATCACACACACTCATATCTTACTAGTTTTAATTGACTTCTGATTTGTTGGAAAAGTAATCGCCTTTTGGAAGTAAATATGGGCCTGCTATTCTCAGGCAGATATAAACATGAAAGATTGTAGCCTGTGTAACTGGAATGGAGATAAGAACTGAATTATCAAATTCGCAGAAGCTTAAACACAAATAACACATTGGGAAAGAGCAAAGATGATCTATCGGAATGTGTATGTTACAGCAGATCCTGAATAAACACTTTTCTGGTGCCTCTGTGTTAGGAAGAACATAAAGCTAGCCAAAGAGGACTGAACAATGCTCATCTTAGACCACTGGTTCAGGATTTCTTTTTTCCAGCAAGGGGAAGATGTGTGTGTGTGTGTGTGTGTGTGTGTGTGTGTGTTGGGGGAGGAGAGGATACAAAGCTTGCCTACAAAGGTACTGAGCTCCCAATCACTGGTGGTTTTTAATCAAGTCTTGGTGACCCCTTTTTGGGCATGGTCTGGGGGGCAAGTATGTCAAACTTAGGGCTCCCTGGCCCCATGCCAACCCTAGTGGCTCTGAACTAGGTTAAAATGTGATTGGGAAGAGTCTATCAAAATGAATAAAAGTACAGTACAATATAGATAATGCTAATTTGTGGCTTTCTAAGTCAAGATGCCCTTATAGGTATCTTTCTATTTGAGGGTGACACTGTTCTAGAGGACTCTTCTCTGCACAGAGAGTATGAATTAGACTTGAGGGGCTCAGAAGGCCCTTATGACCCAAGTGGTGTACCAGCCAATGGCACACATCTCAAGATCATAGATTTAGGGCTGGAAGGGTCCTTAGGAGTCATGTAGTTCAACCCTCTCTTTTTACAGAGGAGGAAACTGAGGCTCAGAGACATTAAGTGATGTCCAAAATCAGCTTGGTAGTAAGTGATGGAAGCTGGATTTGAACCTGCATTGTTTAACTCCAGGGTCAATGCTTCTTCTGCTCCAAGATTCCACTTCTCCTAGATGTCTCAAGGCAGCTCAGTTAGCTCTTCTCTGGCTAGAAAAGCTTTGGCTCCTTCTCATCCAGTGAATGGTCTTCAGCATTCATATCTGAGGAGAGGAGCAAACTCTCCATGCTCTTCTAACTCCTCCTGACTCTTCAGGAATCAAGCACTGGAACCTGGGAGCTGTTCTGGGACCTGTGTTTAAGCTAGGTAACTCAGTGAATAGAGTACTGGATGTGGAGTCAGGAAGATCAGAGTTCAAATTTGGCCTCAGATACTTGCTATGTGACCCTGGGCAAATCACTTGACCTTTGCCAGACTCAGTTTCCTCAACTGTAAAAATGGGGATAATAATAGCACTTACTTCCCAGGGTTGTTGTAAGGACCAAATGAGATCATATTTGTAAAATGAATTGTAAACCTTAAAGTGCTACATGAAAGCTGTTACTGTTGTTATTGTTATCCTTTGTGACCCAGAAGCTCTCTAGGCTGTAGATGAAGGTTGGAGACACTGAGAAGGTCATGTTGACTGCCCTTGAAGCTCAGCTTCTGGTAAGCACTTGTTCTATGCCTTTTGGATGAGAGATAGAACTGGGCCCCTGTCGCTGTGTTTAAAACTTTCCAAAGAGAGTGAAGCCAGGACAAATGTGCTGAATGAATTAATGTCCCCTTTGGGGGAGGTCATTAAGAAAATGTTAGGATGAAGGAGAATCTCTCTCTGAGTAGTGGGAAGTAGGACTTAGCTTTAGTTATCGAATCAGTGTGGGTCATATGACTAAGGAGGACATTAATACACTTCCATTGCCAGGACGGACAAGGAGTAACGAAAGTCCAGGGGGAAAGAAAACTCGATAATTACCAAAGCTTGGAGAAGCCTCCAATGGGGCCATGCTACCTGTGCTGAAATATATGAAGATCTGTCCCTCGAGAGAGACATATTCCTGCTTGGCATCAGAGGGCTAACCAGCAATGGATGGCAGTGACAGGCAAATTTAGGCTTGAAAAAAGTAAAAATTCCCTAATTATTAGAGCTGTGCAAAATGGAAGGAGGAAAAGTTGGATGGCCAGTTTCTGGGAAGACTATTAGGGGTTCAGATCCTCAGGTCCTTTCCAGCTGAAAATCCTGGAGGGTATGAAAGTAGGTCTACCCACAGGGGAGGGAGGTTTTGGCTTGGTTTGCACAGAGATGCATCTCATAAATCTTAAGGGGCATGAGCTTCGTAGAACTGACGTTTTCCCTAGATGTAGCATCAGGTGAACAAACTAATACCTGAGCTTCGTAGAACTGACGTTTTCCCTAGATGTAGCATCAGGTGAACAAACTAATACCTGAGGCTCAAAGAAAGCATGAAAAATACTAAAAAGGTAAAGGAAGGGGGCTGGAAACCCACAGCACCATTCTGGGTTGGAGCATCACTGGCCAGAGTCGGATCACAGGAGGCTGACTGCAGCAGCCAGGAACCGTCCTCAGGGTCCGCTTACCACCAGCAGAGGTCGCCCTCCCCTCTTCCTCTAAGACTGAAGCTTTCCAGTTTGTCTGTTTCGCTAACCTTGGTGCTGATTTTAAAGCTCTCCCTCACCACAGATAGACTCAGAACTCGGCGGGGGGGGGGGGGGGGGGGGGGGGGGG
>CM053580.1:28288219-28318508 GCA_028627135.1 Pseudochirops cupreus
CTGGATAATAAAGACTCCAAGACTGAGGCCCAAGACAGCGATCCGTCCAGGCCACTCAAAGCGAGAGCTCTGGCGGAGAAGAATCGCTCAGTCCCCCTCCTGCCTGCAGGCCGCGGGCGGGAAGCTGCAAAGCCCAGGCAGGTGCAAAACCTCTGCCTTTCACTTTTTTGCTCTGGAGGCCTTCTGGCCGGACTGCTTATCTCCCCCTTTCACAAATCCCATTCACAGCTGCCACTAATCCGCTCACCTGAAGCTTCTCAGCTCCTCCCATCCAGCCGCCCCCCGGGGTACAGCCTCGGCTTCAGGCCAGGCTGGTTACGGTTCGCAGTGCTGATATGGTTCCTTGTAGCCAAGCTGACTTTAGTGGGAAGTATCTTTGTGTGCGTTTTGGAGTTCTAGGATTGGTTTAGAGTCCTATTCTATGGGTATTTTGGGGTGGCTATGTGAGAGCTGCGATGTGTTGCTGCTGCTACGCTGCCATCTTGGCTCCACCCCCCTGCTGATGCTTTTTAGAAAAAAATCACAGCATGCTGTTTGTGTTGTGTTTTTAATTGTCTTTTAAAAATTTTGTAAATGTACCCAGAGGCATGAGTAATGGCACATGCTTCCAAATTGAATAGGAATATATATATATATATATATATATATATATATATATATATGTTAGGAAAAGCAGTAAGAGGTCACAGATATTTAAAAATAAGAAACTATCATTTCATAGCAAGAATATAAAGCACACCAAGATACTTACAAACTAGTCCCAGAATTACTTAATAGCATTAAAGGTCATAAATTCATGAATTTTCAGTCTGAAAGGACCTGAGATGTCATCTGGTCCAAGCTTCTCCTTTTATGGATGGGAAAATTGAGGCCTGGAGAAGTAATGGGGCTTGTTCGATGGGATTCAAACTTAGATCCTGTAACTCCAAATTCGTCACTCATTTTGAAGCTTTGATGTTCCAAGTTAAGAATACAAACTCACCAAAGATATGATGACCAGGATAAATATACATTGGAACCCTGGAGAAGAACCCTTATGCCACATTTGTTCCTGAGCTTGAAAGTTAAAAAGTTTGGTGAGAATGTAACCAAAAAATGGAAATAGAGATAGCTAACTAAAGAAGAGTCAACAATAGATGTGATCTTGTCCCAGATATCTATCTGGTCCTCAGTTTCCTCATCTGTCAAATGAAGGAGTTGGACCAGATGATTTCTGTGGTCTCCCCTAGTTTAAAATCCATAATTTTTTGTGTTTATGAATATATAAAAATCCTATTAGGAACATCATCTTACATTTATGTTAGCCTATTAGGATTTTAGGAATTTCCCTAAAAAGTATCAAAATTTGTAGAGGTTCTACTTTTGGGAGATGTATAGAGAAAGAGACATCCTAAAACAGATTGTATGAAATACTCAAGAGAAGGAATAAATGAGGTCAGCAAAGATGGGAAGGACAATGATGGGAGGTCAAGCAGTTATATAACCAGGGACAGTAATGTCAGATGGGTCAATTCTCCTGCATCATTGGTATTCATACAAGATGCCAGGCTGCAAAGGAAGGTTTTGAGTATATGGATAGATTCTCTATGGAAGACATGGACCAGCACTGCATGGGATGAGAAGATATGGAGGGGTCAAATCCCACAACATGGTGATGAAGTCATTGACTTGTCAAAAGATCAAAATACTAAAATTCAATGTGTTTTACATTATTTTGATGTTCCCTATTTCCTTTGTTAAAAGAACAAGAAGACAAAGTCTGCCTGTTGAAGCAGAGAACTATTAATAATTCCAGCATCTTTATGCAACAGAGATTGTTGATCTACAGGGGGGAAAAGGGAGATATCATTAGGGAACAGAAGGGGAGTGTTAGTTTTCAATTCACATGTGATTAGGAAAAGTCTGCCCACACAGTGTTTTTTCTCTTTCACTGTATGAGCTGATAATGGAGCTCTGTCTTCTCCTTTAAGCCCACCAAATTTCCTGATTTCTGCTGAGGGCTACACCATTCTTCCTGTAACCCACATTTATAATCTTGGACCTTCAACATTTTCCCTTCACTCAGTGCCTGCATCTAATTAAGTGCCATGCCTTATTGATTCTATCTTCCTGAAATCTACCCCCTTCCCTCCATTTATACAACCACCACCTCAAATACTGGTCCTCAACATCTCTTTTCTAGACTACTTTGATAAGTTCCTGGCTGCTCTTCCTGCTTCCAGTCTCTTTTCTTCGCATTGCCAAACTGCCAGAATGATCTTCCTCAGTGACAGATCTCACCATGTCACTCTACTTTCCTCAGGAAGTTACACTAGGTCCTACTGCCTCTAGGGCAAAATACAAATGCCCCATTCTGCATTTAAAATTGGCATTTAAACTTCAATTAAAAATTAAAAAGTTTGGCAATCCACACTGACTTCACCTTATTCTCCTTCAAGTGTTCTCTCTGTTCTAGACAAATTGACCACCTTGCTCTTCTCTAACAGAATTCCACCTGATTTTTATGCACGTTTGCTGAATTTGTCCTTCATGAAAAGAAGATTCCCCCACCTCCCTTCTGCCTCTCAGAATACCTGGACTTCTTCTAGGCTCAAATCATACCTGAGTACTAACGATATGCATGTCAACCACATCTCAAAACCCATTTACATAAGGTTCTCTTCATCGGTGGAGACTGATTATTCTTCATTGTTGGGGAATGATTATTCATTACCCTGAGCCTGAGAGAAGAGTTCTTGGGGTTTTGACTTTGAGCCTCAAGGGAGAAGAGGAAGAAGTGTGATACCAGGAGAGAGAGAGAGAGAGAGAGAGAGAGAGAGAGAGAGAGAGAGAGAGAGGAGACAGAGAGACAGAGAGACAGAGAGACAGAGAGAACAAAGAGAGAGAATGACTGTGCCTGGCTTATTACTGTAGATCTCTAGATATTTCAGTCAGGCAATTTCTTATTGGTGAAATTTGGGTCTCTGTCTGTCTATCTATCTCTGTCTCTCTCTGTGCCGCCCCCGCCCCCCCCCCCCCCCATCCTCAGCTAAGCTAGGTATCTTCTAGCTGAGAGCTCATTTGGTCTGTATGGTATATTCTCATCTGTATGCCTTCTCTGATTTCTATTTGCTATCAACTTGGATAAATGGGTTTATTTGCTATTCACTATGTGTGTTCTTTGTGTAACTGGCATTTGTGGGAAGGGAGTCAAGCCTTGGAAATAGAGCTTGGGGCCCTCTTTCTCCATTAAGGGATAGTGATCAGGAGCTCAGCTTGAACCTAAAAATTATTTCCCCTAGCCTAACAATATTTAAAGAGGGGCAGATAGACATAATTCTAGCCTAATACTTTTCTCTGAGGAGAGTAGAGTGGCTTATTTATGGCACAAATCTCCTTATTCCCCTCCTGGCAAGAATCAAAGTCTCCCTTGGAGAAGGTTGAGCGGAGGAGATTAGAGCTGTCTATTTGTGCCTCTGTGAGCAGGCTGATGTGGACATACAAAACCTATGTGGGCAACACACATCTCACCCTTGCACAAAGAAAGGAACAAACAGTCCGTGCCTTAAAGCAACTCATGTTCTAAGCAGGGTGGGGGTGGGTGGTGGAGCAGCCAGCAACAATCAAATACAAACAAGACTTAGAGAGAAAAAGCCTTTCCTGTTTTCTCAGTTGGGGAGCTACTTCAATCTCTTCAAATTATCTTGTATTTACTTACTTGTGCCAATCAATACTGTGTCTCTCCAGAAGACTGTAAGCTCCTTGAGGGCAGGAATTTGTTTCTTCTTTGTATCCTCAGTGCTTCACACAGTGATTGAACTGAGTTAAACTGAATTTTGCTTAGTGATCTTTGATACTCCACAGCTCCTGACATATATTTGGCAGCATGGTACTAGTACAAAGACTACTGGGTCTGAACTCAGAAAACTTGGGTTCAGATCATGCTCCCATAAATCCCTGTGAGTCCTCATATGACACATGAAGAGCTTGGGCCACATGACCTCTGAGGAGTCTTCTCACTCTATTTAGGATCCTATCACCTAACTTCCCAAATAATCCAGTATTTGGGGAGTAAAAAGAAAATGCTTCTCTAGTGAAAATAGGATGCAAAAACAGATGCTGTCATGAAAAGGATTTTTTATTTTTTGCTTTTTTTGGAGGGAGAAGACAGGGCAATTGTGGTTAAGTGACTTGCCCAAGGTCACATGGCTAACAAGTGTTATGTGTCTGAGGCTGGATTTGAACTCAGGTACTCCTGACTCCAGGACTGGCCCGAGTCCTAATCAGGGTCATGCCTCTTCAATACCTTCCATTCTCCTAGAGTCTCAGAAGCTGTAAAGCTGGGGCATCATCTGGAGTGGAGGGAGAAGATAAGAGGGGGTGAGACTGTCCTCTCCCTGCACTGTGATGCTATGTGACTGGGATTCTTCTTGGACCCAAGAGGTAAAACAAGTCCTGGTCTTCACTGTGCAATGAAAGATGGAGTTAGATGCTATCCATGTTTCCTGTCAAGCATTCCCCCTCCCAGATCCTCAGAGCCTGTCTAGTCCAATCCAATTCCCCAAAAAGGAATCCACCCTTTGACAGACCCAGCAAGTGCTTATCCATTTGACTGTGCCTGGAGGTGCCCTTCTCCTAGGCCCTCTCACCCCCACCTGTACATTCTGGCCTTCTGTTCTAGGTCCTATGTTCTAAGGACTCTTCCAGCTCTGCTAAGTCTCTGGTTCCAAGATTCTATAGGTTATGAGAAGAACACATGTAAGATAATCCAGAGATGTTCAGATCTGTTATCAGCAGGGCTCTAATAGGGACCAAGTAAACGCATGAAGAGTCAGAAGAAATGGAGATGCTTGAGGCCTGTGTGACTTTGGGCAAATCCCTTAACCTCCCTCAGTTTCCTCATCAGCAAAACTTAGAGGGGATGGACTAGAGAGATGGTATCCCTTCCAGCCCTAGAGCGATGATGCCATGACTTGGTGACCACTTATCCCGCCCCTCTCTCCCAGGTCTCAGTTTCCTGAGGGGTTTGATCAGATGAGTTACCTTCCTGCGTTCAGTTTATAATCCATTAAGCCTATCACTATTTATTACTTTGTGTCCTTTTTCTCTTTTATAGGATTATATAGACTCTTAGACTTTCAGAGTTTGGAGGAACCTTAGAGATAACTTGAGGAAAATTTTATAATAAAATTTACAATATTATTATATTGTAATATATAATATTACTGTGCTTTATTGCAATCAATCATGAACCACTTTAAGGTTTGCAAAGTGCTTTACACAGATGGTCTCATTTGATCTTTACAATGACTATGTGGAAAGCAGTATAAGCACTATTAAGCCCATTTCACAGATGAGGAAACTGAGGCTCAGAAATATGAATCCACTTTCTTTGGGTTGCACAGCTACTAAGTATTTTGGTAGAAAGGTTCAAACCCAGGTCTTCTTGATTTCAGGTTCAGCAGTCTTTCCACTCCATCAGGTTACCTTTAAGTGTCATTGCTCAAGTCTCATTTTTAAAAAAATAGCCTTAATTACATCCTCTTTAGTAATCTTTTTGAAGTTTATGTATCCTTGCAATATTTTCCTCATAATGTGGAGTACACCCCAAAGATCTAACCTTTCTTAGACTAAAGAGTATAAACATAGCTTCTATCATAACTATATTAAAGTTAATTTAGATTTTAATTACATTAGGCATTCACGAATCGACAGCTAGGTCTTCAAGGTGCCCCTGATGAGGATAAACCTGACCCCTCCCTCTCACCTCTAAATCTTATGTCCCAATTTAACAATGCAACAGACATTTATTAATGTCTGTTTTATAAAAAGGAATGTGTTACAGTGACTCAAGAGCTGTCCTGGGAAACTGGGAAACCTGGGTTCAAGTCTTGCCTTGGACATGTGCCAAATGCACAGGCTCTCAGTGACCCAGACTACTGTCTGGGGCTGGTTGTTGTCTTTTGTTCTAGAAGAGGACCAAAATGACATCATTTTGTTAGAGTCAAGTTACAAGGCATCTGACTGTGACTGATGAGACCAACACGAGCTCACAAATAGTCCATGTGAACACTGGGGGTGGATTGTCTAAATCTGAGCATCTTGCAATTCTTTTGAGCTACTTCAGTTCTGTTTTGCTCATAGAGCACAGCACCTTTTCTGATGAAGGCATGCCATGCTGGGTGGTCTTGTGGGTTGTCTCCCACATCACACAATCAATTCCAAAGTTCTTGAGATACTGAATCTCTGGGACTATCAGACTCTCTAAGACCAATCTGCATTGAAGGAGGGGGACTTCCACATTTGCCACTCTGCTGACATCACAGGTCTAGTCTCTTCCCTCCCCACATCCCTTCAAAAAGAAAAGTGCAAAGCATTCCCTGCCCTCATGGAGATTACTGTTTACTGTGAGTGGGGAGGTGTGGGCAGGAAACCTTGTCACTGAGCTAACCAACTCAGGGGAGGGATGGAAATAGAGTAATGAAAAGTCAGCCTGTCTTCTCTAATTTCATACCTGGAAAACATAAACCCCAAAGAAAAATTCCAACAGTGTCACTGCAGCATTTGGGGGGAAATGAGAGCTTCCTGGCTGGCATGTTTCCATTTCTAATGTTTATTATATAACTATATTACAAGCCCTAAATGCAACTATTCACAGCCCTTATTAAGATGGTACTGGCAGTGCCTTCAGTGTCTCCAGAATCAGAAAAAGAAAGCAGCTGGCCAGTTGAGACCAGATATTAGCATATGAGACTCAATTATATCTCCTTGAAAGCATAAATGACAGCTTACTTTAATGAAAAAAAAATTCCAGGATTGTATTTTTAGCAGTGAACATGCAGGATGAATGAATTCTTGCCTCCTAATCGAATCAGGGCTCAGTTAAAATAAACTCCCAACACTACTATCATCTCTTCAGAATCACTAGTCTTGAGTCTACCTGTCAGAAGGTTTCTCCTCCCTTGCAAGATACATAATAATCTCATTCACAATCATACAGTTGCACGACACACAAAAAGGCTGACATGTTCCTTCCTGCTTGTGGCTGTCGTGCTCCTACTGAGTGATTGCTTACCTATAGCAATACCATCTTTCGACATTGCTGGATTTCCAAACACCTCCATTACTTCTTGGATCTCTCTTTTCTTTTGGGCAGACTGTGATTCATAGGTGCATAATATTCCTGGGGAAGATGGGTAACTTCTGCCAGGGAGAAAAAAATGATTCCTTGGGTCTCAAGAAACCCACCTGTCTTCTGTGGGCTCTCAGTAAGTATCACACTTAGCTGAGCAGCCTTGTGGGGCTGTGTCCTTATCATGATGAATGAAAACTTGCTTACTTGCTAAAGGAAAGAGTAGAACTCATTCGGTATCTTGAGGCAGTCTCTAAAAGCTTGACTTATACTGATCTTTCAAGGCCAGGTCAAGCCAGGCATTTCTTATTCTAATTCCTCTTTGCCCCCTCCACTCCCTTAGGTATATTTGATTACTCTCATTTTATAAAGAAGGATTTTGTTGACGGCTTTGTCTTTACATTACAGTCATTATGCAGTTCATTCTCCAAAGTGAACCCTCCATTGTAGACATGAAAAGGAAATGCAAAAACAAATAACACAGAAACCTTATCTAAAAATGTAAATGACATTCTGTCCCAGTAGTCCACCACCTCTCTGGAAGTGAGGAAGAAGTCTATTATCTCTAAGGTCTTTGGGACCTTCTGTTGTATAGGGTCTCTTCTGGACTGTCGCTCCATAGCCCACATGCATAAGCTTTCCTTACTTTTCCTTACTTAGTCTGTGGGTCTGAATTCCTAAAACTATAGCTCACAAGCCCCCATTGGTTTATTTACTTTTAAGTTGATCCAAATGACTCAGAGCAAAGGCATTTATTAATAATAATAATAACAGCTAAGACACTGGCATTTAAAGGCTGGCAAAGGGTCATACATATTTTATCTCATATATTGTCTAATCTGGTTCCCACAACAACATTGTAATGTAGGTGCTATTATCGCTCCTTTTTCAGATGAGAGAGGTTAAATGATGTGCACAGTGTCACACGGCTGGTGGGGGTCAGCATCTGTAGTACTTTACAAGAGATACAGGGAAAAACCTGAAGGGCAGGTCTCAGCAACTGAGTTCTTGCCATACCATTGTCTCTCTTCCTGATTGCTGAAGTTGCCCTCTCAATTTATTCAAGAGCTGGTTGGCTTTTAAAATTGTATTTTATTTTGAACTTATGAAATAACATGAGTATTTCCATAACATAGTAGAATAAAAAAAGATGATCGCCCATGAAACTGAGAATCTATTATGCATAACTTGTTATTCCTTTTAAATGTATAATAAAGTTATCATGTAACTTTTTCCTTTTTTTCTTCCTTTTCTCCTAACCTCTGCCCTAGAGATGACTATCATTAGACACAAATGTGTGTGTGTGTGTGTGTGTATGTGTGTGTGTGTGTGTGTGTGTGTGTGTGTGTGTGTGTGTAAAATCATTCTACACATACTTTTATTTATCAGTTCTTTCTCTGGATGCAGATGTCTCACAATTCCTTTGTGTTAATTTGGGTATTTATAGTAGTCAAAGTGATTTAGTCGCTTAAAGTTGTTCTTGAAACAATATTGCTGTTACGGTATACAACATTCTTTTGGTCCTGCTCATTTTGCTCTTCGTTATTTCATTGAAGTCTATTCATGCTTCTCTAAAATCAGGAAGCTCATCATTCTTACAGCACAGTAGTATTCTATCACAATCATATACTACAACTTGTTTAGCCATTCCCCAATTTATAGACATTCCTGCAATTTCCAGTTCTTTGCCACCACACAAATAGTTGTTATAAATATTTTAGAACATATAGGTTCTTTTCTTTTCCCCCTAATCATCTTTGGAAACAGACCTAGTGATGTTATTGCTGGGTCAAAAGGTATAGGCAATTTAAGAATTCGCTTTTAGCTAGCTTGTTCTAAAAAATCTTGGTCCAATGGGCATAGCTGATCTTCTCAGATAATCAGTAGACATTTCCTGTGGGGTGCCTGTTAACCCTTATCCAAAGGTCAAAGAGCCCTATAACTCTTTCAAGGGATTTAAAAAACTTCTTCATATCTCCCAAAGTAGGGCAGGGAGAGGAAGGGAACCAGCATTTAATAAGTGCCTACTATGTGCTGGGGGAGGCACTTTA
Organism: Pseudochirops cupreus; assembly: GCA_028627135.1. NCBI lineage: Eukaryota > Metazoa > Chordata > Mammalia > Diprotodontia > Pseudocheiridae > Pseudochirops > Pseudochirops cupreus. Next base: position 28,297,382 of record CM053580.1, read on the forward strand.
CAAATATCATCTAATTTGATGAGAAAGTACTCTAAAGGAGTAGAGGTGTGTGCATTGGCCAAAGTCTGGAGGGAACATATTCTTTAAAACTAGCTAATGGACTAGTCAACATGCTTGCCTCCCACCTTTGTCATAAGTTTCCCCATTACTCAGGGTTCATCTTTTGCTATACTGGTTCTCAAGGCACTGCCATTTTCAGTTTTTATTGATGTTATGGATCCAAAGAGCATTATTACCTAATCAGGTTTTTAGAATCAGTGTTACTGATCCAAAGAACAGGCATCTTGAAAATTTTCAGCATTCAAAACAGTGCTGAGGAAAGATGTTGAAGAAAAATGAGAGGACAACTGTGAGCAAGGACAATGGAGGGGAAGAGACAAAGGATGAACATGACGTGCAAATTGGTTCATGGCAAGGATGGAGATGTTCTCACTGGATGACTATAGCTACTGGAAGAGGAGCAGCAGAAAGAAAAAAGGGAATCGAAATGCAGAGAGAAGAGTGTGTGTTTTCCCAAGTTGGAAGGTATCTCAAAAGCCATTTAGTCCAGGATCTATGGACTTATTAAAAAAAAATTCTAATGCTAGCATTTCAGTAGAAATGACGATTTCCCTTTGTAATCCTATTGATTCTATTCTCTTCCTTTCTCTTTCTTTCTTTCTTTCTTCCGGGGCTGGTAGGGCAATTGGTGTTAAGTAACTTGCCCAAGGTCACATTGCTAGTTTTGTGTTAAGTGTCTGAGGCTGAATTTGAGCTCAGGTCCTCCTGACTCCAGGACTGGTGCTTTATTTACTGTGCCACCTCGCCACCCCTGGATTATTTTCTGCATTATTGCAAGAAGGGGTCCCAGAGGCTTATCCAGAATATCAAAGGCTCATGACATGGAAAATATTAAGAATCTCTGGATCTAGTCTGATCCGCACCTGAAAAATAAACCCTATTACAACACACCATTAAATTATCAGCCTGCTTCTGCTTGAAGACTTCCGAGGAAAATGAAGCCACCACATCTCGAGGAAGCTCATTTCACTCGTGGACAATCCTCATTCATAGGAAGTATTTTTTTCCTCTACACCAGGCTCTTTATGACTTCTACCCACTGCACTTGCACAGCACTGATTGGAAAGGCAAAATAACTTTTAGGAGCAAATAGAGTTGCCCGAGCTTTTATGCAACTTTGAAAGGTGCTTTCAACCTTTAAAACAAAGGCACTATTACTGGAGTGCTAGAAGTAGTGAGCAAATCAGGATATTGCTGAAGAATTGTGTGTCATATAACTCATTTTTGAACACAATCTATCTCCTGAGCAATTCGATTTCATTTTATTCTATTTAAAACTATTTCTCAACGGATATTATATAAATATACACATATTTATGCAATATATATACATGTATATATGTATATGTGTGTGTGTGTGTGTGTATTTATTCAGTTGTTTCAATTTTCAACTCTTTGTGACCCCATTTGGGGTTTTCTTGACAAAGACACTGGAATGGTTTGCCATTTCCTTCTCCAGTTCATTTTACAGATGAGGAAACTGAGGCAAACAGGGTTAAGTGACTTGTTCAGGGTCACACAATTAGTAAGTGTCCGAGGCTGGATTTGAACTCAGGCAGACTCATCTTCCTGACTTCACACCTGGCACTCTATTTACTGTGCCACCTAGCTACAACAATTATGTTTACTTTACAGATGAAGAAACTGACTTGCCCAGTTGCTAATAAGCACCTGAGATAAGATTTGAACTCAGGACTCCAAGCCCCTTATTCTTATCTACTGAGCCAAAGAGCTGCCTATTTACTGACCCCTTACTGTGTGTGTGGCACCTTGAGGGACACAAAGATGAGTAACGTGTAGGAGCTCACGGTCTGTTGGGGCGGGTGATTAAAAAGCATGTAAAAGGCAGAAGATGATAAAACACAGAGGAAAGCAGGACTCAAGGAAGGCTTTGGGAGAGGTGGAATTTGACTTTGATCTTCATGGAAGGACAGGCAGAAATGTAGAAGGAGAGTGTTCCAATAGTTCTGGCAATGTTGTATGTATCAGATGCTGATGAATCAATCATCCTTTGGTTTAGGCAGAATAAAGAAGGTTGACTACTTTTGTGTATACAAACACTGAGAGATCCCATGAAATAAACATCTTTCTTAGAGATTTCAGAAGTTTTCACCTGCTGCCAGAACTCCACAACTAGCAATTATGGAGGTGGTGATGGTAGGGGAGGGACAGCTTGAGGAGAGAACCTTGACTATAGGGACGACACAAGGTCCCATATGGGAGAGCAATACCAGGGTGCTGGACCCAGGGATGACTGCCACCAGAGGGCTAGAGAAGCGGTAAGTGAACCAGGAGGAAGTGGTGTCCTGGGGAGGAAGTAGAATGTGTAGTCCGGAGTGGGGAACCTGCAGCCTCGAGGCCACATGTGGCCATCTAGGTCCTCAGGTGAGGTCCTTTAACTGAACCTAAGCTTCACAAAACAAATCCCCTTAATAAAGGACTCTAGTAGTTTCCTATTTTTTTTAGTTATTCTTGCAAACTCAGTGATTAGCTCTGTTGTTTCTAACTATTGAAGGAGCGTAGGTTCTTCAGCATACTCTACATTACAGCAATGTTTACCTTAGTTTGAGCTTCTCCATTTTACTTATACTTTTGCCTGATGGATGAGGAAAATTTTGTTTCCCCAAGTGTTCTGTTGTCATTGTGTTCCTTCATGGAAAGATCATTTGAGAATTTCAAGAAATAAAAAGTAGTCCTGTTGTGGGATAACTGTAGATCATCCTTCTGGGAGACTGAGTTAGCATCAAAGAATCTTACAGGTAAGAGAGACTGTGGAAGACTTCACAGTCAAACTTTCCTCCCCAAACAGGTATCTTTTCTATAGGCTCACTCTAGATACTGATCAATGGTCATCCTGTCTTTGTGTTACCTCTTAGGACTGATTAATGGTCTTTCTGCTTGCTATGGCTACCTTATGCCTTTAGCTTTAGGCCAGGAAGTTTATTCAGAATATGAAATATTAGAAGAGCTGTCATCAGAAACTTGTTTCATCATGCAGGCACTTTATGGGGCTTTCAATCTCATTATAAAAATTATGGAGATATAATTCTTAATGTTTCTTGTGCCTGGAAATCTACTAAAAGTCAAATGTTTAGGAAAGTTTGGAGAAAATGGTGGCTTTTGCAGAATTTTTATCTTACTAGTGACAAAGAATGTGTAGGCTTTGAAGTTATCTCTCCCTCTAGTATTAAGGAATAAATTCTCAAAATGGTGAATGATGTTCTTGTTTCACCTGGCAACAATAAGCTGAGTGCCAGGAAGACTGAAGATACAAATAGATACTTGAAGTCTATTGCATTAGTGTTAGAGAAATCACAGATATTGCTCTCAATGCCACTATCCAGTTGAAAAGTGCTGACACTAGCCTTGAAAAGGAAGATTTTGGAGGGGAGAAAAACTCTTTAGAGATTATTAGGAATGACTCATATGAACAATTCAAAGAAATATTAGAAGAATAATATAAAGGGATGCAGAATGAAGAAAGCACATCCCAAAGAGCAACAGAAGTACTGATTAAAGCTATGCAAATAATCACTGTGGCAGATGGCAGCAAAGGGATTGGGGCAGGATCAGTAAATTCACTGGCATATGGAACTCCCCCAGGAGAGAAATATGAGTCAGGGCAGCACTTGTGAGACAATTTATATAGTTCTATAGAGTTGACCAGAGCATTGAGACTTTCCCAGGGTCACCTAGCCTGTATATGTCAGACGTAAGACTTAAAACCAGGTCTCCATGACTCTGAGGTCAGCTTTTCAATCTGCTAAACCAAAGATGTCAAACATGTAGCCCATGGACTGCAACAATTCCCAAAAGGACCCAAACCAGATTAAAATGTAATTGGGAAATAAAAAAAAATAAATGCAACATAGACAATGTTAATATGTAGTTTTCTAAGTCAATGTGCACTGATAAGAGATCCCTATGTACAGTTTAGTGATTCCCTTTCTGTCTGAGTTTGATCCTATTGAGCTATTTTGCCTCTCTAAGATAACAAAGCCCTGGTTAAATATAACAGGCTCTATTGCTGCTACCTTGTTCAAGTTCTGATATGTGACTTTTTTTTTTTTTACTCCTGTATGCCAGTGGATATGGGACCTCACTGATGTTGATGGTTCTTCCCATGATGCAGGTTGCAGCCTGTCCTTGCAGGCCAACCAGTGGGACTCTTGCTTACAACATCCCATAAGTTTACCTTGAGGTGTCCCACACAAAACGATTGGGGCCTTCTTTGAGTTCTCCTGACTTTAGGATACCTGTGCTATAATACAGAGATTATCTACCAGTTATCTCTCAGGTTGCAACATGACCAAATTATCTTTTCCTTCTCTCCTAAATGCCTCTGATGACCTTCTTTATAGCCCTTCTTCATAATTCTGGTTTATTAATTATATTGTACCCATTTCCACTGGGTGCTGCTCTGTTGCCCTTTGAATATGATCAACTTCAATTCTTTGAAGACCTTTTTTCCCCAAGAAATAATGTATATAGTTACTTAGACTACCAGCCAGAAATGCTCCTCTGTGCTAATTCTGCTTAATACTTTTAAGGAAATATACTTTGTAGTTTATTTGAAGTTTTTATGTTTGGAAGTTGTCCTGAAACAAAAGTCATTGATAAGGAAATTAGGCAAAGGAAGAAAGAAAGAAGAAAAAGCTCTAAGAAAAAAAAGTTCCTATTAGAAGAGGCTTTTGGGTTTTGACTCAATAGCTCACTTTATAGAAACACAGCCCAGGAGATTGGGCAGAGAGAGGAAGTGACCAAAAATTGAGGTGAAATGAGGGAATTATCCCAAGGAAACAAGTTGCAGGTCTACTGGCAGGATGAAATACAGTTTAGCCTCATGAATCTGTTGGAGGAAGTTCAAATACATCGAGGACTGCAGAGATGTGGGTCTGGAACAATGCACAGAGATAGACCATTTTTATTGCCTGGACTCCTTTGGCCATCTGCTAAAGCCTGTGGACTTCTCCTTAGCATCATGTTTTTACATGTATAAAAGAAAAGAATTCGTTAAAGGCTTACTTTATACCTGATATTCTGTTAAGTTCTAGGGATACACATGCCAGTGAAAAGAAAGACAGTCCTTGTCCTCCAGAAGTTTCCATTCTGATAAGGGAGGGCAACATATAAAAGGGAAGACCTCCATTGGGCTAGTGGGTAATGGCAGGTGTGCCACCTCCCAGGGCAACTGGTAGGAAGCTACTCCTGACATGAAGCCTATGTTTGTCTTTTTGTACCCTCATCCATTGTTTCTGGTTTTCTAGAGGCCAGCAGAACAAGGCCCATTCTTCTTCTATGTTATAGCCATTGAACTATCCCCCAGGTCTTATCTCCTCCAGGATAAGCATGATATAGTTCGTTCTGGTGTGGGGGTCTTGAGCTTTCAAAAATTTATAGTCTAGCAGGAAATAAGTAAAACTGGAAAAAACTCCAAACCAAAACCTTCCTCTATAATACAGCTCTCTGAGTCTCTATATAGGATGTCAGTCAATCAGTAAGCATTTATTAAGTGTTCACTACAGCCTAGGCACTCTAGTGGGTGCTGGAGATACAATGACTATTTAATTGTTGCAGGTCCTTAAATTTCCCCATGTGCAGGTGATGACCTCCCTCCAACCTGGGAGCCAGCCTTTGTGAGTGGCTGTGGCCAAGCATCATTCAGCTCCCCGCAGACAACCTGGTACAGTTTCTCGGACCTCATCTTGGTACGTTGTGGGATGACAGACAACCTGTTGCTGCTGACTTCTTCCCTGAAGACTCTCCAGCCCGGTAGGACCAGTCAGGGCATGGGCCATGCAGGTATCTCTGGGATAACCCTGGGAAAACTCCCTTCTACCAAGAGGCACCAAGGGATGGTGTGCACAATATATACTTTTAACAAATTTAATTTAGTATATTATTGTATATTTATAATTTATAATAATATATATATTTTTGGAGGGGGGAAGGCAAGGCAATTGGGGTTAAGTGACTTGTCCAAGGTCACAACAGCTAGTAAGTGTTAAGTGTCTGAGGCTGGATTTGAACTCAGGTCCTGACTCCGGGGCTGTTGCTCTATTTACTGTGTCACCTAGCTGCCCCTATATATTTATATATTAATATATTCAACAAATTTAATTAATATATACTTTTAAATTTTGGATCAGATCCATGATTTTATCAAACTCCAGGAGAGATATCTGCTTCTATCAATGCAGATCAGCTCCTGTTTTTCACCTAGTGCAGGGATTTTCCATCTAAGATCTGTGAACTTCTTCCTCCCCAAATTTCTTTTGATAACTGTATTTCAAAATGGGTTTTCTTTGTAATCCTTTGAATTTTATTTTACACATCTAAAAACATGATTTTGAGCATTGGTCCATTGGCTTCCCTAGAATGCCGAAGAGGTTCAGGACACACAACCAAAAAAAAGTTAAAAGTCCCCAATTTAAAGCCTTGAAGGGTCCTCTGGAGCACTGAGAGGTTGTGACTTGCCCAAGGTCACAGAACCAGTATGTGTCAGAAGCAGGACTTTATCATGGAATCACAGGATCATTGATAGAGACCCAGATAAAATAATTTTTTCATTCATAAAATAAAAACAGACTTTAAATTGGGTAAGAGGAAAAGGATAAAGATGAATGGAAGAATGAGACTTAAAAAAGAAATAACCAAGTGTTGCTTTCTTCTTTCTAGACATGTGTCGTAACCATCTTGTTCTTTCTCTCCTGGGTACATTCAAGTTTGTCACCATTGCTCCCAAATGTGGCTCTTAGACCAGAGGATGTGTCCCTAGATCTGGTCTGAGCAGGGTAGAGCTCAGCAGGACCCTCAGCTCCTTCCTGGTAGAGGCTGACAACTTCTCCAGGTATGTATAATGTCATAGTTGCCTGCTTGGTTTAAGTTATAGAAGGTGAAGCAAGGGGAAGCTTCTTTCTCCATATACAGCAGAGAAGAGTTCTATATTCCATCTAACCCAAGTAAGGGGCCTGAGTTTCCAATTCTGTGTTTACGACTAAAGGGACAGTTGGTAGTTCAGAGCCAGGAGCTCATTAAGGAGAGCCAGGCTCAAGTTCAATGCCCACCCAAACTCCCCATTGCCAGCAAGTGACCTCACAACTGGAAATTCTGGTCCCTGCTAATAGCTATGCACACGGAAACACTTTAATTAAAGAAATAGATAGTTCATGATTGTGGGTTTGACGTTTACAAGACAATCATTCTGGTAAAATCATATTCCATGAGAGGAATGGAAAGTTCTAATATGTTATTCCCAGAAGCCCAAGATTAAATTAATTTCATTTGGAATAAATCTCTGCAAAAGTTATATCAGACATACCGGGCCGCTTCCGAATATCTCTCCAGACATCTAAACACTGTTGCCTGACGAAGATGATTCCGGAAATAGGCTGGATTTAAAACAATGCTCCTTGAAGAGATAAGATAAATGCGCATGTTGTTAGGCTTTAAAAAGATAATCACCAGAAGGATTTGGGAATGGGCACATATGCAGTCAATTTTATACAGTATATTTTTAAAAAAAAAAAGATACTAATGAATGAGTCCTTATCCTCCCCCTTGACAGCTATGACAAATGAACAAGCATTATTGAAAAGTCAATTAAAATTGCATCATAAAAGCAATCTTATTTATAGCATTGAGTATTTTTACAGATAGGGCAATTACTGGTAAAGTCTTTGAGCTGAAGTTATATTCCACTTAGCTAGCATATAACATAAGCCCCAGTGCTAATTTATTCATTTATATTTTTGGATCTGGCAGCAACTTCATATTATTATTTATGGGACATCTACCTACAATCAATAAAGGAAAAGATGGCTGACTATGAAATTCTAGCAAAAAAGGAAGTAATTGCTATTTTGGTGAAAATCTTCATTTTAGAAACATCATCAAGACTCATTTCTCTCCCCCGCCCACTTGGATAGACAATAGGATGGAGAGGAGTGAGCCCTGGACTGAAATTTGGGAGCTCTGGGTTTTAGACGTGGCATTGTCACTGACTCAGTGTATGACTTTAGGCAGATCTCTGAATTTCAATTTGTGCTTCTGGAAGAGGAGCTGGATTAGGCGATTTCGAAAGTCCTTCTCATCGCCATAATTTGGTAATGAATTTCGAAGTACTAGGACTCATTTGGTTCTTGCAACCTTTGTATCTGCAACTGACAATGAAATCTTTGGAATCAGCATTCATGGGGGAGAGCAGGGTCCCTCTCCATGTCCAGCTGCCTCCAGCCCCAGCACAAGAAAGCAGAGGGAAATCTCCATTCCTCCAATGTATGATGACCAGTAGAGACTGATTTTTGAGATCTCCACAAAAGCACTAGCTTCTTAGGTACAGGGGAGAAGTACAATGAAGGAAGCAATCTACGCTTTAAAGGAACCCCAGAATAAGAAAATGACAGAAGTGGAAGGCCATTTATTCCAGAGGCCATTTATTCCAAAGCAAAACAGAGCTGGTCCCCTCCTCTACTACGTCTCTGACAGGTGGTCTTGCAGATCTCTGGCAAATTTTAACTCAATCTGTGACACTTTCAGAGTTATAATTGTTGAGAGGCAGTGATGCCTAAAGGAGGAGCCAGCCTCAGCATTGCAAAGGTGTGGGTTCAAGTCTCACCTCTGGAATATGTTGACTGTGTGACCCTGAGCAAGTTTCTTAGCTTCTCATCACAGAATAAGTGCTCACATGGGTTGGAAGCAGGGGCTTCTTCATCCAGGAGCTCCTCTCATCAAAGAACCACTCAGTTTATTGGGTCTGTTCCCTGTACCCAGTACAACTATGTGCAGCCTGAATGTAGAATTTCTTCCATTAAGCCCAAATTTGCTTTTCTGCCACACAAAGTCAAGCTAAATCCTTACTCACATAACAGTCTCTTCTCTCTCCAAACAAACACACAGAGTGATAATCCTGTCCCTTTGAATGTCCATTTCTTTGGACTAAACATGCAGAGTTGGTTCCGCATAATCTCACATGCCATTTTTTTATGTTCTATTCTTTCTCTTTGTCACCATTTCTTCCAAAATGTGGTCCTGAGACCAGAGGGAGAGACATCAGACCTGGTCTGACCAGGGCAGAACTCACCAGGACCATCATCTACCTTACTCTGGACATCATATTTCTAGGGACAGAGAGAGGCAGGGCGGGCAGTGCATTAGCATTTATATAGTATATGCTAAGGTCTACAGCAATATTATCTCGTTTGATTCTTACAAGCACCCTATGAGGTAGGTGCTATTATTAGCTACATTTTACAGTTGAGGAAACTGAGGCAAACAGAGGTTAAGTGACATGGCCAGGGTCACAGAACTGTAAGTGTTCAAGGCTAGATTTGAACTCAGATCTTTCTTACTTCAGATTCAGCATTCTATCCACTTCACCATATGAGAACCAGAGAACTTGTTGGTCTTCTGGTCCAATTTCCCAGAAGACAATGAACAAGTACCACCTCTACAGCAGGGTGTGGGGTCTGAGAACTTAGTTTTTCCCCCTAATATTTTGATAACTGTATTTCAATATAATTGGTTTCCTTTGTAATGCTATGGATCTTATTATAAGCATTGACATTCTGAGAAAGGGTCTGTAGGACTTGTCAGACTGCCAAAGGGGTCCAGGCTGAGAAGCCTTGCTTTGTAGAATGAGAATGAATCACAGACCCTTAGAGATAGAAGGGATGTCAGAGATCCCTCCATTAAGCACATATGAAAGGGAAAGTGATTTGCTTATGACACATGCATAGGACAACACATACTGAGAAATAGGTGAGATGTAAGAAGGGAAAAGTCACCTTTGGCTTTGAGTGAAGGATTAGGAGAAAGATTTATGGTAGCTCTGAGGGAGACCCTGACCTAAGTTTGGAAGGAAGAGGAGAATTCCAGCAAAATCAGTGATGGGGAGAGAGTATGTTTCAGACATGGAGAATGATCTGTGTGAATGAACGGGGGCAGAGGAATGCTGAAGGAAGATAGCAGAGGACAGAGAACAACCCAATTTGGAACCTAGAATGCATAAAGGGAAATAATGAGAAATAATGATAGAAACATGATGGAAAGTCCGATTTGAGATGTCCTCCAGCAAAGGCAACATACCATGTCAGGCACTTAGTTTCCTCATCTGCCAAATAATGGGGTTGAATCTGATGACCTCTAGGGGTCTTTACTCTACATCTGATCCTATGTCTCCAGATCCAGGGCTCTCTCCAGGACTGATGTCTTCTCCACCAAAGACGTGGACTATAAACTCTAATTCTTTCTGACTCCAAATTTCATGCTTTATCCACAAGGTTCCATTGCCTCCCTGAGATGAGAGGCACCCACACAAAAGCCACAGACAACCTTGGAAATCATTGAGTTCAATCCCTTAGATTTAAAGATGAAGGAAATGGGCTCAAGACAGAAAACCACTTGTCCAAGTTTACCCAGCTGGGGGGGATGATGGAGTTAGGACTCTTGACACTGAGGCTGGGCCTTCTCTGCTGTACTCTGCTCTTCCTCCCTTATCATGAACCCTGAATTAATGGAATTTGAATTAATGAGATTTTGCTGCATCTGTGGGTGAAGAGTTACGCAGATACAAGAATTACTCACTTGAGGACATTAATCATTTTCCTTTCATTTTGAGTTCTGCTTCTTTTAAAATCTACCTTTTGGTGTTTCCCATCAGAAAAAAAGAACATAAGAATTGCACAGCATGGATTTATTTCACACCAAGATAAAATTAATAGAACCAGGTAGCACTTTTAACTTTAGGAGAGAAAAAAGAGTGAATTATTCTACATAGAAGCAACATACCATTAGAATACTGGAAATCAAGGGGTTTTAAAAGACTATGCATATATTAACCATAACAGAAAAACAGAATTAAATAGGATTATTCTGTCATTTTCCTTGCCCACCCTAACCATCTAAAGTCTATTTCTCTTTATTACACACACACGCACACACACACACACAGAACCTTCTGATAACTAGAAATCTTTAAAACACTTCACTATCTTTTGAGAAGGGATGATTAATATATCTGCTCCTAATTCTCTGGAAAATTCTAAGTAATGCATTCTATTTTGCAATAGCATTTACTTACTTTTCTCCCTTACCCTAACTATCATTTATGGAGTACTTAGACAGTAGATGTCACCATATTAAGTATTGTACGTTGTGGTAAAAGCCAAATGGGATCTTTTTTTCTTTTTGAATTTTTGTTAAAGTGGAAAAACAGTGGTAATGATAACAGATATGAATAAATGACTGTATGAAAAACCTCCATCATATTTATTAAGTACTTATATGTACCAGGTTCTGTGCTAATTGCAGGGCTATAAATGCAAAGTAAAAGTAGTCTCTGCTCCCAAGAAACTTATATTCTAGTAGGGAGTGACAATACATATGTAGTAATGGTGGCCAGGAATGGGTGTTTTGGTTTGGACAGCTATGGGGATGGTGAGTGGAATCATAGGGCAGTAGATGGGCACATCCTTTACAGGACCAGTGCTGGTACTAGTGAGCCCAGCTACCACTGGGGTAGCATAAGGAATTCTGTCAGAAGAATGATGGCATTTGTGTTAGGCAAAGCTAAGGGATTAGCTCCTGATGACAAGACTGAGATTGGGAAGGAGTTACTACCCTAAAGTGAAAGGATGCTTAAGTAACTGAATAGTTATAGAGCATTAGATAAATATTTTAATAGATAAAGGCATTTTGCTCAGTCATCATTCCTGAGTTTGACTGAAGGACAGTACACTTCCTTAGCCAAAGTAAAGATCAAAAATTGTGTGAGTAGAAGGGGTTGGTGTCTGCATCAGTGAAGGAGAGTGTCTATACTGACGAAATCTTAAATATCTGCAGTATCTCTAATTAGGTTCTGACTGGGGTTATCTCTGGATGTCCATTTACATATTCTTGGGGTTGGGAGATAGTTTAGTCATTAATGATATCCTCTCTCAATTCAATCCAGCTAAGATTTGCCCAAATGAAGTGAACTGAATTCCCTCATCTGAGGGTGTTAATTTTCTGAGAAGGATCCTAGTAAAGAATTATTTCAAGTCTTGCTACTTGAACATTATTTACGTTTGATGAAACATTAGTGAGATTCACTAAATGAGTTCTGTATAATATTTTTGGGGGCAAAGACAGTGATAATAGATAGAAGACAAGTCTGTTTTGGTTCTAGAATTCCCTGATTTTTCAAATCATCTCTAAAATGTGACCAGCTCCAGAAAGAATTACTCAAAGGTATAATTTCTCTCAACTTTTGCTAGCTTCCTACATGGTTCCCACATAACCTTATAATGTTATGCAATATGTTGTTGTTTGTCCTTTGTTTTAGAAAAGGACCAATGACATCATGGGATGATGTCTTGACTCATCAGTGAATTGGATTTAAGTGAGGCAGAGTTGCATAAAGTCATTAGCCTCACTCTCTCTGGCACCTTTTTATGTGTTGTCTTCCTCCATGTAAGCTCCACGAAGTCAGGGACTGTCTTGCTTGCTTGTATTTGTGTTTCCAGAGCTTAGCCCAGTGCCCAGAACCTAGCAAACAATAAATATTTCTTTTTCATTATATCCATCCATCCATCCATCCATCCATCCATCCATCCATGTATTGTCCATGTATGTATCTATCACCTAATCCCAATCAATGGTATGTGATACTTTGTATGGCTCAAATATTTACATGGAAATGATGAACATACAAAAAAGTATTGAATGCAGAAATCAATTGAAGCCAGTATGTGTTCACTAAGAATAAGACAACACCAAGTTAACTTAATTTACTGTAACAGGAATTGCGCTGCTCTCTGATCACGTGCTCCTCTCTGATCATATGCTCCTCTCTCAGGCCTACTTGCACTCTGAGATCAGTTCCTGCCCTTGGGATGAAGTACACCAGGAACCTTTTGATAGACTATCAAACTGCTTTCTTTCCCCTAAAGTTCCATGACTTTATCCTACATTCTTTTTGCGGATTCTTACTTATTCACTTATCTAATCCCTCCCAACTCGCTCCTTGTTTCTGAGCTACTTTCCAGTTCTCTTACATAAGAGTCCTGCCTCATTCTTGCCTGCTTATCCAGACCAATACATACTCCTCACTCTAGACTGTCCCCTGGTCCTAAACCCCAGTGCTGCCATGAACATAAGCTCCCAGGTCAGGTTTTCCATCATCCCTGGGACTTTCCCATGTATACTTTCTTTTTTTTTTCTGTTTCAGCTATCCTGCTAATAAGCTCTTGCTCTTAGGTGATATCCCATTTTTAGCCCCTTGTCCAATGCTAATACATCTTTCCTAGATTGATTGGCACAACAGGATGGTTCCATAGATGTAGCACATCAGCCAAACATTTGGCAGTCTCCCATGTTATCCTTGTGCATAAGATAATGAACTGTGTGAAGGTCCTCTTAGAGAGAGTCATAGCTGGTTGAAAAACTGTGTCCGACTGTTGTTCAGTAATGATTCTATTAAGCTAGAGGCTAACTACCATTTCTGTAAGGCTCTATTCTTGACACAGATACTTAATAATTCTATTAATGACTTTGATGAAGATACAGAAGGTACAATTAGCACCTCTGTTGATAACACAAAACTAGGAGGGGAAGCTAATATTCTATGGGTGGTAGAATTAGCATTTGAATAATTTTATTTACCTGGAATACCAAAGCTAGGTTTAAAAAACACAAATAAACAAGTATAGGAAAATCTGGAAAAGGATCTGGGAATCTTAGTTGACATAAACTTAAATATCAATCAAAGAAGCAATTGATTAACAAATGTTGAACACCCACTCTATGGCAAGCATCCCATTTAAAGTGGGATGTTGGCACATTGGTATGCTTTCAGAGAACTGCCAGAATGCTAAACAGCACTTATCACAGTCACTGGCATATAGTAGCCATTTAATAAATGTTTATCGACTGATTGACTAGTGAGGTGTCTGGAAGCCATATCCAATGGTTGGTGGAAAGCCCATCTATAGGAAGGAAACCTGATGCATATTGATGACAAAGGTTTTGTTTTTCTTCCTTTTTTCAGGTTAGAGAGGGGGAGGTGTGAGAAGGGGAGAAACTAAATGCTTATTAATTGAAAAAATGTTAACAAAAGAAATACATATACTATTTCTTATTTGAGTAATTATTAGCTGATTAGGGGAATCATAATGTGGTACAGGACAAAGCGAGGATGAAAATTATAATAATCATAACTGTTGACATTTATGTAGAAATTTAAGGTCTGCAAAGTATTCTATATCCTTTACCTCTTTTGGCCCTCATCACAATACTGTGAGGAAGGTGCTATGTATATATTTTTTTTACCAGTGGGGAAACTGAAACTAGAAGTCACCCAAGATCATGAAGCTAGTAAGTGTCAGAGGCATGATCTAAACCCAGGCCTTTTGGACTCCAAGTATGTTACTGGAATATATAATAGCTAGCAGTCAGAGAGGATTAAGGGTATTGTAATGGTAATTAATTTAAATTCGAAAACCTCTTTTTGTTATGTTAAGTAAGCAGGTACTTAGCCCTTAGTAACTGGTCAAGCCTCTGTGAAAGAAACAGAAGGTGTGAACTCTGTCTCCTGTTGCTGACATAACAGGAAGGGGTTGGCTGAAACAGGATGACAATGTGTGTGTATATAAGAAAAACCCCAGAGACTTTCAGAATTTTCTCCTGACAAGCCCTTGGTGGAAGAAGCAGAATTTTCTCCTGACAAGACCCTGGTGGAAGAATCATGGAGACTAAAGCCAGACGAGAAAGAGAGAAAGAGAGACAGAGACAGAGACAGAGACAGAGAGACAGAGAGACAGAGAGAGAGAGAGAGAGAGAGAGAGAGAGAGAGAGAGAGAGAGAGATTCTCTTGGCAGCATCTGGAAGCTGGGGTACTACAGCTGACTGAGAACTGAGTTGGAGTTTTCTTGAGACCAGAATCTGATGAAGGCTGAAATTGCTGCCAGGAGGGCTGCCTGGAAGGCTGAAGTTGTGGCTGATGCCTGGAAGGCTGAGATTTCTTCTGGGTCCTAGGGCCAGTGGAATGGCCAGAGGACTGAAGAAGCATGACCAGGATGCTAATACTTTGTTTGTAGCTTGGTTGATCTTTGAGTTCTTGGGAAGAGAAGTTATGAAGGTTTTGAGATGTGCTGGACCCTGTGAATTTCAGTGTGTAGCAGAACTGCCCAGAGGATTGGACAAGGACCTGGGAGCAGTCTGCCTCTGAATCCAGGTGACCGTTTGGAGGATACAGGCAGAAGCTGGTACCATGGAAAGGGATCCAGGGAATCTGAGAGACCACCCCAAGTCAAGATGAAAAAAAGGCCTCTCCTTGGATATTGAATACTGTAATGAAATTGAAGTTTACTAGAGACCTAGGGGTGGAGGGTTCGTGTATTTTCTAATGATTGTATTTAGTGATTAGCAATACTTAGTAACTGATTGCTAAATAAGTGACTAATCAAGTTAATCTAGTTGCCCCATAAGTGGAAGACTGACTTGTATTCTGAAATGATTGAATGATTAAGTAAGGAGGCAAATCTCCTTGTGGTTACCAAATGATTGTTCTTTTGTTTTTTGTTCTAAATACTGTGACCACTTTGGTGAAAACTATGTGGCCATTCTAACCATAAGCTGTTGTGAACACTATACTGTGATTTTCTGTGATAAGATGTAATATTGTATATATTGTATCTTGATTTGTTGTGAATGTTTTCCTTTGATTTGTTCTTGAGTATTAAATGAAGTGTTCACTATACTGTGTAATCAGAACCTTAAAAGCTGTTCACAGTTGCATTCTTCTGGAAAGTTGCTCATGCATGGCATTATGGGTATGTGGCATTCCATTAGTATAACCCTCACTTGGATTGAAATGATGAAAAAGTAGCTTCTGCTCTGATATAGACAGATCTCCTGTATTCAGGACTTTTTGTCCTTTACAAACAAACTTTCCCCTTTGTTTTGTTTTCATGATTGCAGCAGGACCTTTTTAATCTACCACCATTTCTTCATTCAGTGACTATTTATTGAGGGCCTACTCTGGACTCAGAGTAGAAAGGCACAGGACCTTTGATCCAGAATAAATTTTTTTTTTCAGAAGGAAGGAAGGAAAGAAGGAAGGAAAAATGGTCTATGGATGTGTGCCTTTCTCTGACTTTGGAAACAGAGATTTATTTAACTATGAAAATCTCAAAGGGCTGAGGTCAAAAGGAATATGAGGTTATGAAAATTATGTAATGGCAGGGTAGCTACATGGTGATAAATGGAATCTTAGCGAATCAGTCCTTTTTAGTCCCTGGGGTCACATCTCAAGAAATTGAGGAGGATTAGTCCTAAAAAGCAAAAATAAGGGCATGAAAACCACCTGCTTACTGAAAAGAGGAGAAATCCAAATGTTCACTGGAATTACCTTTCCTTTACAAGGGTGCCAGAATAATGGAAAGTCCAATTTAATTCATAGTGGGGGGGAAGAGAATGAACGATTATAAAAGTCTTAAAGGAGGTAGCTAGTATTAACGGGGTTGATATTTTAAAATGGAGAAATTACTATAACTATTAGGAAAGCTTAAATAGCTATTTATAATCTGGAACGGGAGCATGTTTTTGTGAAAACGAGGAAAGCAACCGTAACTTTTCATCAAGAAATGTCATTTAACAAACACTAAGGAGCTACTAAAAGAATAGCAATATGCTGAGTGCTGTGGGTTTGTGTGAGTGATACTTACAATGGATCTGTGATCTTGCTGAAAATTCCAGTGACCGTCTAGTAAGGTTATCATTTCTTTCAACTTTGGCCCTCTGGGATTTGCAAAGTTAAATAAATCTCTGCTTCAGCAAGTCAGAGAAAGGCATTTTTACCCAGACCTTTCTCTTTCCTTTGATCTGAAGAAGTGACATGGGATCAGAGGTCCCATGATTTTCAATTTTGAATCCAGATAGACCCTCAAGAAATAGTCACAGAGTGAAGAAATGCTGGTGGACTGAAACGGTCCTGCTTTCATTCTATGGTATAACTCTGCAGAAAACTTTGTTTGAGAACCCTCTGATTACCATTATCTGGCAAGGCTTAAATGTAAGATCGTATGAAAAATATTTGTAAAGCAATTATCACATAGTTCCTGCCATAATAAATGTTTGTTCCCTTTCCTTCCCAGTGCTCAGCACAGTGCCTTGCATAGAGTGGGCATTTAATGAATGCTTGTTGATTAACTGATGGACACTCATCCAAAGGTGTTCACTATGGTCCAAGAGAGCCTGCTCAGAGACTCCTTAGAGATTCAGAGGCCCTCTGGATGCTTTTGGTTGTGGATGACATAATGCTGTTGAGTCCAAGGATAAGGAGATGCAGAACAATAGCTGTCATTACTTGAAAGAGCTTAGATTAACCATCCACATTAAAAAAAGAATGACAGCTGCTTATCGCTCATAATATTATACTGCAGTTATATGAGCAACCTTCAGCATCGGTCCACTGGTTTGAACATCTTCTCATGGCCCTTTCCCTAGAGAAGCCACACTTGGACAGGTAAGAAGAGTATGTGTTCATAGATAAATTCAACAATGTTTCTTGAACTAAAGTGAAAGTTAAGTAATGATATTAAACCTCACAGAAATTGTTGCAGCTTTCGAGAACACTATACCACTCTTCAGTCAGATGTGATCTGAATTCTTGCCACTTGTCAGTGCTTCAGTTTCAACACTTCCATATTGTTTGGCAATAATGGATTCCATGAAGGTTTGGATGCATCATTTTAGATTATTTTTCACAAATGCTCCATTCCAAATGACTTAACTCGTTGCATCATGGGGTATCAAGGCAACAAACCAGTGAGATTCAGCAAAGTCTGGAGTATAGGTCAACACTGTCTACTAATACATGAGCTACAAACTCTGAATTTAGCCTCCCTCCCCCTGTTCCTCCTTCTCTTCCTCTTCTTTCTCCTCCTCCTATCTCATCCAGGTGACCACTTGTGGTCCTGATCCAGCTTCTGATGGGCATGGAAACATGAACCTGTTCTGTTTCCAACCTGGGTTGGTTTGCCCTTCCTTCAGCAGCCTGATGGCCCCCTACTCTTGGGGGCCTTCTATATTGGGTCCAATATTAGTGCAGCCACCCAAGAAAGTTTAACCCTTTACAATCATTAGATTGCAAGCTCCTCAAAGGCAAGGGCTGTCTTTTGCCTCTTTTTGTGTCCTCGAAGTTTAGCACAGTGCCTGGAATATAGTAGGTGCTTAATAAATGTTGATTGATTGACTGTAGTTCAGAACTCCTAAGTTCAAGCAACCCGCCAGCCTCAGCCTCTTGAGTTTCAGGGTCTGTTGGTGTATGCCACTACCCCTGGCATGCATTCATTCATAAATGGCATTCAAATCCTATTTTAGCAAGATTATTATGGCAGCAGCATGCAGGACAAGTAAGAATAGGGAGAGAGTAGAAGACAGGAGACTGATTAGGAGGCTACTTTAATAATCCATAGAGGTGGTGAGGAGGGGCTGACCCAGATTGGAGGCAGAGGGCATGGAGGGAATGGGCAGATGTCAGAGATTAGAAAGAAGAACCTGTAGACTTTAGGGACTGATTAGAGGTGAGGAGCTAGAGGTGAAAAGGGAGGAGTCAAAGATGTCTCAGAGGTTTTGATATTGAGAGTAATAGTGTCATTGATAGGATAGCCAAATTTCAGAAGTTGAGAGGGACCTCCTAAGATGATGACTGTAGACCAATCTCTGCACAAAGCAAGATTCTTTCCATTACATCATTGACAGCTTGTATCCAGTCAGTAATCTCAGTTACCAAGGCTTGAATATGGCGATCCTTTGGAAGGGGAGGGGACACTACCAAGGTGCTTAAGAAGGCCTAGGTCAAGAATAGAGCAGGTCAGAACTCCTAAGCTGATGGTCCATGAATGGCCACTGGACTTCGAGCATGGGTGAGATAGGAATATCCAGTCTTCAAAATAACATAAAACAACTCAAACTTCCCCACCGAAAAATGGTCATTCAGCTTTTGCTTGAGGACCTTCTGGGACAAAGAAGAATCATGGTATACTGCTCTCATAAATAAAGAAATAAGACTGGTGAGGCTGGCTTAGGGGAAAGGTTACAGGATTATAGGATCAATGGCTTAGAATTGGAAGAGATATCTGGCCCAATACTCTTTACAAAACAATGAGTTCTGTGTAGACAGCTTGCATTGACTATGATACCATGAAGGTTGTTACATATACATGACTAGAAGTGGGGAGAGAGGTCATTGGACAGTTATAGATTTCAGAGTTCTTTCTCTGTTAACAATGAGAGCTGAAACTGTGAAATTAGATAAGTTTATCTGGAAGAAAGAGTATAAAGAGAAAAGAGCTGAAAACTAAGAATTGAACATTGAACAAGGTGTCCATATTACAGGGTCAAGGGAAGGAAGAAACAGTGATAAAAAAGGAGAGACAGTACTAGGGCAGCCAGGTGGCGCCATAGTGCATAGAGTACCCGGGTGGGCCTGAAGTCAGGAAGACTCATCTCCCTGAGTTCAAATCCGACTTTAGACACTTACTAAATGTGTGACCCGGGACAAATCACTTAACCCTGTTTGCCTCAATTTCCTCATCTGTAAAATGAGCTGGAGAAGAAAATGGCAAACCGCTTCAGGATTTTTGCCAAGAAAACTCCAAATAGGGTCACGAAGAGTCAGATACAATTGAAAAACACCTGAAAACAGACAGAAATGAAGGGACGTAGAGTTATAGTTGGAAGGGTGACATTCATTTGGTGAACTTGGAATTTCAGTACAAATGAAAATACCGACTGAAGGGGTTGAAAAGTGACTGAGCAGTGGGGAAACAGAGGCAGCACAGGTGGGTGATGAGAAGTTCAGTGGAAGCAAAGAAATGGAATAGCAGATTGTGACTGTATCTGACATTTCTGCCTCATGCAAACACCATAAGTGCTTTTTTACCTTCCTATTTCAAGGAGCTATGATTTCACTGGTGTACATGCAGTAGCCACTAACACAGAATACAGCCCTTCCATGCTTTAACTGTTTACAGTATCACAGATATAGAGTGGGGGTTCTTAATCTGGGGTCCATGAGTTTTTAAAGAAAATTTTGATCCATGTATTTTAATATAATTGGTCAACTTTTAAATTTTCTGTATTTTCTCTTATACATGTAAAAACATGATGTCAAGAAGAAGTCCATAGGCTTTACCAGATGGCCAAAGGGATCTAGGAAACAAAAATGGTGCAGAATCTCTGATCTAGCACTAGATAGGACCTCAGAGGCCATCTAGATCAACCCCTTTACAGATGAGGAAACTGAAGTTCAGGGAGGGGGAGTAATTTTGTCAAGGTGACATAGATTATAAGTATCAGAGGTGAGATTTGAACCCAGGTCCCTTTACTATAAAGTCTCAACTCTAGACCAAGCCCTCCTCAGTCTCTGTAACACCTACCACCCCTCCCTGCCGCCTCCCCGGCCCTTAACCTTCTGGTGGCCAAATCATCTTTAGCCAGGATAGTACTTGGACAATAGTGCCCAACCTTTGAGAAGCTGGTGGGGCTCCTTTCCATACTGAGAGGAAGCATCCTAGAGTCAGACCTTTGAGGCAGAACCTAAAAGTCCACATATTGGGGCAGGGGGGATGAAGGACAAAAGATGATTGATCATTGGTTAACAAAACAGCTTCAACTTGTCACTGATGTGAGGAAATAGGCACATTCCAGAAGGTCAGATGCATCTGAGGATCTGATGTCCACAGTATTTTTCATCGTGAGTTGCTGACATTTATCGATAACCCATAGAGAAGCAGGAAGCTTTTAGCCAGCCTCTGAACCTTTCTCTCTGGTCAGGGCAGGCAGTGGACTCTGCTTTGCTTGCAGGTAGAGCAGATATCCCATTTCTCAGCTTCCAGTCTTGTGCTAATGACAGTCTCATGAAAGCCCTGAAGGGATGATGTCTTTTTCCCCTTGCTTGGATTCTTTGAATAAGGCTTCTGCCCTGCAGTAAACCCCTCCTGCTGCTCCAAGTATGGGGTAGGGACAGACTACTGCCAAAGAACCTAACTGGGTGATTAGAGTGCCCTACGTGAGACAGGAAGAC
>CM053580.1:28319008-28344144 GCA_028627135.1 Pseudochirops cupreus
GGATAGGGACAGGGACAGGGTAGAGAACAGAACAAGGGGGGTCGGGATAGGAAGGAGGGACATATAATCAGTCTCTCACAATATGCCCACTGTGGAGAGTTCTTCGTAATTACACATGTACAGCCTGTATTTAATTGCTTATCCTTCCAGTGGGGGTGGGTGATGAGGGAGGAAGGGAAAGAATCTAGAATTTAAAGTTCTATAATCAAATGTTAAAAATACATATGTATATATAATAATAATAATAATAATAATTATTATTATTATTAACTACATCCAACTGGGAATTAAGATATACAAGCACTGTGGTGGGGAGATTCATCCTGTCCCACCGGAAAGTCAGAGGGGCCAGGGGGAGGACATAAGAGAGAGCAGATTGAGGAAGGGGTTATACAGTGGAATGGCTGTTTTGAGTGTTGGGTAGGAGAAAGATGGGGAGAAAATTTGTAACTCAAAATCTCATGGAAATGAATGATGTAAACAAGACAATAAATACATTAATTTATTTTTTAAAAAAAGAAATAAATGTACCTTGCTCAAAAGTTGTTTTTAAGACCCAAGTGAGATAATATTTGGAAAGTGATTTGCAAACCTTAAAATGTTAGCTCTTTGAGTTTCAGTCAGTCATTATAACAACCAATCCAATCCATGAGATCACAGATTCATGGCTGGAAAGGATCTTAAAGAACAGTCTTCCTTATTTTTACAGATGAGGAAACTGAGGTATGGTGAGGTTAAGTGACCTGCCTACATCACACAGCTAAAAAGTATCAGAGGCAAGATTTGAACTCAGGTCTTGCTGACTCCAAGGCCAGTACCCTAAACAATTCAACCACAACACCCTCATTCAATTCAATTTAGCAAAAGCATTTACCAAATGCCCACTATGTACCATGTATTGGGTTATGCATTAATAATGAAAAGACAAAAATGAAACACTGCTGCCCTCAAGAAGCTTATAGTCTATTGTAGAGAAACAATCTATACACACAGGAATCAACAAAAATGGAGATGGAATAGCATGGTCAGTTTGGTTAGAACCGAGAACTATGGACTTTAAGTGGATATCAGAGGCGTTTTTTTTTTTAATCTTAGAAGTGAGAGGGAGTCACTGAGATTTCTTGAGGAGGGGAGGGACTATAATAGATCTATTCCCTGAAGGCACACCCTCCAAGATCTTCAGATCAAAATCAGAGCATCCCTATGAGTACACAATTCAATCATTTCCCTTAAGCAGATGTCAATACGGCGGGAACATTGTGCTGGCCTATCTATATCTATCTATATATCTATCTATATCTATAGATCTATATATATACTCCACATAATATAGAATTCTATGCAAATTTCCCCCCAGATTTGAGAAATCAAAGATGAAAACATTATTTTTGTAGATTAAAGTTGTGTTTTTGCCTGATTTTCCCCATCTGTCAAACGTCTGTATGAAGCAAAAATGAAATGGATTTTCATTTATTTTTTCATCTACACTGTAATCCAAAGACCGTCCAGTAAAAGGCTTTAGTAAATCACTCGGTCAGTTTCTTCAACCAAACAGTCTTTAAGTAATACCGTATATCAGCAAGCTTTTGACATTTTCATTTTTTGTCCTTGACATCTTCCCTTAAAAATAATACAGTGTTGGCCCTATTATCTTTTCTTCAGAACCCATGAACCAAATACCAGATAGCAGCCTTCCACCAAAGAAGCTATCAAGACAAAGACCTCAAAGATGGTGATGGAGAGAAAGTCTTCATTTCACCATGTGTAATGTAAAGCGGTCTGCCAGATATCACAGGGTTTTTAAAAAAAATTCTTCATGGGAGGGCAGATGGGCCATGCTATCAAGTGATCAGTGCAAGTCAGTAAATCTTACTTTGTTCTAACCTAATGAAAATTTTTTCATACTTCAAGAATCTATAATTCATCAGTGTAGGCAACCCCTAACCCTTGACTTAGCAGACAGTTTTTTGAGAGTTCTGTGGATGAAAAAGTCATCATCCTGACACCAACTTGGTGATGAGTATGAAAAATAAAAAAAATATTGATCTTCAAAGGAGACAATTAGAAGGGAACATCTAACACACTGAATAATTCCAATATGTGGAAATGTATCTTATAGACAACAGAGTCTATATCATTTTGGGATAAGCTAGGGAAGCAACTATGATGGTGCCATATAGAGATTGATAGAAGGAACTGGCATATTTAGCCTGGAGAAGGAAGCCTGAGGATAGGATATCTAGGATAGGATAGCCTTTCAATGGCTATCACTTGGAAAAGGGATTAGGTTCATTCTTTTAAGCCCCATAGGGAAGAAACAGGAGCAGTGGGTAGAAGGTGCAAAGAAGTCAATTTGGTGTCAAGAAAAAAAAATTCTTAGCAACCTGAAAAGTGGAATGGGCTCCTCCCATGCTAAGTTGCCAAGTTTAACCTTCTGGAAGTCTTCAAGGGGAGGCGGGATAACTTCTTATCAGGCATATTACCAAGAGGATTCTTGTTCAGAGCTAGGATTAAGTGGCCTGACTTCTAACAATCTGGGATTCTGCAGGTGAGATGGGAGACTCTTTAGAGTGGAGTGGCATTACTGGATGCTTTGTAGAGGCATTATATTACAGTACACTAAGTGGCATTGAGTTCAATCAATAAAGGAAAAACAAAACCAATTTTAGATCACATGTAGAAATTGCTCACATTAGCATCCTGCCGTATGGGTCATAATTATGTAGATACTGGTGTCATGAAAAACATAGGTCTCATCTATCTCTAAAGAGGGCACTATAGGTGACTTTGTACCATTATCTTCTGTTGAATCAGCAGCCTGACCATGGCTGGTGTTGTTACAACCACAGCACTCAAGACCCAGAAAAGAAAGTTCTTGTCACCAAAGTTCCTGGTTATGCCAAATGGCTCAGCAATGGAAACAATGAAAACTCAACAATGGAAATGTGTTTATCAGTGGAAGTGACTTTGAAGAGTAGGCATGACCCTTTGCTTTTCCAGTATACCTTAAAGACCACGAGAATTTTCATTCTGATTTGTAGTACCTTTCCTCAAGGAGCTTACATTCTAGTAGGGGGTCGGTGTTGTTTCCCAAGGATATAAGCTCCTTTAGAATAGGCACCGTCTAACTTTTCTTTTTATATTCTCAGTTCTAACAACATTGTTTTGCACATAGTAAGTGATTAATAAATGCTTGACTTATTCATTCATTATGTAGTCATAGTTCATTTATTCGTGTTTGCTAGGACAAGAAATGAGCTTTCCTAGTTTGTTTCTTGGAGGAATTATTTCAGTATTTGGGTGATTGGGCTCTATGTTTGGGCATTTGGCTCCTTTCCCTCTTAATATTTGTCCTTTAGCTTTAAGGCAGACTTACCTCAAAGGCCTTAAAATCATTGCTTTCACTTCCACTACATTCACTTTACTCTAAATTTGAAATACCAAGGTATCTCCCTGAGGTACATGGTCCAAGAGACTGATAAGGGAGGAGTTCCTAGAATATTGAGTTGGAATAAGGTATTTTAGCTATCATTTTGTAGATTGAAGAACAGAAACTCAGCGAGGAGAAATGCTTCACATCACAACTCACTTATAGTTAATAAATAACAGAGTCCAGATTTCAGCCTGTTTCTTTTGATTCTATATTGACTCCTCCCTACCATTACATGACCCTGTCTCTTCTTTGGGGGACAACACTTCCCCTAATTCAAAATAAGATATATGCCTCAAGTTCTCTCTCTCTCTCTCTCTCTCTCTCTCTCTCTCTCTCTCTCTCTCTCTCTCTCTCTCTCTCTCTCTCTCTTTCTGTCTCTGTCTCTCTCCCCATACACACATATGTGTATATCTGCATACATATACACATCCCTCTCCTTCCAAACTAGAGGTCCTTAACCTTTCTATGTCATAGCCCTCCTCTGGCAGTCTAGTAAAGCCTATGGATTCTTTCTTAGAATCATGTGTTCTAAATTCATAAAATATCATACATAAGATTATAAAGAGAACTAATTATACTAAAATATATTTATCAAAATATTTTTGAGAAAACTTTAAGTTTCTAGACCCTGGATTAAGAACTCCTGCTACATTTTAAAGTTGTGGCTGCAGTTCTGAACTTCAAAGTCAGAATTTGAATTGAACAGGGAAGAAGCCCATCAGAGCTAGCTGTTTTCAGCAGGCCTTCTATTAGCGGATACAGCCAGGGAGTATAATCAGGTTGCCAATTCTCCAAGTGATTCTGGCAAGTGGAACCCACTGTAAATAGACCTCAATTGCCAGCCTGACTCCCTGCCCTTACCATTTCTTAGTCCTCACAGCTGAAGCCACTTACCCCTACAGGCTCTGGGAGCTGTCCAACCCGTAGGCAGGGATTCTCAGTATGTACCTAATGACCTGCTGGCCCTGTCTAGGGTGTGTGCTCCATTCTGTTCAAGTGACCTAGAATAAGCTGTTTCCCTGTTCTTGTTTTCCTGTGCCCAAGTTGCTACCTTGTTATGCCCTCCTAGGACTCTTCTTGAACTAGTCCAGTTTTTCTGGCTATCGCTTGGGTCTCTCTTACCTCCTAACACTGTGGTTCAAGTTAGTGTAGTGGAGGGAACATGACATCTGAAACCTGAAGGTCCTGGCTTGAATCCCTGCTTCCCTCATGACTACCTGTGCCTGTTAGCTATCTCTTGTATGTTACATTCCATCTCTTGCTTCTGTGTCTCCCATACTTAGAACGTAGTCTCCCAATTTCGCTTCGCTTCCTAGAACCCCTAGCTTCCTTCAAGACTAATTTCCATGCCTACTCCTATATGAGGCCTTTTTTCATTTCTGTGGCCCTCTTCCATTAAAATCACTTTATCAGGCAGGTCCTGATTAGTGCAAATAAGGAATCCCCTTAAGTAGTCAAATTATTTTCATGGCATATTTCCACTGTGTTGGAACAAATGACCATATTTTACATATTCCAACTTCAATTAGTGTGAATATGAATACATGATGCTACTTTGGTATTCATTATTTGAATTAATTGGGACCTGACTCTATATGGTTTTGTCTCTTTTCCTTCCTTCCTCCCTCCCTCTTTTCCTTCCTTCCTTCCTTCCTTTCTTCCTTCCTCTCTCCCTCTTTGTTTCTTTTTCTATCTTTCTTTCCTTCTTTATTTCTCTCTTTGTTTCTATTCATTTATCCATCCCATCCTCTCTCTCTCTCCATCAATCCATCTAACTAATTATTTATCTATTCATATTGTTTTCCCCAACGCGATGTAAGTTTCTTGGAAGCAGAAACAGTTTCATTCTTCTCTTTGTATGGATCCCTTACCCTAACACACTGTATAGCACTCAATGAACATTTTCTTTATTGATTTGTTTATTTACTTTTAGTTTACAAGATTCAGTTCCACAATCCTTTGAGTTTCAAGTTTTCTCCCCTCCCTCACCCCATGGTGGCTTGCGATCAAGTATAGGACCTGCAAATACTTTCACATTAGACATTAGTCTGGTTGTAAAGAAGGGTTGTAACCAATGGAATGAACAATGGGAAAGAGGAAACAAAACCAAACATGAAAAAGAAAGAGAGCATGTAGTTTGCTTCAGTATGCATTTGAATTCTCTTCTTTCTAGATCTTTCTCTGAATGTAGACATCTCCTTCCATCCTGAGTCTTTTAGAGTTGTCTTATAACCTTGTGTTGCTGAGAAGAGTCCAGTTTATCAGAGTTGGTTGTCACACATATGTTGTGTCTGTCATTGTGTACATATTTCTCCTGGTTCTGCTCTTCTCACTTAGCATCAGTTCTTATAAGCCTTTCCTTGCTTCTCATTTCTTGTAGCACAATAGTGCTATTACATTCTATTGCTATTACATGCTATTACATGTAATATAATTACATGCTATTACATCCATTACATTCATATACCACAACTTGCTTATCCATTCCCCAATTGATGGGCATCCCCTTAATTTTCAAGTTTTTGCAACCTCAAAGAGAGCTGCAATAAATATTTTTGTACATATGGGTCTTCACCTCACTTCTATGATCTCTTTGGGATACAACCCTAGAAGTGGTATTACTGGGTCAAAGGGCATGCAATTATTTATAGTCCTTTGGGCATAGTTTAAAATTACTGTCCAGGATGGCTGAATCAGTTCACAACTCCACCAACAATGCATTAGTGTTCCAATTTTTCCATATCCTCTCCAGCATTATTTATGGAGAAGGGAAGACTTTATGACCAAACAAGAGTTAGAGAGCATCATAAAATGCAAAATGGATAATCTTGATCACAATGAACATTTAATAAATGCTTATGGAGTAACCTGTAAGATGAAGGGGTGGCAAAGGGTGGTCTGTGTCCCTGGAGCCATTCAGTTCTGAGTCTTCTGATCCTGTAGGCTTGATGATGATACTTCACTGGCCAAAATTTTGACTGCTGCTCCCAGTCAGATTTTCCTGATGTTATATGCCAAGTATTTTTTAAAACAACAGGAGTGTTGCTATATTTGGACTGACAGGGAATGGGTTAAAACGCTGGCCTTGCCACATAGTACCTTAAGGATCTCGGTCACTTCTCTGGGCCTCAGTTTCCTCCTTTGTAAAATGAGAGGGTTATGCCAGATGGCCTTTAAACAGTCCTATCTAGCTCTAAATTGATGATCTAGCAGTTGGCTATCACTGGACCTAATCATGCCCCCTCTCTTCTCGTCTGTCTGGATTTTCTCCCATTTGGTGTTGTAGAAGCCTACCTCAAGCATCCCCCGTACCTTGATAGATCTGTCTCGTTTCAGGATCCTAGGGTTCCATTACCAACCAAGTTGTGTTTGTAATAATGATGATGATAATGATAGCTAACATTTGTACAGCCCTCACTAGGTACCAGCCTCTGTGCTTTACAGTTAGGATCTCATTTAATTCCTGCAACAACCCTGGAAGGTAGGTGCTATTACAATCTCTGCTTTGTTGTTGATGCTCTCGTTGAGTTGTTTCAGTTGTGTCCGACTCCCCATGGCCCCATTTGGGGTTTTCTTGGCAAAGATACTGCAATAGTTTGACATTTTCTTCTCCGGCTCATTTTACAGATGAGAAAACTGAGGCAAACAGGGTTAAGTAATTTGCCCAAGGTTCACACGGCTAGTAAGTGTTCGAGGCTGGATTTGAACTCAGGTGCTCCTGACTTCAGGGTTGCTGCTATATCTATTGTGCCACCTAGCTGACCTATCTCCATTTTATAATTGGGGAAACTGAGGGAAACAAAGGTCAAGTGACTTGATCAGGGTCACACACCTAGTAATGTAGAACAGTGTTATCAAAATTAAACAGAATGGGATCCCAGCAGGTTGCATACTGCCTGAGATAATAACAAATTGGCATTAGCTATGTTGTATTGTATTTTTGTTTATTTTGTTAAACATCTCCCAATTACATTTTAATCTACTTCAGGCTGCACTCTTTGGTTTTGTAGGCAGAGTCCTCTCATGGCTAATTTCTAGTCATAGTTAAGGGCTTGTTAACAATCATGAAATAGGGATGGATTTTGCTCTCTCATTGACTTGTCTCCTTGATTAAGTATAGACTTGCCTTTCCCTGGACACTCATTATTGAATATGGGTACAGCTAGATGGCCTGGTGTCAGGAAGACCTGAATTCAGATCCAGCCTCAGACACTTACTAGCAGGGTGACCATGGGCAAGTTACTTGACCTGGATCTGCCTTAGTTTCATGAACTGTAAAACCGGAATTATAATAGGAGCCAGAGTTGTTGTAAGGATCAAATGAGATGATAATTGTAAAGCTTTGAGAACAGGCCCTGGCATATAGTTATTATTATTGATAACACATTAAAGATGATTGGCTGATTGAGTTTTAGAGCAGCTGGACTTGGTTTTTGAAGGAGCACTAGAGAGCTGGAGAGATACAGCTAGGTTCTGATTAGTACAAATATAAAATCCCAGAAAGCCATCTAGTTGGTACTATTTGAAGTTATAATTTCTGTGAAACATGGGAATTGATGGAAATATGCAGTAAATTAAAATAATACAAATACTTCATAGGATTCATTATGCATACTAATTGGGTCCTTGCTGAGATGGCCAAACAGAGATTCCACTTCCCTGGATGGTCTTCGGGTCCCATAGGTCTTCTAAAGATCTATAGTCTTCAAAGAACCATAAGGGCCTGAGAGGGGAAGAGACTATATGATTACACAAATGGTAACAATGGAATGGTGAGGAGTTCCTGGCCCAGTTCAGAATTTGCAGGAATGTAACTTGACATCAGTGGTGCAGAGTGAATTAATTCCAGGACAAGAAGAATAATTTGGGGACCAAACCTTCTAGACAGAGAGGAGTGGTTTCTGGATAATGCCAAATCCTTGGAAAAGCAGAAGTCATTTGGGGATCAAGGAGATACCAGGACTGAGAAATAAGGGACAGATCCATGATAAGGAGAAACAAACCCAAACCTTGTCTTTCACTGGTACTGTGAGCTGTTTGGACTGTGTAAGTCTAGGGGAGAAGAGATGATTCTCTACTGAAAAACCCTACGTTATTTCCACTTTTGAAAGGCTTCAACCATGGTAATAATATGATTCTAGATAGCTGTGGAGGACCTAGGAAAAGTGGGGGTCATCAGGAGGAAGGTAAATTAATTCTCTTGAGGAGCATCAATCTGGGGATCTGCTTCTTGGAAGAAGTAAAAGTCCTCCAAAGAAGGAGGGAGAGGTGTCTTGACTATTTACTGACTTGGCATCAGTCCTATTTGTTCTGAACTTTCTGTCAGCTGAAATGAAGCCTGTTCTATATTTGATGTTCTGTTCTGTTAGTACATTTGTATGGCAGCTGAGAGTCCTTTTCTCATTTTTGTACATACATATGGACAGACATATTCTTAGGAGAATTCATGGACAGGGCAAAATGAGCTACTTTCTAATGCTTTCAGGGAAAATCCTGGGTCAATTTATGAAACAAAAGAAACTCTCGAGGTCCATCATCATTCAAGTAAATTCAGTTGGAGGTTTGGGTCTACAGTTAGAAATCATAGATTTAAAGCCCCAAATGACTTCAGAGGCCTGAGGTCACTGGAAATTAAGTAACTTGACCAGTCACATGGCCAATAAGTATCTAAGGCAGGATTGGAACCCAAGACATCCAGGCTTCAAGGACAGTACTCTCTCTGTTATACCCTGCTCTATCTCGCACATAGATGATACACTTTAAAGTGCATTTTTAATGGTTTTAGGAGACCAAAGAATCTCAATTTGGGAGTGACCAAAAAGTACACTAAATCCAACTATCTGTGAACAGGAATTCCTTTCTCTATCCGTCCCTCCATGTTACATTTACTGTCACAAGTGACTGAATCTCTTATTGATATCCCGTCTGCTCTTCTAAGTATAATGAGTGATTTTTTGGATATCAGTTGCATTTAATTAGAATATCAATTTACTATTAACTTATTGATTAATTCTGAAAGACAGTAAGTTTTCCCCAGCATCTTTGCTCATGTTTTCACTTCCACCAACATTGTTTCAATGGGTCAATCACCCCTGTGCAGAGAATGTCTTCATTCAGAGCATGGCACTTCAGGACAAACAGGAATTGCTCCAGATGTGGTCTACACCAATGCACTACCCATAGCAGCTGCTATGAATATGCATACATATTCCCACAGTTTGTTTGCAAAATATAATAAACTCTCCTCTTCTAATACAAAACCAAAATATTTATTTGGGACATTGCTAGTAGGGTACCAAAAAGCAAAGTTTAGTAAAATACTCATCAGCAATCCAGGGCATGGCAACGTTGCAAGCTTCTCTCTGTCAAGCCTCCCCACAAGCAAGTTCCTCTAGGTAAGTTCTTCCCCCCAGCTGCTTCCCCCCCCCCCCCCCCGGCCTGAGATACAAGTAGCTTCAGTGGGAGCTCACTCTGAGCTTTAGCCAGCTGGACACTATTTACACAGAAGCGTGCCAGGCATTTGTGTTTATCCTCTTTCATCTGTCCTTATTTCTATCTTCTGTATATGTTGCTTAAAAAAATTCCAAGTTGACTAGTGACTTCTTTGTGCATCTATATTAATCTGTCCAGAAAATTCCTCTCTTTTCCTTCTCATCAGAACTGCTTCTCCTTGTGTCTGTGGAATTTGATTCTTGAGAGTTTCCCATCAGTATCTGGCTGACATCTTTGGTGGAATTTCTACCTATCCAGAAAGTTAAAGACCTAGACTCAAGCCCTGCCTCTGACACTTACAAGCTGAATGACCAATGGCAAGTTTACCTCTCTGAGCCTCAGTGGCCTCACCTGTAAAATGTAATAGTGATACCTGTGGTACAATCTACATGTTTTGAGGCTCAAGTGGCCTTATGTCTGGAAAGCACTTTGCAAAACTATTGAAATGTTAGTTGGTAGTATTTTATTTGCTGCTTCTACTTTTTCAATGCCTTTTCATACTTTTCAGTCCCTTGTTTCTGGTCTTTTTTCTTGTGTCCAAACTATTTAAATGTGATCCTTTCTATTTCTCAACCGCATATTAATCCTTGTACACCTATAAACACATACTTGGTGTTTAATGCTGCCTTCCATAGATGTATCCTTTTATAATCTTTCTTTACCTAGTGTGAGTCAGCAGGAGACAGGAAACTGACATTACGAAGATTTCACACAGTCTTTGGATTTACCCAAATCATTAAATAGGCAAAATTTTTTCCATTTTTTTTTGGTAGACTTGGCCAATAATTGGCAGGTTCTTACCTAACACTCCAAACCTGGATCTGGGGTTCTTTCAAACAAATTCAAGACACCCTGTAGTTCCATGATTTCTCTTTCATTCTCTGCTCCACCTCTTCAAGATTATGTTTATACGCATGCATGTATGTGTGTATGTGTATGTATATGTGTGTCTATGTGTGTACACACACACACACACACACACACACACACACACACATATTGCCAGAGGATCTCTGGGTTGGAAGGGAACTTGAGTGATTTCAGAGGTCCTTTTCAAAATCCAAAATATACAATAACACAGATATTCTACGTTCAAAGATACAACTATAGTGGTTTTAATAGAAATGCAAGGGAAAGATTAAATAATTTACTGCCACTCAAAGAACATCCTGGTAAATATAAAGACAGATGCACACACATCCCTCTGTCTCTGTCTCTCTGCCTTCTTTCTGCTCCTCAGAATAACCTTGAATCACAGAATACACAAGTTTGGAAGACTCCAGTAGCAGGAAGGTTCTTGTTCAACTGATACTTGCACGAAAAAAAACCAAAACCCATCTACAATACCAACCAGCATGCATATAGTAAGCACTTACTGAGTCCTAGGTACTGTGCTAGAATGTGACTGGGACAAAATAGTGGGGGGAATAAACATATTTCCCTATTAATCATGTTGTGAAAGAAGAAACAGAATGAAAGCAAAAACACACACATAAAAAATAAAGTAAAAATAATGTGCTTTCATCTGCATTTGGATTCCATCAATTTTTTCTTTGCATGTGCATAGAATTTTCCATCATGAGTTTATAAGGGATATTTGAAAAAGTAGTTCCCTCCTCACTTCTGTAGAACTTTAGAGTTCATGATTTGTCACCTTGTAGCACCAAAAATTCTCTGCCAAAAAGGGAAACATTTGTAGCAAGGAATATGTAGATAATTTTTTTTTTTTCCAGAGAGGCAACGTGTCACAGTCGGGTAGGACAATGGACTTGGGGGTCAGGAAGATCTGAATTCAAATTTTGACTCCAACCTTTATAAACACTTCTTTCTACACACTTGCCAGCTGTAGGATTCTGGGCAAGTCTTTTCATATTTATTAA
This sequence comes from Pseudochirops cupreus, assembly GCA_028627135.1. Lineage (NCBI taxonomy): Eukaryota > Metazoa > Chordata > Mammalia > Diprotodontia > Pseudocheiridae > Pseudochirops > Pseudochirops cupreus. The sequence goes on from CM053580.1 coordinate 28,330,814, forward strand.
CCTCAGTTTCCTCATCTGTTCAATGGGGATAATAACAGCACCTGCTTCATGGAGTTGTGAGGATCAGATGAGTTGACAAATATAAATGTACTTCGCAAAACTTCAAGTATTAAAAATGCAAAGTATGTGCAGTAAATAGTTTGAGGAGGACATCTACTGTTGGTGAGATGACAATAATTAGTAATTGGTCATACAAACCCCTTGGTAGAAAAAAATCTTATGCCAATAAATAAGTGTAATATAATTTAATGAAATCAGTGTGCAATATAGGTGGTCAATAGGGCACTGGACTTGGGAATGAGAATGTCTTGGGTTCAAATCCCCATAAGATTTTTATTAGCTGTATATTCATGGGTGAGTCATTTAAACTCTAGTGCATTAGCACAGAGTCTGGCACTGTAAGAATTTAATAAACATCTCTTGAATTGACACTAAGTTTCAGTTTTCTCTTCTGTAGCACCAACCGTATAGGACTGTTGCGAGGATCGCATGAAATGACATACATCAGAACTGAAATGTGAACTGTTATTATTTCACTAATGGGTAGAGGCAGTTTAAGTGGGTCCTTGATACACCTAAGGTTCCCAAGGCCATCCAGTCCAACCTATTCCTGACTGACCAATTAATTGTTCCCTTTATAGCACTGATTAAAAGTGGTCAGGGAAGGGAAAGAAAACCAATTATAAACCAAGGCAAGCACACTCCATTTTGGCATTTCTCTAATGTTAGGAAGTTTTTTATATAAAGCCTACACTTGGCTCTCCTTTGAAGGGTCACCTGCCCCTTTAACCATCACCTGCCCCTTTAGTGCAGTATTCCTCTTGACTCTGTTCTGGGCTATTTTGTCTTTGCCATCGACACTGCTGGTGAGTTCCCTATGGGTTCGGTTATCATTTCCATGCACAAGACTGCCAGATCTATATATCTATCCCTAATCTCTCTCCTTCAGTCATGTATTATCAACTGTTTACTGGATGTATCTTCTTCCAGATTCTGTCTAAGAAAATAAAACTCAGTCTGTCCAAAATGGCTCTCATCCCCCCCCCTCTTTGCCATCTCCTCCCCAAATCTTGCTCCCCCTTCACACTTCCCTATTTCTGTGGCAGGGACCACCATCCTCCAGGTCACCAAGGTTATAAATCTGGAAGTCCATGATTGTTTCTAATTCTTCCTCCCCACTCTCATAACCAATCAGGGGCCAAGTCTTGGTAGTTCAACCTTTACGGTGTTTCTCATATTTGTAACCTTCTTTCTACTCATATGGCTACCATACTGGTGTTTGTAACATGACGTAAATGATGCCAACAAAATTATTTATTTATTTATTTTTTTGGGAGGGGAAGGTAGGACAGTTGGGGTTAAGTGACTTGCCCAAGGTCACACTGCTAGTAAGAGTTAAGTGTCTGAGGCTAGATTTGCACTCAGGTCCTCCTAACTCCAGGGCCAGTGCTCTATTCATTGTACTACCCAGCCGCCCCTAAAATTACTTATTTTGAAAATCACAGTTATGGTCTTAGTATCAGTTCAAAGTGTACTTTTTGGTAATTCCTTGTTACCATGCTTAATAGTGAAAAAGCTAATCTGATTTCTTTCTAAAATGTGTGATTTAATAAATGTATAAACCATAAATCTGAGTTTTTTCTGTTCTGTATGTGGTGAAAGCCTTCTTCTGAGTCAAAATTGTACACACACACACATGTGTATATATATATATATATATATATATATATATATATATATATATTTGACACTAGGACACATAATGATTTTTAAGCTGATTTGGGGGTAATAAGACTGCTAAAGAGATGCAGGAGAACCAATATTTGCATAAAATTAAATAAAGACTGCTCCAGCAAATGCAAATAAATGCAAAAAGGGAATATTTTAATTTTGATCTGTGATTAGTATCAACCATCACAATATGGTAATAATACAAAAGCTCAATAGGAAATAAAATTCTGCATGCATCAGGTAACTAATGGTTTTAAGTTATTTATAGACTGAGTGCCCCGAATAATTTATTTTTCTCTTTGGAGAAATAGTTATTGATTAGGCTTCAGATTCTGTGTTTTACAGTGGCTGCCTCTCAAAATATTTTAATATTAGAATATTATATATAATGCATAACATTTGATGAAATATATAGACTCCTCCCATGCTGTAACATGACAGACCCAGATTTTACCTAGGGAATTAATAATGAATGGAATCAAATATTTGACCTTGGTAGATAGGCAATTCAATTAAAAACAGAAAGGCCAAAATGAATTCTGAGCAACAATGAAAAGGAATCTAAGAATTTAACCTAATAAATAATATGGGAGATCAGTTTGACATCCAATAGGGTACATCCTTTAGCTCGGTAATTTTCTCAAGGTCTAGAAGGAGGTCTCACATACGTATTTAGGGTTTAAATAGTACTTTTCCAATTCCAAATATGATATGCACAAGAACTGATCTGAATTCTTTAGCAATCTCATGAACTTGTTCCAGCCTTACTTAGTTTCTCTGTGTATTTTTTTTATCCTTTGCTAAAGTTCCTTGCAGATGCCTCATGGCATGAAAGTGATGCTGGGTTCTCCAAGGTCATACCAGCAAGCACATAAGCTTTGGGGGGCTCTTCCCAGAATATTCCATTAGTATATGTGTGACAGATGGTGTCTGCAGTCCAAGGACCTGCCTACCTAAAAGAGGAAATGCTTATTATCAGAAATCTGGCTACAAGGGAGGGGATGGGTGCTTTGGCCATGGCAACCAAAGAAACTTATCAGAACATAAAATGACACCCAATTATTTGTATCCTCTCTCCACTTCTTAGCAGGCTATGATGGAGAGGTTAAAAGAGGGAAAGGGGGTAGTGGTGATAAGAATCATTCCTTATTTAGACTGTTCAGAATTATCAATTACACTGTTATTAATTAATTAAAATTGCTAATTAAACTAATTTAATTAAACTATTCTAAATATAAGATCTCTACCCATTGACTAAAAGTAGAAGTATTCAAATCCACAGAACACTCACTGTGTCTGTGATCTCATCTATATGGGGATTCTCTCTAGTGACAGAGATTGCAAGCCATTCATACCTGCCTCTCACAAGAGATTCTGGTCCATATCTTCACATAAGCCCTGTTTCTGCCACAAGAAGAAGTCAATCAAATGCACACTGACATTCTTGCTATGCATGAAACCGGGAGGCAGTTTTGTGGAAGGAACTCAGAACAGAGGAATTCACAGTGTTGTTTTCATCATGGGCCCAACGTCAAGAAGAAACATCATTTTATGGGCTACGTGGTCACCAATCAATCATTCAATCAACAAGCATTTATTAAGATCCTGCTGTGTATGTTCCAAGCGCTGTCCCAGGTTCTGAAATACGAAGATGGAGGCCAGTTGGTTCTACTCTCCTGGATCTTAAGCTCTACTGGAATGGTCATTCTGCTTTGCAATGCTTATTGTAAGCCTGAGTAAACTCACTTCCCTGAAGATAAGCAAAGTTTATGTGCTAATGAATATGTTGTAAAATATAATGGAGCAGAAAAATTCTGTGAAGATTTTGGCAGGGTCTTCCTAAGTTAGTCAAATTATGTTAAGAAGCTAGGTGGTAGAGTGGATAGAGAGTCCTGGACTGGGATTCAGGAAGACTCAAACTCAAATCCAATCTTGAATACTTACTAGCTGTGTGACCCTGGTCAAGTCACTTATGTTCTTCCCCTCTACCCTCTGCTTCCCTCTCTCTCTCTCCCCTCCCCTCTCTTCCTCTCCCCTTTCCTTCCCTCTCTTCCCCTTTCCTCTCTTCTCCTTTCCTCCCCTCTCCTCCCCTCTCCCTCTCTTCTCCTACCCTTTTCCTTCCCCTCCCCTCCCTTCTCCTCTCACCTCCCTCAGTTTCTTCATCTGAAAAAATGTAGATAATAATAGTACCTACTTCCCAGGGTTGTTGTGAGGATAAAATAAAAAAAAAATTGGATACACTTTGCAAACCCTAAAATACTGTATAAATGCTAATCACCACCATCATCATCACCATCATCATCATCATCATCATCATCATCGTCATCATCATCATCATCATCCCCTTGATTCTTGGTGACTTTGGTGTCCCTTTCCTTGGCCTTCACTCCCATATAAGGGAAGTATTACCCTATTAGAATGTAAGCTCTTTGAGGACAGGGACCGGCTTATTTTTGTTTTCGTATTCCAGTGCTCATCACAAGAGTTTGGAACATACCAAGCATTTACTAAGTGTTTGTTGGTTAGTTGATATTGATTGATTGTGAAAGTGAGTATAAGGGATAGGGGCAAAAATATGGTTAGGGATAAGGAAGTGAAAGAAATCAAAATGTTGTAAACTACTTGTAAAAGGCCACATATATCTATTGTGAAGAAAAGAGGCAGAGGATTCTGGAAGTAGGATACACCGAACAACATCATATACACATACACAAAATGAAAATGACTCTGTTTTATTGGAAAGTAAAATGACTAGTTGCTCATATGGGAGTCATTTTCAAGGCAGCAGTCTATGTGCAATCAAATTATCCAGTAGTTAGAATAGTAGCCAAAAGCGACTCCCGATTTCAGCAAAAGAGAACAAAGATGAGACTGCCATGTCTCTCCAACCTGACCTAGTTAAGCAGCATTTTAAAATGACCAATAGACCAAAGTAAAGATATTGACATTTCCTTTCTTCATGAGTTAGAGAAATCTAACCAATACCAAGTTCTGTTGCATCAGTGGAGGTCTCTGAGCTGAGGTTAGTGACCATTTGTGGGGATGGCCACAGAACATATGGATTATGTAACCTTTTCCAAAGATGAGATTCTATGTTTCTGATATCAGTAGCTGAAATTCCTTTTCCCAATGCAGATCAGCACCTTCTCAGCCACTTACATAGTATTAAGAAAGCTACCCAGGACGTGGAGAGTTAAGTGACTTTCTTAGCTATATAGTTATATAATATAGCTTTAGCATACTGTATCTGTCAGAGGTAGACTTTGAACTCAAGTCTTCCTGTCTTCAAGGTCAGCTATCCATCTACTACACCACAATGTCTCTCATTTAGCCAAATATATAAGAAAAACCATAAAAACAAAGTGGACAAAAAGGAGTAAATGCCTCAGTGATACTCTGATAGTCATAGAACACTGATAATGATCTGGGACTTGAACTGAATAGGAAGAAGAATGAAGAAATGTTTGGGAAAAAAAGCATTTATTAGATATTCACTAAGTATAAAAATTGTGCAAAGCACTTGGGATACAACAGAATGGTAAGGCAACCCCTGACCTCAAGGACCTCATACTCTAATGGGGGAGACAACCTATGTTAGAAGTTTCAGATGAAAAGTCAGTTGGAAAGGCACCATAGTCTTTAGGCTGCAGCAGCAAAGATGTTACCATATCTTCTTTAGTTTCATTTCCAGTGATCAAATCATATCTTTTTTCTGATACTGAACCATTTGACAAGGCCAAGAACTTTGGTGGTGAGAATTTCTTTTCTGGGTCTTCAGAAGTTGCAGTTGCTGAAGTGTTCACAGAAGAGGTTGTCAGGTCACTTGTCCCCAGGGGTTATCTCAAAGGAGTAAGTATGTAAGAGTGGTGGAGGTACTCTCAATCCCAGAACTTTCAGACCTGTCTTTCCATTAGATACATTTGGTCACTGGCTGTTGATGGTGGTGAGGAAGATGGGTCCCTTCTTCACTGTGAATAACTTGGATATGTATGGAAAAATGAATTGTGTCGTCAATGATCCTGAGGCACTTACCACTGCAAAAACTTGTCTTTTATACTCAAATATCCTCCCTTGGATTCTATGGGGTTGTCTATCATGGAGTACCATGATCTCAGAAGAATCAAAATTGCGAAGAGGCAATGGCAAGATCCATGGTGTGTGTTAGCAGTCATGTAATGAATAATGACAACTTGTTCATGACAACATAATGATCAAGATACATGACTGGGAAAAAAGTGGTCACAGAATGAGAGCAAGAGATAGTAATGGACAGCCCAAGGCCTGCACTGGTTCTCCAAGGGTGCTCCAAAACTGCAAGAAGGTCTCCAACGTTTTTGGGTGGAGTCATTCATGGAGCATTTATGGAAAGAAATAGACAAGAATCTCGAGAGATGAGTTGGGTTGCCATATATATAGGGAGAGTGTGATCTTGCTGGCAAGACTGTGGACTCATTGAAATACCAGGAGATACTATTAATAATATAATAATTTCCTTCTCTACTACTGGTCATAAAACATAGACCCATGTAGACGGAAAGTCTCAGAATGATTGTCCACATGGTCCAGAAGAACTGGAGGACCATAAAGAGTTAGAGCTGGAAGGGACCTTGGAGATCACTGAGTCCAACTCTCTCATCCTCTGAGGCATAAAAAGGTTGAGTCACTTGCTAAGAGGAAGCATCAATTGGTGTCTGAGGCAGGATTTGAACTCAGGTCTTTTTTATTCTAAGTCCCACACTTCATCTACCATGTCATTTAGCTGCCAGTCTGGACTATACTCCTTCCAAATAACTCCTAATAGAAAAAGATAATTTCATGTATCCTATGGGCAGAGAGCCTATTTTGGCAGTTTCTTCAAAACTCATGAGGAAATCTGCAGCCAAGCATATTGGAACAAATGGCTGACTCCAGGAAGAGCAGATCACTTGTTACTCAACACATCAAATGGGATATTCCTTACATGATATGTGGCTTGCTTCCTAGAAGAAATTCCATTAGAGCAAGACATCTTGCATACATTTTTGTACAAGTAATGGAGCTGATGTCAAGATAACTTTACAACCTGGATGTCATTGGCACCAATTTAAAAGCCACTTCAAGTTTTCTTTATGGCAGTGAAGACACCTAGCTTGGGTTTTTCCTAGCTTGGTGGCCTAGCTAGGTGGCTGTAAGGTTGTAAACTACTTATGGTGGGTTGGCAGAGAGCCCACTTACATAATGGGCCTTAATGTGGCAGATAATTATGTTTCCCTGAGGCTATTAGCAAAGCAGGTGTTAGGTTTTCATACTGATATAAGATGTAAGTAATTGTTATTCAACAAAGAACTAGGAAGGGAGACAGGACAATGGACAAGGGAGTAGTTCATCAGAGAGTGTTTCAAGAGCATCTTCTTCTATTTGGAGGGAGGACATATTCTTGAGACAAAACGGACAGGTGGAACAAGAGCCAAAATTCCAGTGAAGGTGGAGAAATTTTAGACCAAAAAGGATAATGATACAGGAGTTATTACATGCCACCTGGGGTACAATAAGCAAATTAGTGATTTTCTTCTTGATCTATTCAGTGGTTCATAGATAAAAATGCATCATCAGACAAAAGTCTGTCTTGAGAGGTGAGTTTGTGTCTGAGGGAAAGGTCCTGCTGTATTTGTTTGGTATCAAAATCTTTCACAACTTGGCGCCAACTAACCTTTCCACCCTCCTTATAAGTTATTTCCCTTCACACAGACCAACCACACTGGTTCTCTTATGTTTCTTATTCAAAGCATTCCCTTCTCTGGACCTTTGCACAGACTAGTTCCCCATCCTAGGTTGTACTCCCTCTTTACCTGTGGTCCTTCAACAGCCTAGTTTTTCAAGGTTCTGCTCAAATGACACATAATTTTTATGTCTCCATCCCCCTAACTCTCCACAATTGATGCTACTCTCCTGCTCCCTCACCCCATTACACATATATGAATATTTTTATAATTATATAATGTATATAACATAACATGTTTCCATATACTATATGATAAATACACATCTATTATCACATATATATGTAATACACTGTTTTTCTGGGTAGAATGCAAACTTCTTGAGGACAAGATCTATTTGCTTTTTGTCTTTGTATCCCCTGTATGGCCTGGTACACAGTGTGAGCTTAATAAATATTTGTTGATTGACTGATTGATTGGTTTTGCGTGTATTCACATGGAGCTGATCACCCTGGGTTACAGTTTCCATGGAGGGAAGTGTTCCAGAGGAGAGTATGGACTCAAGGAAGGAATGTATCCAAGGATGGGAGTTTGGGAGGCAATTAATGTAGGTGATTCACTCAAAGGGTTATTAAGTAGGGATGGTAAAGTCTGTGCTATGGAGAGGTCCTTTTATTGGAGTTATCATTAACTTGGCAAGGAGGTGAGAGAGACAGAGGGAGAGAGACAGAGAGAGAGGGAGAGGGAGAGAGAGAGAAAGAGAGACAGAGAGAGACAGAGACAGACAGACAGACAGAGACAGAGAGAGAGACACAGAGGGAGAGAGACAGAGAGAAAGGGAGAGGGAGAGAGAGAGAGAGAGAGAGAGAGAGAGAGAGAGAGAGAGAGAGAGAGAGAAAGAGAGAGAGAGAAGGAGGAGGACGAGGAGGAGGAGGAGGAGGAGGAAGAGGAGGAGGACAGGAAATTGGGTTAAGTTGTGATCTTAAGAAGAGTGGTCAGTGTTGTACATTTTGTCAATTTTCCGGTAAGGGCTGTTTGAAGGAAAGGCAAACTGTTTGCTCTTTGATGGAGCTAGGAGACATTTGTATCCTAAGAAAAACTGGTCCTGATAAAGGAGGGTCATCCCAAGAGCAGAGTTGGTTCTAGAACACCAAAATGAAGCCTAGAGAGTAGACAATTTAGCTCAACTGACTGAACTAAAAAATATAAACATATATTTGAAACCAAAACACAGATCCAAATGACAGTTGCCTGACTGAATTTAGCCTTTTAAATGAGCTGGATTCAGTCAGTTTTTCAAGCTTAATGGTTCATAGTATGGTAAATAATACATTAGTGATCTGAAACAAGGCACTCCCTCTCCTGACTGAGTTTTTTTTCTCTGACTTCCTTCCATGCCTGGAATGCTCTCTCTCTTCATCTCTACCCACTGGCTTCCCTGGTTTCCTTCAAGCCCCAGCTCCTATAAGCAGCCTTTCCCAAGTCCTCTAGATGGTCTCCTGTTCTCCCTTTGCTGGTTGTTGACACTGAAGCACGTTTGCTCATATTTGTTTGCATGTTGTTGCCCCATTATACTGAGAGCCCCTTGAGAGCAGGCAATATCTTCTGCCTCTCTTTGTATTCCCAGGGCTTAGTGCTGTGTCAAGCACATAGTAGGAGCTTAATAAACATTTCTTGACTGATTGAGAAAATGACCACATAAAGGATTGTCTATCTGAGGATGATGTATTGGTTGGCAAGACCAAAGCATAGCAGGGACTGAGTAAAAACAATAGCAGTAAATCTCTGGGAAAAACAAACAAACAAAACAAAAGAAGTAAAATCTTTGGGGGGGGGGGGGAAAGAGAGATTTATTTTTGAAAAAAAAATCAGGTTGATAAATAAAAAAATTTATATAGACTCAGCCACAGTAAGAGTAGATTTCCCTTTGAGGGCTTTTAAAATATTTTCTTTCCAAAAGTTTCTCCCTTACCACAATGTCAGTTTCCTACTTCCAGGAAGTCTCTACCATTTTCCAAAGGAAGTCTGCAGTTAATAGCTTTATAATTAGCTTCATATATGTTATCTGTAAGGGATTATATCCAGATTATCTAGCTCAGTAGGCTAGTTATTAATGAGGAATTCATTTAAACTTTCATCATAAGTCATCAAATTTGAAAACAATGATCAGAGGGGATGAGAGACTGTGGAAAGGTAAGTTTTGATCAGTGGAGGAAATAGACAAGGTCCTGGAGCAGCCTGATAGGGGCCAAGATGATGATCAGGGCACTGAATGGTAACAGGGATTATCCAAAGAAGGAATGGAAGAAAAACAGAGACAAACTTTGTGTACTTTACATCTTTGCTTAGAGGACAGCCTCACCACCTCCCCAGTCCTCTTGTCTATCTCTCATCTGGGCAGTAATGATTTTTAGATTCATATTCTTTCTTACCTGTGAGCATGATTCAAGGCAAGGTCAGGTTTCCTCATCCGTAGATAACAGGTGACAAGCTTTGTCTCAATAAAACTAGCAACACTTGAAATATCTTCAGCAGATGCTTCAAAAGGTTTTCCCAGAGCTGCTCCTTTACTGCAAAGCTAAAGAAAGTAACAAAATCAAAGGACCCTTCAATTTTCTATCATCATGTTTTAAAAAAATTTACATTTTGAAAATAGGCAAAAATATATCCATTCCTACTGAACAGGGCAAGTAAAATGCTAATATTTTGTCTGTATCAAAATTGAGTAAAACGATTCACATTCATTTATATGATCATAATATACAGCACATGACACTCCTTATTGTCACATATTTCCTGTACAACATTTTTTATGCATTGGATAGATTTAAAAGCATCACCGTTTACTAAAAATGCCAGTTAAAAAAAAGAAACATACAATAAGTAAAGATCTTATCAGAAAATCAGAGATAGATCACTTTTAAAAGCCAGCACTTTTATGGAAACTTAGCTGTGCAATGATCTAACATGCTATTGAGTTTGATTTAATACGAAGGGGCATTGGAAGTAAACTCATAGGAACCATTAATATGATCAGTGATTAATTTCAGCCTGAATCATATTCATGAGGAAGACATTGACAGAAAAAAGTGAAACCTTATTAGAATCAGTGAGCAGAGGCTCTGGTGTCAGAAAATTATTGCTGGGATATCTGGAATCATTAATAAAAATTACAGGAAGTCCAGTGACTGTGGAGCAGGATATGTACATTTAAGAGCAAGGAGGTTATTCCATCTTCTGGGAAAAACCCGATGCCCAAGAGCTGATCCTTCTCACCAAAGAAACAATGAAGAAAAGGTAGGCCAGGGAGTTTCTGCCAAACATGGGTCCCATCTCTTTCACAGGGTAATTTGGTCTTTCCTCTTGGGACTCTTGGTCCTGTACTCTCCCTCCCATCACAACTCATAACAACCCATCACAACTCATCGCAACTCATCATAGCTCACACATCTCCCAGGGGAATCTAAATTCAAGCTGGGAGCATTACCAAATTCAGAAAAGAAAGCTTCATTTCAAACCTTTCTTACACACCAAATGGCACTTCCATTTATTAATTATCAAGAATGTTTTGGCCTTCAGTCATGCTAGTATTCTTAATATTTTTTTTAAACCTTAATTCATTTATTTAGGCAGTGATTCTGATCTGCTTCTAAGATTTAGGAAAATAGGGTCTTAGAGGTAGAGGCCATTTTGCCCATCCTCTGCTTTCCATAGATGAGGAAAATGTTAGATAGAATCCAGCCTCCTCATTTTACGGATAAAGAAACCAAGATACATAGAGGTTAATTGACTTTCCCGGCATCACAGAGATGGCATCTGAAGTTGAGTTTGAACCTAGGTTTTTCAGAGAGAAGGGACTGTTTTTCTTTTTATCAGCAGCACTTTGTGTAGGACCTAGTACCCAGAAGGTTCTTAATAAATTCTAGTTACCTGACCACAGATTTACTCCAAGTATAAGGTCACACAGTTAATAAATGGCTGAGCAACAATCTTTTGATTCCAAGTTCTAGGGCACCCAGGGCTGTGCTGGAGCTAGTTCAAATCAGCTGTTGAAAGTCTATTGCTAAGTGTTTGGTGAAAGTATTTAAATCTTCAAAATCAGCATATGCTATAAATCAAAGTTTTATTTATTGTTTTGTTAGTTTTCTAGGCTTAAGAAAAATGATGGAGAAAACATTAACAATGAAGACTAAACTTAAAAGTGTGTCATGCCTAGATTTTCTTTTTCTGGAGAGCTGGTTATTAAACACTTACCCATTGCTCCTGCCCTCCCTTCAAAACCAACAAATCTCACTGCCACATTTATAACCTCAGTATCACTTAGAAACACATAGCTTTAAGTGTTTAGGAAAAAGACAGCACTTGCTCGGTGTCTGAACTACTAGATTTTACCAATCAGTAAAGATGGGATCTGCTGTGGAAAGGGGAGCACAGATACTAGATTTTCATGCCCAGCACTTAAAATTTCCTTGAGGAATTTCTCAGAAGAATGATCAGGAGTCAATTTTTAACCATTAAATATAGTGAATGATTGATAAATGTTTGTTGAATTTAATTGTCATTAATTTATTTAATAAACTTAGCAACTTGTGATAATCAAATGGTTTAGTGTTTCTCTCTGTGTCTCTCTCTCTCTGTCTCTGTCTCTGTCTCTGTCTCTCTCTCACACACACACAAACACAAATACACACAAACATTCTGGTTTCCAAAATGGATAAAAAGCAACTTTAAGAAATGAAACAATTCCTCACAGTGAATTCGGACAATTAAAAAAAAATAAAAGAAAAATCAGTTAAAAGGAGCAGAGAAACAAATTTTAAGAGGTACTTGAGATGAAACTGTTATTATATTTAGGCAAAGAATTTAACTGTTTCCTAAAGGTTAACGTGAAAAGGAAAAACATTTTACATTTTTTTTCATGTTTCCTAGGGTAACCAGAGCAAAAAACACAAACCAAAACAACAACAACAAAAAACAAAACAAAGAATTTCATCTGTAGAATGTAAGTTCATTGATTATTTTAATTCCTTCTTTTTTCATCTCCACTGTCCAGCACTATGCCTGGAACATAAAAATGCTTAATAAATGCTTGTTGAATTCAACTGAATTAAAATTTCAGAGACAAACTTTCCCTAGGAAATGCATCCAAGGAAGAATTTATGGCAGGAGTAATTATCTCAAAAACATGGGGTGACATCAGTCAATCAATCCATAAGCATTTAGTGGGAGCCTCTGTGCTAGGCATCAGTGATGCACAGTCAAGGACAAAATCCCTGTTCTCAATAAGCATACATTCTATCACGAGAGACAACATGGACATATATAAGCATAAATTGAGTGAAGAAACAAAAGGTCATTTTTTCATAGGAGAGAGGAAAGAAAAAGGGACAAAATCTTTAGCTACAGTTTTGCAAATAACAGAACTGTTTTTCAATGTATTGTGGAAATGATGTTAAATTGCAATTCAGTGAAAACATTTCAGTTTGAAGGCTAAGCTAATAATCTCCAGGTACAGTGCCTTCAGATGGTTTAATTTAACACAGGAGTAGGACCTGGAGAAGCCAAATGAATGGCCAGTTAACATGCCCACATGACTGTGTATCTGAAATACCAGCTTAAGTGGAAATAGCTAGAAAGTTATTAATTTTTGCGTGAATTATTGGACATGGACCCATGCTGTTAATTAAAGGCAGGATTGTCTGTGCATTAGATAGCAGGGATAATATTTATTCTGTTGTGAAAGGCTAAGAGCCTCATGCCTGGTGTATCAGCAAGCACCCTAGCATACCTAGGGCGGCTACTAGCACAGGTTCTTAGATCTGCTTTTCTAAAAGAAAGCAACTCAAAATGGGTTAACAGTCTTACTTTAATCAAACATATCATTTACCTAGTTCAGGGGGA
>CM053580.1:28344644-28389685 GCA_028627135.1 Pseudochirops cupreus
TTTTTTTTGCTTGTTGGAGGGCAATTGGGGTTAAGTGACTTGCCCAAAGTCACATGGCTAGTAAGTGTGTCAAGTGTCTGAGGCTGGATTTGAACTCAGGTCCTCCTGACTCCAGGGCTGGTGTTCTATTCACTGCGTCACCTAGCTGCCCAATACCAATCTCTTAAACCTATAATATACAGATACAGAAATAGGCATATTAACAGAATGATATAAAAATGGAATTCTCAGTGTCTACCACTTGAAGTTGGTGTAATTTGAGAAGGCATTGAAATATTCCTTTCATCTATAGTGGAAATACTTTTCCCAAACTGGCGTCCTTCATCTATATCGTTGCTTGCCAAAGAACACATAAATTAACCTCAAGAAATGTTTGCTAAACATCTGCTCTATATAGCCCAATCCAACAAGCATTTATTAAGTACTTTATTAGGTTATTAATAAATTATTTAAGTTTGTTAAGTCCTTTATTAAGGACCACACACAAGGCACTGTGCTAGGAGCTAGAGACATAAAGACAAATCTCCAAACAGGTTTCACCATCAAGATGCTCACATTCTACTTGGAGGGTGGAGTGGGATACAACATGTAAACAGATAAAAAAGCCACAGGATAATTTGGATGGTGAGAAAGTACCATTACCTAGGGGGATCAGGAAAGACTTTCTGGTAGAGGTGACAGTAAAGGAACTCCATAGCTATCTTGGTGATGTCAAGAAGGCTTGAAGAAGGCTCCCAGCTTGTTGGGTCATCCACTTCTCCCCACCTCCCTCCTCGCCATAGTTAAGTTATGGGAGAACACTGACAAGCATCACACAGGATGGGAAGGTATGACTGGATCTTGCTCTGTCTTGTTTGAGAAACAAACATTTAAAGAGTGTTCAGTATGAACCAGGCACTTTATAAATATCTCATTTGATCATTTGAGAAAATGCCTTATTGATGAGGCCACAGATCTGTAGTTTTAGAGTCCAGAGGGACATGCAGAGATTTTAGGGGGAGAAATCACTGAAGCAAAAACAAAACGGCAGCCTGATTTTGGACTGGATGCAAGTGCCCAGTTTGGTTCTTTTCATGGAACAGACAAGAGCATGGAAAAGAAGCTGAATTTAGGAGAAAAACACATGATAAGAAGGGGCTAATTTGATTATTCCAGTCAGAAGATAGAGTTAGTCTTTGTGTGAACTGTACATCAATTTCAAGAACACTACTTAATGAGAGATACAAATAAAGCTATTTCATGCTGGTGTAATTTGTCCTGGCAGAAAGCAAAGCCTTAAAAGCAGAATTTCAATAGTCAATTTTGCTTTATAAATTAGAATTTTCATAAACAAATAGATGTATTATGGGAAACTACTTTGTCAGCTTATGTTCTTCAGAAGCCCTTCATGACCAAGCCCCATCTTCTTATCTTTCCAGTCTTCTTATACCTTACGTCTCCCTACCATTTGGTTTTTCATCGAGTGACACTGGCCTCCTGGCTGTTCCAAGAACAAGACAGTCCATCTCTTGGCTCCAGGCACTCTCTCTGGCTGTCCCCTAATGCCTGGAATTCTCTCCCTCCTCTGTTCTCATTGCTGACCACCCTGGTTTCCTTTAAGGACCAACTAAAGTCTTATCTTCTACAGGAAGTCTTTTCCAAACTTTCTTAGTTCCATTACTTCCATCTGTTAATTATTTCCTATTTATCTTGTCTATAGCTTGCTTTGTATATATGTATGAGTGTTGTTTCCTCCATTAGATTGTAAGCTCCTTGAGGGCAGGGACTATCTTTTGCCTTTCTTTGTATCCTCAGTTCTTAGCACAGTACCTGGCACAGAGGAGGCACTTTATGAGTAAATGTTTATTGAATTCAATTGTTCTTAAAAACTGAGAATCATCCTACCTTGCCATTATGGCATATCCATATGGTTAAAACTAGGAAGTACCTTAAACACCATCAAGTCAAACTTCCTTATTTTACAGATGGGGAAAGTGAGGATGAAAGAGTTTAATCCCTTTGTCCAAGTTCATGCAGGTAGTAAGTGGCAGAGCTGGGATTGCAACTCAGGTCCTCTGAGTACAAATCTAGCAGTCTTTCCACTGATCTTAATATCAGGAAATGCCAGGTTCTAATCCTGGACCTAACTAACACTTGGCTGCTCTCTGATCCTAGTAAAAGTGACTCTACCTGAGAGTCAGTTTCCTCACCTGCAGATTGGGGATGATAATCCCTATGATACCTGCCTTTACAAGGCTGTTGCCAGGCTCAAATGAGATAAAGTAAGTGCATCATTTTACCACCTTGGAAGCACAATGGAAGTGTTGAGTGTGGTTCTTATTTTTCACTTGAGGAACTCAAAGTATCATGAAATAGCTTTATGCACCCTGCTTTTGAAAACCTGCCAAACAAAGGGATTTTATCATTTACTGAGAGCTACAGACTAAAATAGCCACAGAAATAAGCAGCCAAAGGGGTGGCTCCCACTAGCCCCCATTCCTAATAGCGGCTATCACTGCGAGGTTTTTGTTATCCCCAATTCAGAGATGAGGAAACTGAGGTTAAGAGATATTAACAAGATAATGTGCTCAGAGTCATGTGCCCTGCAAGTGTCTGAGTCAGGTTTCATTTCATGCCCGGTTCTTGTGATTTAAAAATCTAGGGCCTTTCCATTAATTCTAAAGAGAAAAAAAATCACACAAATGTTTCTTGAGGATCAATGTGGTACAATGGAAAAAGTTTTAGTCCTGGAGCCAGAGCCCTGGAGTCCAATCTCATCTTTGATAGTCACTATCTGCCTGAAGTCAGGAAGATCGTCATCATGAGTTCAAATCTGGCCTCAGACACTTACTACCTGTGTGACCCTGAGCAAGTGGTTTAACCCTGTTTGCCTCAGTTTCCTCATCTGTAAAATGAGTGGGAGAAGGAAATGGCAAAATACTCCAGTATCTTTTTTCAAGAAAAGCCCAAATGGGGTCATGATGAGTCAGACGTGACTGAAAAATCACCGAACAACATCTATGTGTATGTATATACACAATACATCTATATATAATGTATATATACATGTATATATGTATGTATTTTCCTTGCCTGTAAAATGAGGTGGGGGGAGGAAAGTTAGATTAACTGGAAGCTTCAGTTGTATCTAGATCTATAATCCTATGAATAATATTGTCACACGAAAAATACTCCAAATCACTAATATGCAAATTAGTGAAAAATGCAAATTAGAGAAATGCAAATTAAAGCAATTTCAAGGTTCCACTACACACTCATCAGATCAGCGAAGATGGCAAACAGAAAAATGGCCATTGCTGGAGGAGCTGTGAGAAAACAGGGCACATTGACACACTGTGTGTAGAGATGTGGATAGGTCCAACCATTCTGGAAAGCAATTTTGAATGCTACTCTAAAAGTAACTAAATGGTGTGTGTCCTTTAACCCAATCCTACCACTGCTAAGCCTACACCCCAAAGAGACTGAACAAAAGGATGAAGTCCTATTTTCCTATAAGAAATGAGCAAAGAGGTGATTTCAATGAAACGTGAAAAACGTGGTTGAATTGAAGCAGGCTGAACTGAGCATAATCAGAACAGTAGACTTTAACATCAAAATTATAAAAACAATTTGAGGACTTATATGAACTGATGAAGAAGAAAATGAGGAAAACCATGAGAACAACTTATTTAGCAACAACACTGTTAAAAACAAACAGATTTGAAAACTGTAAGAGCTCTGATCACCACAATGACCCTCCATGATTCCATAGGAATGATGAAGAAAACTATCAACTGCCTGATAGAGAAATGATTGATTTACAGTGCAGAATATATACTATATAATAGCACCCATTGGTTTTAAATTTTCTATCCTCTTGTATATTTTTTGGACATAATCAATGAAGGAATTTTTATTTTTGGCAAACTACGCATACTTGTTACAAGTATTTTTTCTCTAATGAGGTGGGAGGTGGAAGGGAGCGAAAATAGATTTCTGTTGATTAAAAAATAAAATTCAATTTTAAAAAAAGGCATGAGGGTAGCATTTCTGAGAAGCAGGTAGTCCCTAAATTTTTTTTGAAAGTGAATTGGATTTATTTTGTCCCTAAATTTCTGGAGAAATAACATTAGATGATCTCTGGTGGATTGCCATGGAAGGATAGCTAAGGAGAAAACTTGAATACACAACATGAATTATTAGAAGTCAGACAGGGGTGGTTAGGTGGCACAGTGAATAAAGCACCCACGCTGGAGACAGAAGAACCTGAATTCAAATTTGGCCTCAGATACTTAACACTTACTAACCATGTGACCTTGGGCAAGTCACTTAACCCCAATTGCCCTGCCTTCCTCCCTCCAAAAAGCAAAAAATAGTTAGACAAAAAGGGCATATGATCCTTTTGTCATTTCTCATTTTAAAAATGCCTGAAAGTGCCCTTTTATTATTATTATTTTTTGCTTAGGAAGAAAAATAGAAAGTTTGATAAATTATTCATGTCATTCAGTTTCCCAATCAAATAATTTTGTTTCCAAGTCAAATTATAATTTTTTGGTGATTTCTGGGATTCTTTGATGAACTGAGCAAATTTTAAAGAAAATTGTTCTCCCATGTCCCCTCTTTAGATTTTCACTCTCTTGTAATAATTTAATGTTTGCTTTCTGTAAATCTGAAGACTTATCAGTGTTTTTATTCCAAAGCCTTACAAATATTAAAAAATAAACTAAGATTTTTGTTTTGTTTTCTAGTTGCAAAATAAAGTAAAATCATTAGTGCTGCAAAAATTTTGTTCCCAATGCGCTGTTCCATCCAGGCCACCACAAGGAAGTCCTTTTTCAAAGAATAACAGGGTTTGAGAAATGAAAAGGGCTGCTGCATTTTTGCCTTTGTATCACTAGCTTATTAGTGCCCTCACTAAAATAGGGCACCCACTTTTCCTAATGATCTCCAAGTCTAAGAGAAGTATCAGACTCACGGGCATAAACAGACCTGGAATTCCCCATCCCAATAAGAAATCCCACAAAATAATAGCTAAAGAGTAGAAAAAAGGGCAAGAATGGTCAACATTACATTTTGATTAGTCCTGTTGCTTATTTCTTTTTAAAAATGCTTTATGGTATTTTTTTGCTTTCTACATCATTTATTTTCCAAGCACCCTTGCCACTCAATCCAACCCTCTCTGAATGGGAAAGGACCATAACAATGACAACCCCCCCCCCCCCAAAAAAAAAAACCAAAACCCAACAACCACAACCAATTAAACAGCCATGCTGGGTAGTGTGTTCAATATTCTGTATCCCCATCTTTTTTTTTTAATATGGCACCACAAGTTTTCTTGCTTTTTTAATGCTGTCCTTATTTACATAGTTGAAGACAGTGTGAATATTGTTCATTTTTAAAGAAAATTTAATTTATTTTTCCTTACATTTTAAGTTCTGAACTCCCCCCCTCCTTCCTTTTGACTTTCTTCATACCCCTAGCACTTAGCACACATTGCCTGGCAAATAGTAGGTACTTAATAAATGCTTGTTGACTTGACTTGACTCATTGACTATAAGAAACAACAGTTCTAAGGCATTCAGAGATAAGGGGATGATTTATAAGAACTGATCCAGAAATTTTTTCTTCTAGCTTGCTACCCTATTTCTATGGTAGGGAGGGGATTTGGGCGGGCTTGTGATTTCAATGGCATAGGAAACACTCTCTGCACCAGGGCAGGTTGGCCCCTTCTCTGGAACTTAATATCACAGAGAGCTGCAAACAGTACTGAGGGGTTAAATAACCTGTCTAGGGTCATACAGCTAGTCTGTGTCAGAGGTGGGATTTGAACCTGGGTCTACCTGACTCCAAATCTAGTTTTCTATTCACTATGCCACATTGTATCTCTTCATTTTGATGGGCTTAAGTATGGAGACAGTCATAGCTTTCCTAACCCATGAATATATGTACATATGGGCATATAGGTAAATACATACATATATGTCAATCACATATTTTCTTTCTTTATGAACAGAACATATTAGGAAGAGATAGAAATCCAATACTTCAGCAATTTGAGTAGTTTGTCAAAAATCTAAAATGAAGGAAATGCAGGAAAATTTCTGCAATTCAAAAGAATGGCACAGATGAACAAAAGTATTAGGAACAAATGGGACCACATGAAACCTATGAGACGTAACACTTTTAGGTCTTCGTGAAGAGTCTTTAAAATTCCATTTTGAAGTCCCAGACTGAAATTTCTAGACAGCGAGGGTCTTATAAGTAATAGCTTCCAGTTTCAATAAATATCTTTTCTATCCTCCTCTAACAGGGGTGGAGAGAAGTGCTGTACTATATAATAGCACCCATTGGTTTTAAATTTTCTATCATCTTGTTACAGGTAAGAGAAATAAATCAGAGGGTTCATCTCTTGTAACTTTGTACATGGTACCGTATATATCTGTTCAAGTGTCTCACTGGGAAAGACATACTGTGTGGGGCTCAAAGATGCAGAGAATTATGTCTACACATCAGCGAACATAAAAGTACCATCGGGCTTTTGGTGACAATGCTTTTCAGTCCAATAGTCCATGATGTGACCTCCATTAAATTTATGGGAATTGGGGAAATGAGGTGATTCCCTAGGTGCCAAGTTATCGAATGACAGGAAAATGTGATTAATCATTCCTGGTCCCATTTATTAAATATCTTCATTTCAGTCTTTTTGGAGGCATCTTTCAAACAGATGAGTAGCTGCGCAGAATGTAGAGCGACCGTGTTTCTCCTTGATGAGGTCATTCAAGAACTACCTCGGGCTGTGGAGCATGCGGACTGGGGCTCTTGTTGGGGAAGACACTGAATTTAAGCAAATTCGTGTGCATTTTATAGGCATAGAGTAGAAGCGGCTGGTTGGCCCACTGGACTGAAGAAGCAGGAAGATCCAAGTTCTAATCTAGCCCCAGATACTTACTAGCTCTGTGATTCAGGGCAAATAACCCTTTTCAGTCTCAGTTTTTTT
This sequence comes from Pseudochirops cupreus, assembly GCA_028627135.1. NCBI lineage: Eukaryota > Metazoa > Chordata > Mammalia > Diprotodontia > Pseudocheiridae > Pseudochirops > Pseudochirops cupreus. The sequence goes on from CM053580.1 coordinate 28,351,621, forward strand.
CATGTATAAAGTATAGATGAGAGTAATAATAACAGCACCTTTCTCCCAGGGCTGTTATGAGGATCAGGTGAACAAGTCTATACAAAGGGCTTTGCAAACCCGAAAGTGCTAAGCAAACATTGCTTGTTATTGCATCAGGCATACAGGATGGAAGAGGTCAAAAGAAGAATGAATGAAAAAAAAAACACATTCATTTTACTTTCTTTCCCACCTAACCCCAAAATACAGCATTATATAGGGCCAAAGGAGCAGGACTGGGGTCAGGAAACACCTGGGTTGACACCTGACATTTTCTAGCCATGTGACCTCAAGTTTCCATTTTCTAATCTGTGAAATGGGTATAGTAATAACACTTTCCTTGCAAGATTATTCTGAGGCTCAAATGAGATAATGTATACTTTCACTCTCTCTCTCTCTCTCTCTCTCTCTCTCTCTCTCCACATAAAAATGTATATAAAGTACTTAAAATATTAAAGTGATACTACAAAGAGTTAATCTTCAAAGTAATATGGTGCTGGAGAGTGGTTGATCAATGAAATAATTAGGTAAACAATTCACAGAAACAAATGACCACAGTAACCTAGTGTTTGATAAACCCAAAGGTCTCTGCTTTTGGGTCAAGAGCTCACTATTTGACAAGAACTTCTGGGAAAACTGGAAAACAGTCTAGCAGAAACCAAGCATTGACAAAGAGCTTACATCATATACCAAGATAAGATCAAAAAAGGTAAATTATTTAGACACAAAGGGTGATATCATAAGGAAATTAGGAGACCATAGGAAAAAAAAATTAACTGTCAGATCCATGGATGGGGAAAGAGTTCATGACAAACCAAGAGCTAGAGAGGTTCATAGGAGGTAAAAAAAACAAACCAACCCAATGCAACCAAAATTAGAATAAAAGCAGGAAACTGGGGAAAAAAAACTTTTTTTGCAGCAAGTTTCTGTGATGGGAGTCTCATTTCTCAAATATATGGAGAAATGAGGCAAATCCATAAAAATAGAAGCCATTCATTAATTGATAAATGGCCAAAGGATATGGACAAATAGTTTTCATGGGAAGAAAGCAAAATTATCAATAGACACATGAAAAAAACGCCCCTAATCACTAATAATGATAGAAGTACAAATTAAAACAACTCTGAGGTATCATCTCACTCCCATCACATTGGTGAAGATGACAAGACAGAGAAAGCTTGGAGGGGATGTGAGAAAAAAATGTACCCTAATGCACTGTTGGCTGAACTGTGAACTAGTCCATCCATTTGTATTAGCAACCACATTAGCACCAGGCTGGGATGCTAGCACAGGCTCTTTGATCTGATTCTCTAAAGGAAAGACAGTTTTAAAGGGGTTAATGATCTTACTTTATTAACAGACAGAAAAGTACAGAGAAGTAGAAAGAAGTGAGTATTCAAGAAACAATCCAATAGTCAGGGCTCCAACTGTCTGAACAAAGCAATACAACCACCTACATACACCACCAGACTGGGAGAGTACCAGCATCTAAATTTGGCTGCCCATCGTCCAGTCCAAGGAATCAAAAGGTCCTTCTCATGAGTGAGCCCCCAAAGTAAAAGACCAACCTCAGAATATATATATACACTTTCAACTAATAGGCTCAGAGTCAGAAGGCATTGCAACACTCATGGCTCAGTGCTTAATTAGATTAGTACCAAAAGGTGTGAAAGCCTTCCTACAAGCAAGCCTCCTGTAAGCAAGTTTCACCCTAGACAAGTTCCTCTTAGGTAAGGCCCTCCCCCAATGGGCTCTATGTGACTCAGAGTGTATCACAGCTGTGAACTGAGCCAAAGTTCAAAGTAGCAAGACATCTAGGATTGAAATACCTGCATACCTTTAGACCTGGGAACATGGCTCCTGTTTCAAGGAAAGGGGGACACATGCGGTCACATAGGCCTATGTGATGGAGGGGAAGATCTTCCTATTCCATTAACATTACACCATTCTAGAGAACAATTTGGAATCATGCCTAAAGGGCTATAGAACTGTACATACTGTTTGACCCAGCAATACCACTACTAGATCTGTATCCCAAAGACACTAAGGAAAAGGAAGAGGGCTCATATGTACAAACGTATTTATTGTAGCTTTTTTTGTGGTGACAAAGAGAAATTGAGGGGACCACCATCTACTGGGGAATGGGTGAACAAGTTATGGTGTATGAATGTGATGGAATACGATTGTGTTGTAAGAAACAATGAAGGAGATAGTTTTGGAAACAAACTTGGGCTGACTTACATGAACTAATGCAAAATGAAGAGAGCAGAACCAGAACAATGTACATGACACAGCCATATTTTAACAACAATGACCTGTGAGACACTTAGTAAATGGTCAATATAATCACCTACCCTAACTCCAAAGGACTCATGATGTACAAGGCTCCTCACCTGCAGATAGAGAACGGGTAGACTCAGAGGGCAGATATTCTTTCTTTTATTTTCCTTGCTTTTAAAAAAAAATGGCTAATGTGAAAATATATTTTACATGACTCTATATCTACTATGGGTATCACATTTCTTGCTTTCCTAATGAGTGGGAGAGAGGCTGGAGGGGAAAAAGAATTTGGAACTGAAAATAAAAATTAAAAAAAGAAATAGAAAAAACCCAAATCTGTTCCAGTCCTTAAAAAAAGACAACATTAAAGTGCTATATGATTATCAGCTATTGTAATCATTATCTACTTATATATCATAGAGCTAGAAGGGATCTAAAGGTCATTTCATGTAACCCCCTCATTTTTCTGATGGGGAAACATCATAACCTACAGAGGTTAAGTGACTTTCCTAAGGTCACACAAGTGGCAAAGGACACAGCTGGGATTTAAATCCATGTCCTTTGGCTGGAAATTCAACACCTTTTGTGCAGTACCATGTGGCCTTTGAATAGGTACATGCTACCCTTCCCACTAGAATGTGAGCTTCTCAAGGGCTCACCAGAACAATTTCATTTTTGTCTTCGTATCACCAGCATCCAACACACTGCTTGCCACATGGTGAGTCTTTTCTTAGTATCCCCAGTTATTAGCACAGTGCCTAGCACATAGCATGTTCTTAATAGGTGACTATCTAATTAGTGACTAAATTTGTCTTTTCATTAGTTCTCAACAACTATCAGTTTTGTTCTGGAATACATTCCTTGTCCAGCCAGGAAATCTGTTTCCCTCTGAATTCATGCTTGTGTTTCTCCCATTGAAGGGTCCTCACTCAAACACTGGCTGCCCTCTTGGCTGTTGTCTCTGACTCCCTTGCTATCACTGATGATGATGCTCACTTTTCTAAATGTGTCGTCCTGACTGCTGTGCTTCCACTGGCCACTTCTTCTATTTACCAGCCGCATCTGTTCCAGAGAGGGTTTTCAAAGCTGGCAGCTCACTAAAAAGGTGTGCCAGGAGCCGCTGCAGTTATACACAGTGTCTCCTCATCTTTACCCTTCTTCCTAATTTGTCATGTATACTGGCCTTTGCATGAAGCAATTGCAAAAAGATAAGTGATTCTTAAGAGTTCCTCATCAGAGAGGGTTTCCACTTCCCTCAATCTCTCCACCATGGCCTCACTCTTAGAACATCTCTAACCCATCTAAAACTTGGATTCCATCTTTGCTTCCCCTAGATCTTATAGGTAGACCTTTTGTGTATCTAGCTGGGAATAGGCAATGATGACATTTCTTCAATGTCCCTTCATAGCACCTCTTCAAGTGTTTTCTTCTGCCGTTAGAACTCATTAAGGACAAAGACTATCTTACTTGCTTTTATATGTACACCTTGAAATTAGTGCAGTGTCTGGCACCTAATAAACACTAAATGCTGTATGTACGTGTGTATGTGTGTATATACATATGTATATTTGCATGTATCCTTTCTGTCTGTAACTGTTTCCTCTAAAGTACTAATTAAATGGACTGTCTTTCCAGCTGCTAAATGTAACATTGAGTAACCCGCATTGTAAATCCACTTTGTTTTCCCAATATGAATGAATGGGCCAGTACACATATACATATACATGTACATGTACATGCACACACACACATTCACATACATATATACATACACATGCACATACATGTACACATAAAACATACAATAAACACACACATATACACATGCACACATATATACATATTCAAATACACATATACAGATACACATATACATACACATTTACATATACACAATACACATATGCATATGCACATGCATATACACATCCACACACCATTATATATATGTACACACACACACACACACACGTTATCCCCCTCTATAAAATGAGGAAGTTGGATGCAATAACTCTAATGTCCCTTCCAATTCTCAATCTGTGATCTTATATTTTCCTGTGTTTCATAAGGCATGGATGTTCTTTCTGGCCTTACCCTAAAGGCTCACAAAATCTCACAGCTGGAAAAAGTCACCATGGAAATTGTCTAGTGCAAATCCCCTGTTTTACAGATGCTGACACTGAGGCCAGAAGAATGAAAATCCCTGTTTCCTCAGGACTTCACATCTGTTCTTTTTAAGTCTCATTACCATTTCTCCACATAGCACCTTGGGTACAGAGAACAACTAATGAGAACAGGTTACTAGAGGAACCAGTAATATGTGGGTTCCATTTTGTCCACAAAAAGGCAATTTCTTAGCCTAGTTCCTTGTCAGTTTGCCTGTAGAATCAACACTCCTTCAATTGTTTTAGGAGGTAATACTGATCATAAGTTTTATGTTCATAGTTGGTCTTGCCTTTAAATCAAGAAGGTCTGGGTTCATATCCTGTCTCTAATACCTACTCATTATATGATCACAGTTTTGTCACCTTTTAAGTCTATAGGTTACAGATTAATTTCTTCTCTGTATCAGTGGAGAAAGTTTCTATCTCAGGACTTGTGTACTGATGAGATTCCAGGTACAGACAAAACCCCAAAGAATACCAAAGACATCTCACAGTCTTCTGTGTCACGCCTTTGCAATATGTGGGCAATGAATTCGTGCTTTGACTAATGTTGGCCTTAACTTCCATGTCCCTACTGTTGATTAAAAAAAATCAGGTAACATTTATTGACAAATGCAATTTAATGGGCTATTCTGGTTTGTTTGCTGAGGACCCTGATCTGTGTAATTAAACTACCCTAAGAAAAGTCAATGTTGCGACTTTGGTCCATTTCCCGATTTTTATAGCTGAAGGCTCATTTAAAGGTCAAAGCTATCACAACTGTACATGATATCATTGGTATTATCCCTTGCACTATAAGGATCTGATTACAAGCAAACAATTGGTTCTCAAAATACTCTCTCATCAGTAGCTAGCTGTTTCCTAGATGTCTGGATGTGGCCAGGGCCTGGCTCTCTTTTTCTCTGTCTCCAGCACATCTTGCAGGTCTCAGTAAGTCATGAGCACTCAATACTGGGAATGCTTGCTTGCTTGCCTTGTCCTGGGACATAGGCATGAACAATATTAATGAAGGATGACCATTCCCACCAGCAGCGCCAGCAGCAGCGCCAGCACCAATGACAATGATGCATGGGAATGAGGCTCTTAAGTAGTCTACAACATTTTAACCTCTTTCATATTGAAAGAAATTTTCTCTTAAGAATTTTTAAAATTTAAACCAACTTTGAACCGAAATCACTAAATACCACAGGGTATGCTGACTTAATTTGGGGGAATCTAATCAAGTTTTTCATAGTTTCTCTACTTTAATCCTCTTTCATGGATATTGACACTTGAGCTATAATTATATCCTTGCTCTTCTTTCTGCCTGTAGTCACTGTGAGCTCTGAAAGGTAAGATGAGCAAGTGTTCTCCAAAATCATGTGACTATTTGTACTTAGGCATACAATTACAAGGTAATAAAATAATAATAATAACTTGCATTTATATTTCAGTTTAAAGTTTGAAAAGAGCTTTATAAATATTACTTCATTTTATCCTCACAAAAACCTGTCAGTGAGGTGCTATTATTTATCCCCATTTTACAGATAAGAAAACCAAGGCAGACAGAGGTTACATTCCTTTACTTAAGATCACATTGCTAGTAAGTGTCTGGAGCCGGGCTTGAACTCAGGTCTTCCTGACTCCAGATTCAGGCCTCTAACCACTATACCACTCAGCTACCTCAATAGATCACAAAGAAGAGGTTTTTACTACCTGAAGAGATTTTCGTCTTGAGAAGAGGAGAGATGTGAGGCAGAAATGCCATTTGATAGATAGGCTTTTGTAGTAATACAGAAAAGACACAATGATGGCCTGGGACTACTGTTGGCTTAGTTTGGAGAAATCACTCCTTTGATACTCATTGTGTTCATCTGTAAAATAAGAAGTTTAGTCCAAGTGACTTCTGAAGTCCAGTCCACTCTTCAATCCTTTGAAACAGTTTCTTCATTCGTGGAACTCACTGTTTATAACAGAAGTGTTGTTGAGAGAACCAGAACAAAGTGGGAGGTAGGTTAGTGGGGAATTTACTGATGTACTTTGAGGCCATATAACCACATTCCAAGTATAAGCAATTATACTTTGATTGAGGTACAGCCTTTAAATTACAGATAGGCAGTGATGCTTCATATGGATTCAAGTCAGATTTCTCAAAGTATACTTTAGAATACAGTATTTAACTTTTTTTTTTTTTACTGATGTTTATATAGCCAGATTTTAAAAATAGATTAGAAGTGAATGCTTACAATTTTTATATTGCAGGATTTTAATTTCTAAGGCAAAAAAGAATGGAACTCTGGGTCAATTTTTTTTATACATCATTATATTGTATGTGAAGTCTTAAGTTTGTTAAAGAGAGAAAAATAAACAAGGAAGCACATGAATCCCTACTCCCTACCCTTGGAGATGCTTGTTGAAATTAATGCCACAGAGTTATACCATGGAGATCAACACTTTTTTTTTTAATATTGATGAGTTTGGAACAATTTTAGATTTGTAGGAAACATTTTTTACACCTAAAATTTTTATGGAATGCTATAAAGCTGAAAAAATAATCTTAAACAGCTGAGATTTTATAGTCACTCAGAAGTAATAAAAAGTTAGAAGAATATATCATGTTATGGAGATTGGAAAAATAGATCAGTCGATATTGAAACTTTTAAAAAGTTTGCTATTAAGAAAAGGATAGAAGTATCTGTAAGAGAAAATGCCTTTACTTTTATGATTTTCCCTTTATTATAGATATTTTAATGTTAAAGGTGAGATTATGTGGCGACATTCCTCTGACAGTATTTATGGATAATGGTGACTTTCAAGCCTGAGGGAGGCCTGTCAAAACTAGAAGTGCCCTTCAGGAACCATGATGAGGGTGCGTTAAGAGCAGCTGGAGATTTGTGAACAATTAGTTCATCTTTTTTCCTTTTTTTTTTTTTTTGGAGTGGAGGAAGGCAAGGCCTTTGGGGTTAAGCGACTTGCCCAAGGTCACACAGCTAGTTAGGTGTCAAGTGTCTGAGGCCGAATTTGAACTCAAGTGGCCAGCGCTCTACTCACTGTGCCACCTAGCTGCCCCCAGTTCATCTTTTTTCAAATACTTTTATTCACTAGGTGCTTCTTTCTCTCATTATCTGCTTTTCCCCTTCCCTCCTTCTTTTCGTTCCTTTCTCTTTCTATCTCCTTCTTTCCTTCCTTCCTTCCTTCCTTCCTTCCTTCCTTCCTTCCTTCCTTCCTCCTTCCCTCCCTCCCTCCCTCTCTCCCTCTGTCTCTGTCTCTGTCTCTGTCTCTCTCACTCTCTCTCTTTTTCTGTGTCTCTGTCTCTCTCCCTTCCTCCCTCCCTCCCTCCCTCTCTTTTCCTTGTAATGTGGGAAAATATTTTGATAGAAGCCTTTGATAGAACCATTCTTGATTAATAGCCCATAAACTATCCTAGCAATGCCTCCATCCATCTTCCAGTTATACCTGTATATATAACAGTCAAGATGGCACAGCATAAGGGATTGGATCTGGACTCAACAAAAGGCTGTACCTTCATGAGGCAAATTTTGCCCCTCACACGTACCACTTTGTGGCCATGGACAAGTAACAACTACTCTGTGTTTTAGTATTCTCACCTGTACAATGAGGGGGGTTAGAGTTAATTGAGTCTACCCAGATCTCCCTTGAGGTTGTTGATTCATGATCCCTATGACTCCTCTGAGCCCCAGTGTCCTCACCTGTAGAATGGGGATGAAAATACCCATAGCAACTACCTTGCTGGTTTGTAAGGCCCAAATGAGATAATAGACATAAAATGTTTTGCAAACTTTGAAAAGCTTTAAAAACTTAAAAGTGGAATCTAAGTGTATATTATTAGCATTATGAATATTACTGAGTTCTGCAAGGTTGGGTGATAAGAAAACATTCTCTTTTACTCACTAATCTCTAAACTGTCAGCTGTACATATCATCTCAGTCATTTTCTCTTATTACTGCCAAGAAATGATACCAGAACAAGTCGGATGAATGATCACTTTTTTTCTTCACTAATTAGGATTGTAGACCTTTCATCTAGATTTTTTGTCAACCCATAATTCTGTGTCAGTTTTGTGAAACAATCAATGAGCAGCTGCAAATCCTTTTTCTTCCCACCACCATCGGCATAGTCTTGTTAGGGGCCATTTCTTTCCAGCAGGAAGCCTTCACATCCTCACCATCCTCTCACCTAGCCTCATCAATGACAGAAGCATCAGAAAAGGTTGAATGGTACAAGACCCATTATTCACTCTTGTGTAAACGTTGCTCTGCGATATTAGAGATAATGAAGATGTCTTTGTCAGAAACTCAACCTGCATTCAGGACTGGCTTCAGAACCTTCCGGAATTTCTCAGGAGTTTCAAGCTCTGACAACAGATGGATGTAGATAGGCAAAAAGGACATAGTCTATTCTGTACATTTTTCATGAGCCTTCCAAGCCACAAATGAAAGAAAGGAGGGAACAGGCATTTATTAAGTGCCTACTAAGTACAGGGATGTGCTAAGAGTTTCACAAATATTATCTCTTATGATCCTTACAATAACCTTGGGAAGTAGGCGCCATTATTATCCCCATTTCACAGATGAGGTTAAGTGACTTGCCTGGGATCAAAGAACCAATAAGTGTCTAAAGCTGGATTTGAACTCAGGTCTTCCTGACTCCAGATTCAGCACTCTATCCACTCACTATCCTGCTATCTCTAGAACAAAGAACTTAGATGTTAGATGTTGCAGAACTCAGTAATATTCAAAATGCTAATATTCATAACACTTTTAAGTTTTTAAAGCTTTTCAAAGTTTGCAAAACATTTTATGTCTATTATCTCATTTGGGCCTTACAAACCAGCAAGGTAGTTGCTATGGGTATTTTCATCCCCATTCTACAGGTGAGGACACTGGGGCTCAGAGGAGTCATAGGGATCATGAATCAACAACCTCAAGGGAAATTGAGAATGAGAAATTAATATCTTTTTTTTTTTACTAGAACTGTGATTTCTCTGGTGCAGGGCACTCCCAGTGAGGAGGCTTCCTTCACCAGTGTAGATCAGCACCTGACCTACAGCTTGACTAAGGTCATAGTGGTAAGGCTCTATACGTCAGTGGTTCTCAACCTTCCTAATGCCATGACCCTTTAATACAGTTTCTCATGTTGTGGTGACCCCCAACCATAAAATTATTTTCACTGCAACTTTATAACTATAATTTTGCTACTGTTATGAATCATAATGTAAATATCTGATATGCAGGATGTATTTTCATTGTTACAAATTGAACGTAACCCACAAGTTGAGAACTGCTGGCTTAGAGTCTTAGAAAGTTACCTGGGGAAAAGTGAGAGGTTAAGTGACTTTGCTAGGGTCACATAGCCATGATATGTCAGAGTCTGACTTGAACCCAGGCAATCAATTTCTCCAACTCTAATACTGACACTGAGGCCAATTCTCCATCTACTACCAGAGGCTGCCTCTCAATAAACTCATTGTGATCTAAAGTCGCTTCTGGGTTGAAGAGATATACTTTGGAAAGGGTGATGATATAAATTCGGGATACTGAAATGTTCTTGCATGAACCTGTGATCTCAATGTATGAGGATGTTCCTTGATCCATGGCAACATATCCTATGTCCCTACTGTCCATTTTCTACCACAAGCCAGAGACTTTCCTTGGCAAGGACTGACAATGGAGCACATGGGTTATTCTCCACCCTCACCTCATCATACATTTTAGAAAATAATGCCACTTCTACCATGGAATTCCTTGTTTGAAATGTGCTGCCAACTGCACATAGTATTAATAATAATTACTGACAATTACATGGGACTTTCAGGCTTGCAAAGGGCTTTACGTACATTACCTTCTTTGAGAAAGTACTAAAAATGCTTTTTGATTTGGATATTTTACAGATGCAGAAACTAAGTCTGAGAGATTTTAAATGACTTACCCAGGGTCACCCAACACTGTGATGGGGCTGAAATTTTTGCCTGGTCATTGCTAAGGTCTAATTTCCCCATTTTCCCTTTATATAACCATAATTATTGGTGTGAAAGACATTATGGAAGGCATGTATCGGAAAAAAGGCAAGTATGTTGGTCATCTAGCCAGAATGAGAGAAAACAGCTGGGGAAAAAGAGCAATCAGGAGGGACATAATCACTATCTCTAACTCTAACCACTAAGGTTACTTTTAAAGTAGAAGTTGATGTGCTATCTTGAACTTTTTAGACAAGTTTACTACATATATGTCCCCAAATATATTATGAAATATTCTGTTTGCATATTCTTCTATCCTTAGCACAATAATTCCAGTGGCCTTTGAATACTATTATTAGAGCACTAACCATGTAGAGGAAAGCTGTGCCCACAATGAACAATGCAAAACTTGAAGGAATATAGATTTTTTTTTTACTTTTGTTTTGTTGCTTTTTTTGGGGGGAGGGGAGAAGGTAGGGAAACTGGGACTAGGCGACTTGCCCAAGGTCACATGGCTAGTTTTTTGTGTTAATTGTCTGAGGCCAGATTTAAGCTCAGGTCCTCCTGACTCCAGGGCCAGTGCTCTATTCACTGTGCCACCCAGCCGCCCCAAGACTATAGATTTTGATCTGGAAGGGCTATCTGGAGCCAATGGAGGTTAGATTTAATGAATCTAACCTCCTCATTGACAGATGAGGAAATGGAGGACCATGGTGATTTCCCCTAAGGTCAAACATATAGTAAGTAGAAGAAGAGGGGTTTGAACTCAGGTCCTTTGACTAGAAATCCAGAACTCTTTCATAAGCATTTCAGTTATAATTTGTCCGTATTGTATTTTAATAAAATAATAGTCTTTAATAAAATTGCATTCTGAAAAAGAAATTAGAGGCTGAAAGACTTTTAGACCTGTAGAAACCACATTCTTTCTAATATCATGAATATTTTCTTCAGAAAAGGATTGGACACGGCAAGAACTAAAAACATCATAAAGCTTTAAAATTACTAAATTTTCATAGACAGGAAAAGACTTATGGATGTGGGAACTATGAGTGAGCCAGCTGTCTGTTCACAGTCAGGCCACTGACTTGTCAGAGCTAGGATGAGAATACATAATAAACAAGAGAACAGAACAATGAGAAAAATATATACCATGCAATTAAGAAAATTCCCTCTGAAAATTACCTCCCATTTATTTTATATGTTAATAGCTGTTTGCATGTCGTCTCTCTACCCCTTCCCCCATTAGAATGTGTGCTCTTTGAAGTGTTTTTGCCTCACTTTATATCCCCAGTGCTTAACACAGCCCTTGGCACATATGTTTGTTTATGATGATGGTATTGATTTAACCCTGAAAAATATAAGTACGTTATTAAAAATGGGCAATGGACAATTGAAATGACATCAATGCAGACTGTTAATTATAACTTTCCAGCAGTGTTAATTCCCACAGAAAGGAGATTAACAGAGACACCTTTTCCAGCAAACACTGGACTTGCTTGCCAAACAAGAAGATGGTTACCAATCTTACAAGAAAATTAATGGATGACTGTGAGTGTTATCATCTCATGAAGCAAAGAGAAGCGGTAAAGGGTCAAAGTTGTTTAAAGAAAACTTTGTAAGACATGTAGTTAAGCGAAGTTATCCCAAGGGCATTCAAGGATGACAATAGCAAAAGTGTTGAAAATGGAAAGGATTTATGAAAACAATCACAATGATGTATTTATTCAGTGAGGATAGTGGAAATACTAGACTTGGACCTCAATATCACAGTTCCCAAGAACATAGAAATGGAACTAGGGAGAAGAAAGAAAGAAGAGGAGGATGGACCAGATCAAAGATATAGAGGAGGTGAGGGATGGGGGAAAATAAAATTTTGAGAGATCTATTTATAAGGGAAAATACCCAAGGAATTGAAAAAACTCTCGAACCCTACTGATACTAAAAATGTGATTCAGAGAAAATTAACAACTGTTGATTTAGATTCCTACTTCAACAATGATACAAAATCTTTATGGGGGTTATTTATACATGATTTGGGGCATCCTCAATGAAGCTATTCATAGGGTCCAAGTAGGCTTTTGCAAATGATGTTTGAACAATGAACCACACATCTTTTCTTCTCAGAATTTACTGAAACATATATAGATATAGAATCTTATTGTGCTTGTTGGTTTTGAAAGCATTCAGATTGGTAGAACAAAATTCTACCTACAAGATTATTATAATTATTTTTAAATGAGATGTTCCCTTTCCACAAGATCATTTGGGATTCCTTGGATGAAATAATCAGGTGTTAAATGGATTTCTGATAAAAAAAAATCAGGAGAGGTATTAAACGGGAGCAGTATGCTTGCCAATAATATTCAGCTCTGTGAAGGAGGTGATCAGGGCAGAGTCCAGGTTGAGCAGGGATTCCCTGATGGGGGTGAGGTCTGCCAGGTGGTCTTGTTTTGATTTCATTAATATCCAAGTTGTTGCAAAACCTCCTGGAAGATATTTATAATCACACAAAGGAGTTGGCCTGTCCATTCACGAAGAAAATGAAAAATATCTATTGCCCAGATTTCCACATGCCTCTGAATGGATGCTCTATTGAGCTTGTGTGATAGTAAGTATGTCTAAGATAGACAGTGGCCAGATGGACAATGACTGGTTCCAGAGTGGTAAATGAGGAGGAGAGAGGGTTGGAGAGCTTTTGGAAAACTCTCAAGCATTTATACTAACCCTACTCTTCCCATAATGGCAAAGGCTCATCTTTTCCATGCAACATTTTGCTGTTGTAGCCATATGGCAATAAGGCCCAGAACTCCATTGCCTCTGAAGAACTCAGGACATTCATTACACAGAGACAATGGAGAGGCTCATGGTGAATGTGAGCAGACTGTATATACAACACCAAGACGAGGAGAAGCAAAAGAGGTCATCTAGGAACCCTATGAGAGCAGTACAAGATGGGCTGATCTTATGACCAGAGTGAAGGATGACAGGGGAAGGCTGGAGTGCTTCACTGGGGAGGGCTTCCAAAACAGTGGATGGACAAGATACAGTCATCTTTGGAAAGGTCACAGACATGAGTCACACAGAGTGCCCCAGTATGGATGTACTGTGATCTGTATTGATGGAGGAAATTCTCAAATTGATGAGATCACCAATCCATTTGAGTTAGAAATGAAAAATAAGAGAACTTCAAAATTCATAGGAAGATGCATGTAAACTGACACCAGGGATTATGATTGGCCTCCATCATTGAAAGAATTGATGAGATCACTGAATACTCTTCTGAACAGAGAAGACAGTCATATTAGGAACACAAAATACACAAAGATCCTGGTATCAAGGTGGTGGTGAACTCCAGAATAAAATTAAAATCTACAAGACATGAAAGAAGTACTGGTCTGTTCCCTATACAACCAGAAAAGTAAATAGATGCTATCTGGGCATACTATAGATAATTGCAGAAAGGTTTCAGGATTTAGGGGACTTTCAGAGTGTTGGACTTGGAATCCAGGTGATGTGAGTTAAATGTCTTCCCCCTGACATCTTTCTAGTCATGTGGCCTGGGTGACTCTCTTTACCTTTCCAATATGAGGTGGTCGGGCTTGAGAACCTCTAAAATTCCTTTTCTTTCTAAATCAGTGATCCTTCTCTGCTGACCAAGTTTGGCAACTCTGTCAGAATAGAAGAGTCTTTGTAAAAATAATAGCTAACATCCATGTGGCACATTGATGGTTACAAAGGACTTTATCTACATTTTTGCCCTTGATTCTCACAATAACCCTGAGAGGCAGGTGCTATTTTTAGCCTCCTTTTACAAATGAGGTCACTGAGGCTGAGAGAGGTCTGATGATTTGCCTGCCCATGGTCACACAGCTAATAGTTATCTGATGCAGGATTTGAATCTAGGTCTTTTTGTTTCTATGTCCTGTACTCCATTCACTATTCTATGCAGCTGTTTTGGTAATGGTACAATGAAGAAGGTGGGGAGAGAGTTGCTAAGAGAAGCTCACCAGAACCCTGGGGAGGTGGGAAGCTGCTAAAAAGGAATTCTCTGGGTTTGGGCATCATCACAAGTATCTCTTTGCAAAATCTTATTGCTAAACTAATAGAATAATCAGTTCCATGAAGCTTCCCATATGGGTATTTATTAACTAGTTTGGGCCCAATCAGAGAAGGGCCCTGTGCTTAATGAACTTAAGAAATCAACATGGAATTATCACTGCGAGCAAAGATTTCATATAATATGGCTTCCCATTTAAAAAATCAGTCTGAATTTTAGGTCTCATGCCCACTTGAAAGTCTAAGAAATTCCCTCCTCCTCACCTTCCCCTTACCCAGTCAAGCAGAACTCATGATCGCCAGTCATGTTGCTAAAAATTAAGATGATTATAACAAGAGTTCTACAGAAAAGTGCTTAATGTTTAAAAAAATTACGACTATGAATCTAAACTATTGAGTAGAGAAGAGGTTTATGGGGCAGGTGCCTGCAATGGAAATATTCTCTCTGGAAGTGAACCCAGAGAGGAGGCAGTCCCCAGCTGTTTTATGGTAGGATTTGAGTGATTGCCAGAAAATAGTCCCAAGCCAGCTCGAACATAAAGATGGAGAATCTTCACAGGAGGAGCTGTTCAAAAATAGGCCCTTGGGCTCCTGGATCCAAACTTATCTGGGAATAACAAAATTAAAAATATGGTCCTTTAAAAAATAGATGCTGTAAATCCTGTAGCTAACAGATGCCCGGCAGTGACCAGGAAGACAGCTTCAAAATAGACTTGCATTCTTATTCATATGAAAAAAGTGCCTTGTGAGTTTTCAGATTGGGTTAATGACTGTCTGTCTGTAGCTCAACATAGCCAGCTGTCCTACCACCAATCTCATTCTTAATTCTTTCAAGGGTGTGAAGTCATGGTGGGACGCTACTCTCTTTCTAGACCACGTAATTGAATAACTGTGAACTTGAGCCCACAGGAAGGATTACAGAATTACTTTCTGCTTTGAGGCCCCCACCTCTTCCTTTCATGGAATTGTCGAAGATTTCTAATAATAAATGCTTGTTGAATGAATCTCAGGGGAAGTGAATTTAGAGCTCCTCTGGTCTAACCTCTCTTTTTTTTTTTGACAGCTGGGAAACTGGGTTCCAGAGTGGAGAAGGTACTTTCCCAGTCTCACATAACAAGCTAGTGGCAGGGACAGGAGAGCTCAAATTAGGAATCTGTCTAGTACCTAATGTGAATCAGATGAAGCAATCCATCAGTCAACAACTATTTACTAAACACCTACTATGTGCCAAGCACTGTACTAGGCACAGGGACATAAATATGTGTGTGTGAATGTGCACATGTATATAGTTACATGTGTGTATACATGTACATAGACACACAGACACAGACACATACACATATATGTGAAAAATGGAACCATTATGACTCACAAGGAGCCAGTGGACAGAGATCAGGCTAAGGAATCAGGAAGACCTGAATTCAAGTCCTGACTTCAGGTACCTTTCTAAATGCTATCAGTTGCAGGACTGACACTGATAAGTACATCCCTCACTGGGAGTTTTCTATCCCATTCTATCCTATTTCTATCCCAAAATGTTTTGGGCTCTTCAGGAGACACTGGGGAAACAAAGGCAAAACAAAAGTTCCTGCCTTCAGATGGCTTATATTCTATAGGGGACAACTAGGTATAGCAGCAATACTGCTAGGCTTAGAGTTAAGATGACCTGAATTCAAATCCAGCCTCAGAAATTTACTAGTCACTTGATTCTGGACAAATTACATAATCGTTCTCAGCCTGTTTCCTTATCATTAAAATGGGGATAATAATAGCACCCACCTCTCAGGGTTCAGAGCTGTGTAAACTTTGTATAAATGTAAGCATTATTATGTCCACATAAAGGTATATTCTCTCTGTCTCTCACATGCAAATATACCTGAACAAGGTAATTTTGGTAGAGGGTAGGGGAATCCATAATATCTTCTGGGATCAGTGAAGACATCATTCGAGTTGAACTTTGATGGAAGTTCTTCCTTTCTCCTTCTGTGCACTGTTCTCCACCAGGCTCTGGATATTGTTGCTGTGTTGTTGGTCCTTTGTTCTCAAAGAGGACCAATGACATCAGTAGGGAGATGCCTTGACTTGCAAGTGGATTGGATCTAAGTGAGGCAGGGTTGTGCAAAGTTGTCAGCTTCACTCTCTTCCAGAGTCATCAGAGTACAGTGGCAAAACCTGGGTCAAGATGACTGGTGACAGTTCCCACTGGATGCCTAGGCTGATATGCAGTCTATCAAAGGTACAGTTAAACAAATTGCTCAGAGATTTTTTCACCAAATTTGGTGAATGAGGCAGGGTTTTATGGCACCCAATATATTGAGTACAGTTCTTAAAAAGAAGTGGGCAGTTAGTAGGCCCTTCATAATCTTCCTACTCGGTGTGTTTTCACTGGTTATTCTCCATGTCTGGAATTCTCTGCCCTCATTGGTCTCCCTCAAATCCCAGTTAAAATCTCACCTCTGAGACACCCTTCCCGATTCCCCTTAATGACAGTGCCCTCCTTCTGCTGGCTGTCTTCACCTTATCCTGTATATATCATTTGTATATAAGTTTTTTTTTCTTATTGTCTCTCCCATTAGACTTTGAGCTCCCTGAGAGCAGGATCTGTCTTTTGCCTTTCTTTGCATCTCCAATGACACGCAGTAGGCACTTAATAAATGCAGGGACTTAATAAACATTTGCTTAATCAAATGCCTTAATTTTTGAAAGAGAAGAATTTAGAGGCGAAAGAACAAAAAGTTGTATATCTTACGTACCTGGTGCTAAGCTTGCAGAGCTTATTGATCTAAGAGGTGGTACAAACTGAAAATAATAGCTCCAAGAATGGTTCTGATAAATCGGTGACAGTTGGGCTATGATGGAAATAATGATACTTTAGATGGACAGCTCTAAATTTTAAGGTCAATGTCAAACGAGGTAATGATGTCGTCCATAATGTTTCTTGCTCTTATTGCCAGAGCTTGATGAACCATAAGCCTGAACCAATGTGTTAACTCTTGAGTTCCCAGCTCTTTGGTGGCTAGTCCTCCAGACCCCATTTCAAAGCACATCTGGAAAGTCTTACCAAAGGAACTAATGGGAATCTAATGTTAGGGTCTGGATTCCTGTTGATGCAATCAGATTAAACATAGGCATCAACAATGTAATAACAATAATGCCCAACATTTATATAGCATCTGATGGTTGACAAAATGCTTTATATCCATCACTTCATCTGATCCTTACACAATACCTGGGATTTAGGTGACTTTTTCCAGATGAGGAAGCTACCATGTTTCTAGAGCCAGGTGGCACCTTATGAGGCACGGTGTGAAAGGAGGTCTTATCTTACTGAATCTAATGGAGACACTCCCTTGTTATTCCACTCTGCATGGACTGAGATTTAAGAGCATTATTCATTTATTTATTTTATTATCTGTTTAAGAGCATTATCATCAGTGGAACAGGTTAATTGCAGCACCTAACCCAGTAGCACAATATTCAACAAATCCAAAGACAACAAATACCAAGTTGATTTCACTATTTGGGGAGAACAACACAAAAAAATCTGTTGGGCACATTGGATAGCAGTCTGAAAAAAATTAGGATTAGATCACCATCTCACTGTAGATACCACAATAGACTCCAAATGGGTGTATGATATAGATATAAAAGTTACATCCTAAACAAACTGGAGGAGGAACAAATGAGCATACTTTTCACACATGTGGATAGAGAAGCAGTTCTTGACTAAATCAAGGATAGAGATGATGATAAAAGATAAAAGAGGCGATTTTAATTACAAAATTAAAAAATTTGTGCAAAAACAGGATGTTGTATGTATGTGTTGCCCATGTAGGTCACATGAATGTTCCAACGGTTTCTAAATGTGCTCACAGGGAAACATAAAGAGATACCTCTGGAATCTCCAAGAGACACTTTGATTTTTGATTTTTGCCTGCAGGAGACAAAGGGAAGGGATCACTTGGTTGCTCTCTATGCTCTCCTCAAAGATGGGATACCACGCCAGAAGAGAACCACATAGAATACTATACTAGAACTAGAATATTATACTATATCTATTCCCACTCCTTCCTAATATATCATTAGTCCAAGGAAAATGATTTTTGATTTTAATTGCTTCCCTAGCCACTATATCTTAAAGAGGATGAGATGCACCTCATATGGCAAGGCTTGATCCCCTTCCCACCAAGTGCTAGTTATGTAAAAGACCATCACAAATAATGAGTAAGAACTAAAGGAGATTATGCAGAATATAACAGGCAATATAAAGAAGGAATGAAAAAGAAAGAAATATCTCTCCCAAGGCAAAATATTCTGAACTCTCTAGGGAGACAAATTAGAAATCAGGAATATTGTGAGGAGGCTCACTTTCTCCTACATGTCTGAATTTTAAAGTCTATTCTCTCTCTGAAGATCTAGGACCACCAATGTCCTCTCTCAAAGATAGAAAGTCTCTCTCCTAAGCTCTCCAGCAAACTATGTCCCTTAAACTGAAATGTACCGTCCAGTAATTTTTCTCTCTATCAATGAGAGGGATCTTACGCAATGTTCCAGGCTTGAATCTTGGGTTGCTGCAGAATCAATGCAGTTGAAATTAGAAAGGAATTGGTGAATTAAAAGGAAAACTTTAGCAAATTCTTATGATAAAAATGAAGAAACACAAGCTTTCAACAACCAGGGGAAGAAATGTTCCAAATCCAAACTAATGATAAGAGAAATGTATACTAAATCTACTCTGAGAAGCTTTCTAGGGGAAGCATTCCAGGTATATTTGCGTGTGTGTGTGTGTGTGTGTGTGTGTGTGTGTGTGTGTGTGTGTGGAAGAGACACAATAGGGAGGAGAGGGTGAGAGATCAAGAGAAGTGCATATAATTGATTTGTGTATGATAATTTTCAAATAGTGTTTTGTATATGCCAAAAGTTGTTCTGTGTTCATAAAAAATATCTAGCCCTTTAAAAACTAACAGACTCATTTCATCATTTCTGATAAGTACCTCAGTTGAAACTCTCTGAGGCAGTGTCCTTGCCAGAAGTCTTCATTATATAAAATGGCAAACTCAGTGAGACCAGCGAGGAAAAGCTGGGATGAAGGCTTGCCAAATTGCAGGCATGGTGGTGCCAAGTTGGGGAGTGAGAGAGCCCTCCTGAGAAGGAAAGGAGAGGTTCAGTCCTGGGAGATGCTCAGGGGGGCAGCTGGCTCTGAGACTGCAAGAGAAAGGAACAAAACCAAGAGAAGAGATTTTGTTCCAGGAAGAAAGTTCTCCCAGCTGTTCCCTAGGAGGATGTTGGCTGTTTTAAAGTCCCAAAGAACCCAAGAAGTGGAATTCCTGACCTTGTGGATCTCAATCATAGCAGTGAATAAACATGCAGTGTTTACCAGTAACTACAACTGCTTTGGGTTATTATAATCCCCAATGTGAAATCAGTGAATAAATCAATGGCATCACCCTCATCCTATTTAAAGTGTGTCAAGATGCTAAGCCCTGACATTTATCAGGGGACAGCACATGCCAGTGTTTGCCAGGTGTGCACAAGGCTTGGACACCTCATTGAATAATTGATATTTCAATGAGGTACCACAAGAAGTCTGTTCAAATTGGGAAAAGGACTTGGGCATGACCTGAAAAGTTTGTCTGAAGGCAGGAACTAAGTCATAACCAAGGAGAGATTTCAAGGATCTTGCATAGGAGTAGGTGGCATAAAGAGCGGACCCAGGAAGAGTTGATAACGTATAAGTCATATATCAAAAGAAGAAAGAGAAAGAAGGACTGAGCTGTAGCAGAGAAAAGAGACTGAAGTGTGACATCAATCTTGCAGGCATCTCTGAGCAGAAGGCTAAGGCTGACACCTCTAGTTTTATGAACCTCCTCAAGTATAGAGGGAAGTCCCAAGAAGTGGGCACTCTTTCCCCAACTTGTCCTTCCAGATCTATTATCTTTAAGATAACAGACACTATAAAATGCTCTGCTGATTTTTTATCCAAATATTTCCAGTAACATGAATTTTGTCTCAACCACACACACACACACACACACACACACACGAACGCACACACAGCAGGGATTAACTAAAATGAAACATAAATGTAGACTTAAAGAGACTTATTCCTCTCCTGAAATTTTTAGGAATTATTCCAACTGGGGTCTCAGAGCAATTGTGATGTTATTCCTAGTTTTCATTTGATAGAATCTCCCTAAGCTTCAGAGGAAGGAACCACATGGACCTGAGAGGCCACAATGTGCTCCATAGGCTTCTAATGAGCTAATTATTGTAATTGGGTATTATGCATAAAAGAGATAGTAGATATTCTAGCTCACAGGACCAGAGTTAAAAGGAGGAATTTTGAACTTCATTTAGTACAATCCCCTTATTTTATAGAAGAGGAAACTGAACTTGAGAGGTCATGTGATTTGCTCAATGTTACACAATTGGTAAGTGGCAGAACCAGGATTCAAATTCATGTCCTCTGATTACAAATTCAATGATCTTTTAAAAATTTTGTTTGTTTTTGTTTTCAACATTCACTTCCGTAAGATTCTCCCCATCTCTTCCCTACTACACTCCAAGAGGGTGTGTAATTTGGTATAGAATCTACATATATCTTCATATTGAACCTGTTTTCACATTAGTCATGTTGTAAAGAAGAATTAGAACCAATGAGGGAAACTACAAGAGAGAAGAAACATAGAAAAAAAGAAAAAAAAGAGAGAAAGCAAATAATATGCTTCAATCTGCATTCAGACTCCATATTTCTTTTTCTGGATGTGGACAGCATTTTCCATCATGTGTCTTATGGAATTGTCTTGGATCCTTGCATTGTTAAGAAGAGATAAGTCTATCACAGTTATTTATCGTACATTGTGGATGTTACTGTTGTACAATGTTCTCCTGGTTCTGCTCACTTCACTTTGCAACAGTTCATTCAAGTTTTTCTGAAGTCTGCCTGCTCATTATTTCTTACAGCACGATTGTATTCCATTCCATTCATATGTCACAACTTGTTCAGCCAGTTCCCCAACTGATGGGCATCCCCTCAATTTCCAATTCTTTGTCACCACAAAAAGAGCTACTATAAATATTTTTGTACATGTAGGTCCTTCTTCCATTTGTATGATCTCTTTGGGATACAGACCTAGAAGTGGTATTGCTGGGTCCAAGGGTACACACATTTTTATAGTCCTTTGGGTATAGTTCCAAATTGTTCTCCAGAATGGTTGCAGTAGTTTCCAACTTCTCTCACCAACAATACATTAGTGTTCCAAATATTCTCACATCTTCTCTAGCATTTATAATTTTTCTGTTTTGTCATGTTAGTCAATCTGATAGGTGTGATGTGGTACCTCAGAGTTGTTTTGATTTGCATTTCTCTAATCATAGTGATTTAGAGCGTTTTTAAATAAGACTATAGATAGCTTTCATTTCTTCATCTGAAAACTGCCTGTTCATATCCTTTGACCATTTATCAATTGGGGAATAACTAAAAATCTAGTGATATTTCCACTGTAGTGTGCTGTTTCCCACACTTTGAATGACCCAAGATTTCATTAGATGGCACTCCTTCCATTGGAGGAAGATAACAAACCAGTGATGCCTTCTTGTGTGACATCTTCATTTTGTCATAAAATTTCCACGAAGTGGACTAGGTCTTAATTTAGTTCTTTTCTGGTAGCTCAATACATCATTTGGACCATCCACCTTTTTTTTGATTCACTTTGTGACTAACCCACCTTTTTTTTCTCGTCACATGTGACATTGATTCCATCCTACTCTGCCCTGGCTAGATCACACCTGAATTCTTTGTCTTTGTGTCTCCAGTGCCTTGATTATGCCTGGCATGTAGCTGGCTCTTAATACCTACCTATTGAATAAATAAATGAATGAACTATGCTCAGTTATGGGTGCCATGCTGTAGGAAGGGCATTGATAAGTTGAAGATTTTCAGTAGAAGGCAAGCAAGACAGTGAAGAGCTTCCAGTTCAGGCCATCTGATCATCATCTGAAAGAATTGGGCATCTGTAGCATACACAAGGGAAGATTGTGTGGGGGAGGAACTTGATGCCTGTTTTAAGGTATTCAGAGGACTATCAAACAGGAGACAGATTAAACCCTTTCTGTTGGTTCAAGAGAGGAAAAGTTGGTAAAAGTTCCAGAGAGGGAAATTAAGTGTCATTGTAAGGTAAACCTGTCTAAAAGTTGTAGCTCTCAAAAGGTATGATGGACTTCTCTGGAAGGTGAGTTCTGTCTCATAGGAGAGCTCCAAACAAAACCTCAGTGATGACTTGCTGGGTATATCATAGTGAGGATTTGTATTTTGCTCTAGGTTGGATGGCATGGCAGCTGAGCTCCCTTCCAACTCTGACATTCCATGGTTCTGTGTCTTGTGGAGGATGCTAAAAGCCCAGTAAATTCAAAATCTCTGAGCAGGAAGCAGCCTCTGAGCTCCTTTGGTTCAATCCCCTCATTTTACAGATAAAGTGTAAACCTCCACACATGGAGCTATATTTCACCTGCAGGCTTGTCACTTTTAACCTTTCATGAAGCATGAAAGAGCTCTGGATTCCTGCTTTGAGCTTCTTCACTTGAAAAGAATTGCTTTAAATTGTGGATTGTAATCACGGTTCTTGCTGGTGTTTCTTCATGGACTAGATGTTTGTAAAGATCACTTAGCTGTTAAAATACTCCTGTAGTGTCAATGGGAAGGATGTAAGTAGATGCTAACTTCTCCAATGAAAAGACTGAAATGAAAGAAAGATTGAACAGCTCTGGAATCACTCATTCTTCTCCTTGGCTTCTTGGCTGGAGAGCTGACCCCTCCTTTTGACTCAACAACAAACAGGCATTAGGCATCTGTTATGTGCTAGGAATTGAGCTAAGTGCAAAAATACCTGCCCTCAAGGCACGTGGATTCTGGTGAAGGGGGGAGGTGATAATGGATGGTACAACACAGATTGTGAGCTAGAAGTGACCTTCAGCATCATCTGCTTTCATTTTAAAGTTGAGGAAACTGAATCTAGACCTTTCTGAGATCACACAGGCACTACATTGGCCACAGGAACCCAGATCAGCATAATTTAGGGTAGGGTGTGGAAGGGAAAATGGGATAAATAAGACAACGAATTCTAGGAATATCTGAAGTAGGAGAAAGCACTAATAGGTGGAAGAATTAATCATTCAACCAATTAACAAGCATTTATCAAATTTCCTGTTCTGGACAAGGCACTGTGGTAGACTCTTGGGCTACAAAGACAAAGATGAAACAGTGTAAGCCCTCAAGGAGCTTACATTCAACTGAGGAAAGCTTTATTGAGAAGGGGGTACCAATGAAGAGGAAACTTCCTATGCCAACAAACTCACAGATCTGAATAAAAATAAAAAGGTATTGATGAGATCCAAGTAAAGATTGAAAAGTATGCAGGTGCCAAGTGAGGATGAATTAAATAAGTGATGAAATGAATAAATCAAAGGCAATTACCTTTGGTAGACACATGCAATCTGTCCCCTAACCTTCCATCTGAAAAAGAAACTGTACTGGACTGGGAACCATAGGGGACAGTACTTATCACTACTCACAGGCAGGAACAATTCAAAAAATCATGGATTTCAGAGGATGGGTAGCATCATCTTGGTACACAAAAGACCGTGCACATTACATTCCACCCCCGGCATTATTCTTAAATTAGCATTAATCAGTTTAATAAGATTGTCCCTGTAGCCTTCTTCACCCTAAAACAATAAATATGTCTGTAGTTAGATCTTAGGTTAATATCCATAAAGAGGGAATGAGCCTATTAGCCAATTCATTTCAGTTATATTTATGCCTCCATTGTTAACCACAGTTGTTTGTTTGTTTGAAATGGGATCAGAGTTTATGAGAGTTATTGCTTCCTGCCAATAAGAGATAATGGGCTTGGATTTCACAAGCGGATGTGAATGGCTAGCCTTTCCACATCTCTTAGCACTTACCCATCCTCTGTAAATATTTTCACAGAATGGCCATTTCTCCTCAAGGTAACCCTAACAACTGATTACCCTTCACCACTAACTATAAACAGGACCTTAATTAATGAGTTTGCTCCTACTCGTTCTGTAATTAGAGATGCCAGGCAGTTCTGTCCGGAACACCAGACGTTTGCCACGAAGACAAGTATAACTCTCAGACCGTGCTGAAGAGAGGACAAAATTAGGGTTGCTTCCCTTTGTATTTCATAAGGCATTAGATCTGTGGGCTCCAGGTGATGTAGGTGAAGCCTGAATTTGGGTTAGGATCATGGTCAAAGGGAGCCCTAATTGTCCCACAGAGACGTCAATTAAACCATCCAGAGAGTAAACAGATAGGGAGGTCATAAGGCAATCTCGGCTCAAGTATCATTTTAGCAACTAGTGGAGAAGTGGGAATGTAGATTTTAGTCCTACTCCTGAGCCCAAATATCGATATCTGGAGATCTAGAAATGAAGTTCAGGCTAGGAACTTTGGGAAACTAAGAAGATGGAATGTTGGAAATTAGGAACACTGGGGATTAAAAATGGGTATCGTGGTGTCTGTGTCCCTTCCTCCTTACCTTCTGCTTAATTAATACTATTGAATGAATGTACAACCATAAATTTATATGATATAATTACATGATGCTACCTATTTATATATACATGTGTTTTTATATTACATAAACTATTTGCATATAGTATATAATTATATTATGCCACATATTTATATTTATTATTATTATTTATATGATACAAACTCTTTGCTTATCTTTGTAAATGCTGTTCCTCCTCCAGTAGAGTGGAAGCATTTAGAGGGAAATGTCTTCATGCTCCCCTGCTCCTAGCCCAGTGACCAAGGGCACTGTAGGTGCTTAAAGAAAGCTTGCTGAGTTGCAGTGAATGAATGAATCAAGGACTTAGTGGGCAATGAAGATTCCAGAGGAGTTATGATATCAATTCATGAATGATGAGTATAAGCCAATTATCTCTGGTAGATACAGACCACAGTCTGTCCCCTAACCTTCCATCTGTAAAAAAAAAGATGAAAACAGAAACAGAAACAAAAAACCAAAAAAGCCAGCACTGGACTAGGAACCACAGAAGACCCTGAGCTTATCACTGCTCCTACATGGGAACAATTGATGATTAATCCTGCAAATGTCTTAAGGGCTCAAGTTAGTAATGGCAGCCGCTCTTTGGTCCACAGCAATTTGGACAAGGCAGCAACATTTTGAGGCAGGAAGTGCAATATTTATCCCTGATTTGTTGTTGGTCAGTGGTTTTTCAGTTGTGTCTGACTCTTTGTGACCGCATTTGGGGTTTTCTTGGCAGAGATACTGAAGTGGTTTGTCATTCCCTTCTCCAGCTCATTTTACAGATGAGGAAACTGAGGCCAGCAGGGTGAAGTGACTTGCTCAGGGTCACACAAGCTAATAAGTGTCTGAGGCCAGATTGGAACTCAGGAAGATGAGTCTTCCTGACTTCAGGCCTGGTGTTCTGTGCACTACAGTGTCACCTAGCTGACCCCACCAATTTACTTAAGAACAAAAAGAAAGTTCTTAAACCTCAGAGCAGAAGTTTGAATCCATGTTTCCTGACTCTGACTCCAGCAATGTTCCCTCTATACCACATAGCTGCTCTGCCTCTGTAAATCTACACATGGATCCAAGATAGCAAGCTGTCACCCTATTGCTTGACATGTGGCCTATGATTTTTTTTTTAGAAATTTACTAAAAATAAGTTAACAAAAACCAAAATTGAAGAGCTACCAATTGCTTCATACCTCCTCCAACTCAGAACATCCAAGTTGAGGTTTGACTCAATTGGTTTCCACAGGCTACGTTTGGATTTAACATCACAAATTCAATCCACTCTGCACCTTGAGTCATTGTGGCCTTAAGAACACCATCCCAGAGTAATCATGCCAGTGGGGCCTTTGCCTGGCAACAATTTAAATACATGAATCATTAATTTTTAAAGCCAAATCCCCCTGTAGGACTTTATCCTCTCTGTGTGCAGCGCAAAAAATGAAAGTATTTCTGAGTTAAAGGGAAACTGCTGGCATCACAGTTACAAAAGTGCTATAAACGACCCTAATAGACACAGATATTTCACAAAAGAGGCTGTTGATTTTGTTACCATGTGCCTTAATAGGCAGATACTTGGATGATCAAGGAGATGGAGGGGTCATCATATGAAGGAAGACTAAAAAGACCATGTCTTCATTCTAGAGAGATGAAGGTTGAAAGAGGGTGTGGAATCAAATATATATAGGGGTAAGGCCCTCCTCCTGGGGACATATGGGAAAGAAGCATGATACTTGATTTTACCAGCATTCTAATGGAGCTTGCACACGCACCATCAAACTGTCCCTTATTCTCACAATAAAACCCAAAGGATGGAGGGTTGGAAAAAGTTCTGTAATTGGACTAACAGGACAACTTGGGTCTTAATCCAGTTAAATGACTTGCTAGCTGTATTTACTCTGGGACTTAGTTTCCTCGTCTGTAAAAATGATAGGGTTTCACAAGAGAGTCTCTTCTCGTTTTAAATCCCATAAGCTGCCACACACGGCTAAAGGCTAAAAAATTAAAACAGCAAAATATGAAGGGAAAAAATAAACTCGAATACCTTTACCATCAACTCAATATCCCATAGGAACATTACAGAAAAAGATCCATATAGTGGTTTACATTTTTATTGCTATATATAACACCCATTCTCAGCCCTATAATGTCTTTATCTCACATCTAACTTCTATTTAACTAAAATAAAGATTGACATTCTCTGTGTCTCCCAAACTCACAGAGTGGAGGATCTCCAATTTGTTGATAAGCACATGTTAAATGTCTACTGGGGGAAGAGCTTTAATTGCTCTAAATTTATTTTATTTATTAATTTATATCTACCCTGGAAATAATAGGGAACCACTGGAGTTTGGTGGATAGGTTGGGGGCAACATGGTCCAACGTATGCAGAAAATCTTTACAACAGTGACTGGATTGTAGCAGAATAATAACAACCATCATTTACATAGCACTTTAAGGTTTGCAAAGCACTTTACATACATTTTTCTCATTTGAACTTTACAATAAGCTGGTAAGGTAGATGCTTTTATTGTCCCCTTTTAACAGGAGAAGAAACTGAGTCCAGAAGAGGGTAAGTGACTTGCCTAGCCAGGCTCATTCAGCAAGAGTATGAGATAGTATTTGAACTCAAACCTTCCAGATTTTGAGTTCAGCACTCTATTCACTGCACCATCTACTTATTCTTCATATCTCTTTATATTCTCAAACGGAATATGACCCAGTGCACTCCTCTGGTCACAAGTGTGCAAATTGCCAGGATATCTTCTCAGTGTGGACTTACTGCACCTAGTTAGAAACTCCAAGGACCATGCAAACTTTTATGAATTTCCATCTGATTTACCCCATGGTGGATGAGCATTCATTACATGTAGTAAAACAACTATGATGTGTATTAGCATCCTTGAAGACATAAACACTGGAAATTGAACTGAAATCAAGTGGTCCGCAGAACCAGGACATGTGAATATTCACAAAGGGCTAAAGCAAAGGAATTCAATCTCCTTAGATGATTCGTCATTGCCATAGGGAAGTGCTCTGGCATCTGGATTGGAAAATCAGACTCAAGATGAATGGTTAGCATGTCACATACTAGTGTTTTATTTGCAAATGCTATCTTGGAAATGCCAAACCAAGCTGATGCAAGCATCTAGGCTGATTATCCTAGAAATGCAGATTGAATGAACAAAGACAAACAACAAAGTGTCTGCAGATTGTTTGGAGAACACAGAAGTTTTGGAATATGTTTACAGTGGTTCCCCCAAAAGGCAGCATGGTATAATGGATAGAATGCTGGTGTGGGAGACCTTGATTAAAAGCCTATCTCATCTGCTTACTAGCTGGTTTTGGGGAAACTGTTTAACCTCTCTTGGCCTCAGCCAGTCCCTCATATTACAGATGTATTCGTTGTATAATTGTATTCAATGACTTCTAATGTCCCTTCTAGTTCTCGGTTTTTGATTCTATAAGTGTTGGTAGAAGAGAAGTCTGGATGCAAAGCAATACTGGAGATGCACAGTGGTCCATGATGGCTTTAGCTCCATGTGCCCAGTGCTCATCAGTGCATGATGAGATATCTAAGAAAGTCAGGATAGAAATTGTCCAAGAGATCCTGGTGGCAGAAGCTTGTGATGCTTACTCATTGTGCAACAAAAAGCATTACATGCAAAACAGACAATAAAGAGCTACAGAATGAATGGTGGAGAGGAGCAGATTTTATTAGAGGTGGCTCACTTCATGAAGAAACACATGGGGAAATCATGTAGCAAGAAGGATAGACAGTAAGTTAAAATGAGAATGGATCTCAGAGGAACATACATGTCCAACCAAGGGGTTCAAATTATCTGGAAGAAGCCAATAATCTAACTGCATGTACTGAATTAGAAATGGCAGTTAAGTGATAGTTGCTTCTGGTGGTTGCTGGAGCCTCACTCTCATCATCTTAATGGATGGATGGATGGATCCAAAGGAATATGTGAATGATTCCATGAATAAAAAAATGATCATGGAAGGATTTGGATAAGTTGAATGTGGATCTACTCACTTAAACCCTGATTACTAACGTACTTGATGTTTGAGACAAATACTTTTAATAAAAATATTACCTTCTACCCTTTGATTTTTTTTGA
Organism: Pseudochirops cupreus; assembly: GCA_028627135.1. NCBI lineage: Eukaryota > Metazoa > Chordata > Mammalia > Diprotodontia > Pseudocheiridae > Pseudochirops > Pseudochirops cupreus. The sequence goes on from CM053580.1 coordinate 28,380,791, forward strand.
CAGATCTGTGATCTTATCAGTGTGGATTTTGCATTCAATGGTCAAATTCCATACATACTTGTCCTTCCTTTGTGACTCTTGTCCATGTATCCTAATAAATCTGCTATAGAGTTCACCAAACATGCTGGCGCACTTACATTTCTTGACTTTGCATAGACACCAATGGCGCATCTGGGTTGCCTACTGGTTTTCTCTTGCTTTTATCATGTGGCTAATCCAAATACTTATTCCTGGTCATAAAGTTTTCTCATGAAATTTTCTTCAATTGCCATAGGTAGGAACTCAGAAAACTAATTACATCTGCTTTCCTCTTTTCTCCCCAAGAGGTCCCCAAAGCTGAAAATATAAATATGGTCAGGAAGAACTTAAGTACTTTAATGGTGGGTACCTCCATATTGGGTGACTAGAGGTTACAGATGTTTTAGATACATCCTTTGATAATTCTTTCTCATAAGGGTGGTATGATCATGTAGAATTCTAAATTGTATGGACTGTTAAATGGCCATCCTTACATTTTTTTTCCTTTTAGAATAAAAATATATATATTTTTAAATCTGGAGGTATAGGCTTATCAAGGTGGGTAATTCCTGTATGGGAAACTTCTTCCACAGATATAGGTCAGCAACTCCTTTATAATTTATTATAAAAGAGTGGCCTGGGACATTGAAAATAAAGTGATTTGCTCATAGTCACATTGGTAGGATGTATCAGTGCAGGACTCAAAACTAGATCTTCCTAATTGCCTGTTTGTCTCTCTGGCTACTGTGTCATTTGTTGATCTATTCTAAATAAACATGGAACAGGCAGAATAATTCCATCATTGTTTAACATCAAGATAGTCTAACAACTGATCAGAGACTGAATAAAAATGATTATTTGTGACACAGTTTAGGATAAAAGCTGTTCAAGACCCCATCTAACTATTAGCATAAAGATGACTTGCTAAAATACCTGAAATAAACAATTCACTCTGAAATTACTCTTTGATGGCATTCACTTCCTATGTCTCTTTATAATATTAAAGAAAAATGGCTGGGAATGGTGGTATACACCCATAATCCTGGCTACCAGGTAGGCTGTGGTGAATGGAAGAAAGCAAGGAACAGAAGAAGGAAGGAAGAAATAAAATAAGAGAAGGGAGAAAGGAAGAAGGAAAGAATGGAAAGGGAAAGGAAGGAGAAAGGGAGGAAGGAAGGAAAGAAGAAAGGAAAGGAGAAAGGAAGGAAGAGAAAGGGAAGAAAAGGATAAAAGGGAGGGAGGGAGGAAGGAAGGGAAGAAAAGGAAAAGGGAAAGAAAAGGGAAGGAAAGAGGATAGAAGGAAGAAAGAGAAGTAAGAAGGAAGGAAGGAAGGGAAAGGGAAAAGGAAAGGGAAAGAAAGGGAAGGAAAGGGAGAAAGGGAATAGGGAAGGAAAAGGAGAAAGGGAATGAAGAAGGAAAGAATGAAAGAAGAACAAGGCAGTAAGATGACACTGGTTTGTGCATGTGCATTAGGAACAACATAAACTTAATATGTTACATTCTTGAATAATAAACAATTCCTAAATTGCCAAAGTGGTCCCTGTTGACTTTACAATCTCCCCATATAAAAGAAATAATGCTTAGATGCAAGTATGTTACTAACTATAATGAGCTTTCTGATTTTTATAGGCCAAGAGTAATTTCTCCTAAATGTTACAGCTTAACTACAGCAACCAGATTCCATCCCATTTCTTCAAAATATGAATGCACACTTCATTTTAGAGACATTTACCTTACATCTTAAGAAATGGGCATTCATGTCGTTCTGGCACTACTAAAGCATGTGAACATGGTAATTGGGTTTTAATACAATTTTATCACTGCACACAAATTCAAAGTGGATATGCTTTGTTTCCATGATGGGAGAATTACTGGAATTATCCTGAGGAAACAATTATCTGCTGAAAACTGACTCCTCAAACACGTTTTGATTTTAGAGCCACTGAACAAGATGGCAAACCTTTTACTTCTGGGTCTTCTGCTTCGTGCTGGCTTGGTGATGTTTGATGAGGAGAGATTGTTTCCAATTTCACTGTCCTCAGACCACTATCAAAACATGAGGGCTGAAACCAGCTCATGATCATGAAACCTTTCATTACTTGTTTTTATCTTTTGCTATTCATTCTCATCTGTACCTGCCATCTTCTAGCAACATAAAATAACACATACCCATGGTAGTAACTAGTAACTATTGTCCCTAACACTTACTGGAATAACATCCATTTCCATCTATTGCCTGTCATTTTCTCAACAAGACTGGCCTACTTTTCTGGCCATGCACATTCTTAATTAATCATGTCTTTTATATTACAAAATATTTACGATATCTTTTATTTGTATATTATAGCTTCTCTAAATCCAAAGATGCTACAATCATGCTTAACTCAATAAGTCCACAAACAGTAAGGAGAGTTGTTTCTGTAAGTATCTTCAGATTTCTTCCAAATAAAGCCAGGGTAAAAATGTATTTGCTTAGATCAGTGGTTCCCTCCCCACCCCCATTCATATGCTGAACATTTGACAACATCCAAACTTCCCATTTCCCCACCTTTCTCATTTCTCATGATTAAGTCCTCCACCAAACCTCAGCTCCACACACAAATGTTCCATTTCCATGATTGTGAACTCTGTCATTCCCCTATTTCATCCTTTGTCATTCTGTCTTTACCTCTGCCTTTGCAACCCAACTCCACAAAAGCTTTTTCTTTTGAGTCCCTTGCTCCCATATTCTATAGCTGATCTTGCCATAACAAGCCTTAGCCTTGGATAAGGAGGGAGGGCATCCCATAATCTGATCCCCTCTCTCCTATTCATAGATGCTGAAAGAGCCTGAAGAAAAGTGTGACATCATGATGGCTGGGTCCACTAAAATCTTATGTTACATCATCTCAACTGGACCCTCACTAAGCAGGGATATTCTCTTACATCTCCCTAATTGATTCATTATCTCATTCCCAGAGTGACTTTTCTAATCCTTTTCATCCTTCCTTAATCTCCCATGGATCCAACCCTCTCAGCTGAGAGCCTTGCTTCATATTTAATTTTTAGAAATTCCCTTCTCCTCATCTCATATCACTCAGGTGCTTTTAGATACTTTCTGCTCCTTCTTCCCTATCTCACATCGTGAAGCATTCCTTCTTACCAAGGCAAATGTGTACGAGTGATTCCATTCCATTGCAGCCTCTCCAGCAGATCTCCCCTTCCATCATCCCTACTCACTAACCTTCAATTTCTCCCTGTATACCGGACAGCTTCCTACTATCTACAAAAATATCGTGCCCCTCTCATTCTCAAAAACAAGCAAACAAAGGACTTGTGACCCTCTTTTAATGTCTATCCCTGCTGGCTATCATCCTATATCTTTCTTGCATTTCATGGTTAAGTTTCTTGAGGGAGTCAGTTATGATCAGTGCCTCCACTTCCTTCCCTCTCACTCTTTTTTTTTAACTCTATAGTCTATCTCTCAACCTCATAATTCCACTGAAACTAACTGTTCTCTGCAAAACTACTAATGATCTCTTGCCAAATCCAGTGGCCTTTTTCTCAGTCCTCATCCTTCTTGGCATCTCTTAGGCCTTTGATACCATTGATCATTCTCTCCTCTCTGACACTCTCTTTTCTCTAGGTTTTTGGGATCCACTGTCTCCTTCCTGCCTATCTGATTACTCCTTCTCAGTCTTCTTGCTGGATCTTTATCTGTAGATGTCCCACAGGGCTCTGTGCCAGTGAGGAAATTCATTCTACCAAATGCAGATGGGTAATTGTTTTGCAATTTATAGTCTTAGTGAGTTGACTGAGGCATTAGGGTTATCCAATGTCACTCAGTCTGTAATATATTAGAGGCGGGATTAGGAAACAGTATGTAGAATGGACTAAAGTGGCAAAAAGACTTGGGGCAGGAGGGCCATGGTGAGAGGTGCTGAGGGTCTCAACTAGTGTGGGAGGTGTGTGAGGAGAGAGAATGGGTCAGATGAGAGGGGTTGTGGAAGTCATTAACATTAAGATCTGGTAACTGACTGGCCATGCAGGATGGGTTAACAGACCTACTTAACTAGAAGAATGGTGTTGCCTTTGACATAAATAAGAAAGTTTGTCAAAGGAGCAGGCTTGGGGGTGGGGAAAGACAAGGAGTTCTGTTTTGGACAATTATCCCTGAATCTGATGCTAGCTCTCTATGTACTACAGGAAATGGACTCTGACTTACCAGATATAACTTACTATCTGTGTAAACATGAAAGAACAAACCTGAGCCTCTAGTTTTCCATTTTTAAATCAGGGTAATGCCACTTTTCTATATGAAGGAGAATTTCAGCTATTCTCTTCTTGAAGAAAGTACTCAAGATATATAGGTATGAGGCATCTAAATAAAGTACAAGCCTTTGTTTGGTCTCTTTTAGTCACTTCATTTCAAACCACATTTTCCAACATAATTTTCTCCATCCTTCCCTGTGTCTTCTTTAGTCATAGTGAAGTGACTAAGTACCAAGGTATACACTGACTTAATTTGGAGAATCTTGATGAGTCCTTCATAGAATTTCTCTACTTTACCATTTACTGATGTCATTGGTGCATAAACAGCAATGATCTCTTGATGATGTCTTTGCTTACGTTCACCATGAATACTGCAAAGCAAAATGATTCCAAAGCTCCATGAAATTATGACACTCGTTACCTTTTGGTGCTTGAGAAGCCAACTCTACTTTTAATTGTCTCTTTAAGGAGCACTTGAAAGCTTTTCTATTTAGCAGCCACATTTTTAAAAAGTCTTATTTCATTTATAGTGAGCACAATGTCTAAGGCTCAGTTCCTCCTGTAATTAACTCATTTTAATCAATTCCATCTCCCATATATAATGAGTTCAATTATGGACAGAATGAATCTAGTACATATGTAGGGCATCCTGTTGGAGATATCTAGGAGGAATTTGGGGATATGAGACTGGAGGTCAAGAAAGAGGTTAAGAGCCAATGAGTACTCAAGTACACTTCTTGCATATGAGTTGACCCTCCTACCTCTGTATCCATCCAGGCAGAATCCCAGTTGACAATCTAGGGCCCTGATGTGTTATAGCTGACTATATCTAGCCTGCCCCAAGAACCTGAAATATTCACTTTCTTGCCATGTCACTATATACATATCCCTCCCTTCCACTTTCCACCTTCAGTTCTCACTATAGCAAACAAACCAGTCCATTGCTTCTGGAAAGGGAGGGTCTTTTGCTTGCAGTAGGGTGCCACTCATCATCTATGAGTTTTCACCATTCCTTGATCACTGTCCCTATGTGTCTTGTGTCCTTCCATTAGAATGTAAGCTCCTTGAGAGCAGAGACTATGATTTTGTATTTATATTCCTAGCACTTAGCATCCTGGTTGGAACATAGTAAGTGCTTAATAAATGCTTTTTAATCAATATGTCAATTCACTGGTCACTGAAAAAAATTTGCTTAGTAGGAAGAGAAACACTGTGGACAGTCTTAAAAATGTATGGCACTTAGCATGCTCTGTGCTCTTTTCTTCCACTCTATCACCAAACCATGGGAATGGAAGAGAGATGTAAGGCCACTTTGTGTTATTGTCCATAATATTTTCATTCCATGGGTTATTATAACATAAACAAAAATAGACCAAAACCAAAATAAAAACCAAACCCCTACCGGGTGGTAGGCAACTCTCTAGTTAGGATAATTACACAATAATTTAATGTTATTTATTGTTGGGAAAATGGTTCCCAGTTTGGGTGCTTGTCATCTCTCACCTGGCCTACTGCAATAGCCTCCTAATTGGTTCCTACCTGATGTCTCTTTCCACCCCAAGCCATCCTCCACATAGCCACCACCAAAGGGATCTTCCCAGAGAGCAACTATGACTAGTACACTCTTACTTAATAAATTCTAATGATGCCCTCTTATTTCTTGGATCAACTATAAAGCCCTGCTTGGTTATTTAAAGCCCTTCACAACCTAGCTCCAACCCACACCAATCCTCCAATTCTTCACACACTACTCCCTTCACATGTTTTATGTCTAGTCAAACAGACCTTCTTCTTCATATATTTTGTTTCATCTCCAGTCTTATTTCTTTGTACTGACTCTTCTGTAAGCCTGGAATACAATACTTTCTCACCTCGCCCTCTTCAAATTCCTTGTTTCCTTCAAAGCAACTCAAATGCTATCTATTACCCTAGTCCCTCCTTGATCACCAGCCACTCCCATTGCCTTAAATTTATTTTGTATACAGTTTACATTTACCTATATGTGTAAGCATTGTCTGCTACCAGTAAAATATAAGCTCCTTAAGGGCAGGGATGGGTTAGTTTTGCCTTTGTGTTCTCCATTCTTATTATAGTACCTTCCAGGGTCTTGAAAGCTTGAAATAGACCTGGTATCTCAAACTCAGAGAGGCCCTGATGGAGACAATTCTCTCTCTGTTTCTGTCTCTCTCAACAGATCTGAATTACTTTTTTTGATTCATTACTGAATGAAACTTGAAATGTTAAAAATAAAAACAAAAGAATCAACTGGTGTGAAATTACCAGCTTTCAAACTTCACACTTTGAGGAGGCATCAGGAAGTGTGAATATTGAATTCTTGTGAATTTAATTTTTGGCTAATCATATAACTCGATTAAAAAACACATTTATTTGTTTTGTACAAAATTGCAAGTGCCAACAAATAATTATCATCTTTATCACAAAGTCAACACTCTGGGCATTATCCAAAGGAATGTGCACAAAGGGCTCAAAGTACAAGATTTGCACATGCATGTGCATTCACACACAACACATCTATGTAGAAATAGTACATTATAAAAAGTATATCTAATTATTAGCATATTACATTTATCTCTAAATGTAAGGTAATAAAATTATTTCTTCATTAATTTTCTGTATTTCAAATACCAAAATCTGACAATAAATTAAAACTACAAGTGGTTACACACTAAAAAAAAAATCTTACTAATATGTACTCCAAACTTTATTTCTGAATTGATATTTTAAAAAATAGATTGTTTTTTCCAACTTGCCTGAGTCCAATGCCCTCTATTTACTGTTTTAGTAAGAACAGATCAACTAGGTGGTGCAGTGGATAGAATGTGGGGGGCCTGGAGTCAAGAAGGATTCATCTTCCTGAGTTCAAATCCAGCCTCAGACACTTACTAGCTATGTGACCCTGTGCTTAACCCTGTTTGCCTCAGTTTCCTCAGCTGTAAAATGAACTGGAGAAGGAAATAGCAAACCACTCCACTATCTTCATCAAGAAAACCCCAAATAGAGTCAAGAAGGGTTGAACATGACTGAAAAACAAGTGAGCAACAATAATGCCTTGAAGAATTAAGAGAATTTCCAAGTTTGAAGGGACCTCAATAGTCATCTAGTCAAACATTTTTCACCAAAGAATCACTTATACATCAGACCTGATATTTGATCATCCAACCTTTGCTTGAAGACCTCCAATGGGGGGAACCCACTAAAACAAAACAAATGAATAACAACAAAACAATACTCCGACTATTTGGCTACAGTAATATCACAGCATCTTTCCTCCCCATCTCATTTCCCAGAATGTAATGGAAAAAGTTTGAGATTTAAAACATTGGTGAGAATTTCCTGTTGCCTAGTACTTTGGGAAAATGGTGTGAGGAGGGGAAGGAATAAGAAGTTGTGATCCAGCTTCCGTTTGTTAACACCAATCCAAGCTGTTAGTCCATCCGTGATCTGAAGTTGGCTGTAGTCCTGGCTCTGATGATCTTCCCAGATGTCTCCAGCCCACTCCCAGTCTAGCCAGTACCTCATGCCTATTCTTAGCATTCTCAACACTGCTTTCCCCTGCTTACTGTCATTGGGTATACATGTCTTTAACCTGCTTTTTGCCACAAGGTAAGACAAACAAGGAGACCTGGAACAGCTGCTCTGATCAAAACTAGGCAGAAATATCATCAAAGTCCAAGGAATCAGAAAACCAATAAATATGGGACATACATTGGAGCTCATTAAATCTCTATGATCTTTGATCCTCTTGAGACTTCCTAAGACTTACCAAGGTCAGGAAGTAATGCTGTGATTTATAGATCAGATTGATACTGGACTTAGAGTTGGGAATATCTTGATTCAAATTTCATCTCTGAACTTAACTAATTGCACATCCACTGGCCTCTCTGAGTCTCACACAGGTGTCCAAAACTGCAAGTTGTAGACAATTTGTCACCTGAACCAGTGCTGGGAGTTCTCAGACTGACACAATCACAAGGTTTTTTTCTTACTGATGTAATATGATTTATAGGAGACTGAAGCCAGGCAACAATTTATTTAATTTACCAATTCTAATGTCAATTAATGCCTATGCAGTATATTACAGGTGCTTAACAAATGCTTGTTAAATTAACTAAATAAAATTTTTAAAAATGACCTTCTTCTGAGCTCTTACTCTGGCTAGAGCTCAATATGTCAAGGCTTTGTAATTTCTACAATGTGGTTATTCCTACCATAATAAGAGACCACAAATCCTCTGTGTCTTAGTGGACTATTTCATGAGTTACTGTTGCTGAAAAAATCCACTGCCTGATAGCCAATATTTTGGTGATTATTCTCTTTCCAGGTTGGTCCTGAAAGACATAGTCAACTGCCAGGCTGTATCTCATTCCAGCTTGGCAGGACTTCTTAGGACTTGTGTTCTGCTCACATTCCCAACTTGGTGAGGGATTTCAGAAGGACTTGAGTGGAAGCTTTCATTAGAATAGTACTTAAATCAATCAGTCCCTAAACACTTATGAATCCATTGTACTGGCTTTTGGCATGCAATAACATAAATACACAATGATGTCTACATCTCTCTCTCTCTCTCTCTCTCTCTCTCTCTCTCTCTCTCTCTCTCTCTCTCTC
>CM053580.1:28389785-28409052 GCA_028627135.1 Pseudochirops cupreus
TACACTTGGGCTGATCATCTATAACTTTGCTATTATTCACAACATGACCAGCCTACTACCTTTTCTGATCCCATGAGCCCTGAATGTCTCCTACTTTATGTTGCTTCTGGGGACACAAATCAGCACTCATAATACACTGTAGCAGAATTTTGCTGACAACCTCTGTCTCCATTGCCCTTTGGGTCAATGACAATTTTGATGCTTTGAAGCACATGGCATATACAAATCACCACTGGAAGAATACTGATTATTTAAAGAAAAACATTATTTTCTAAGAACATTGAAATTACTAACCATTTCCCTAAATGCCATCCATCCCATTCCCTTTCTTTGGGATCACTTACTACTCAGCTGTAGTCTCTGCCCTAAACCAACCAGCTCAGTATACTGCCTCTATCTGTCTGCATACCCTGACATAGATAATAGGCATTCTTCATTGAGTTGGTCTTTCTCAGTGGACTGTTAGGGTGATCTCTTATGCACACTTACTGTTTTAACCCTGTTTGCCTCAGTTTCCTCAGCTGTAAAATGAACTGGAGAAGGGGATCTTATTCATGAGGCTCCATTGTATTTTTCCACTTGATAAAACAATACAGCATAAACTGCAAACTGGGGGACTTGCCAATCAGGGAATCTTTCTTGCATTTGGATTCAATTCTGACATCTTCCATGGCAGTGACCAATGCTTTGATTAGCCTGCATCTCCCTCTTCTAAGCCTTTCTTGATATTAAAGAACAGTGACCTGTATTTCCTCCCTCCCTTCCTTCCTTCCTTCCTCCCTTCCTTCATTCCTCCCTCCCTCCTCTCTCTGTGTCTCAGTCTGTCTGTGCCTCTCTCTCTCTCTCTCTCTCTCTCTCTCTCCCCCCCTATCTTCAAATCTTCTTGGAATGATCCAGTTTATTTGGATCTAATCTTAAGGTTTTTTAAAATCTCATTTTCCACTCCACTACTTCTCATTGTTTTATAAGATGTTGTTGTTCATAATCTTCCATTATTTTCCTTGGTAAGGTTTAAAAAAATAGTTTGGTTTTGACACAAAATATATTCAACAAATACTCAACCGATTTCTGGATTTCAGCCCCCTCCCTAAGTATATCTGCCAAACACAGTTAAGAAGAAGCATCTAATGGTGTGATTGCAATCATTGTATACATCACTTAGCACTTTGGTATTTTATAGATTGTTAAAAGATGGTATTTGCTTTAACTTGGAAAGAATGGCATCAACATTGTCTATTATGTTTGACATGGGTTTTGCAGCCATAATATTGTCTTTATGCACACTTCGTAGCCATTATATGGACTTTTCTTGGCTTTGTTTTTTTATTTTTAATTTATTTTAAAGCTCTATCACTTGACAAGTCTTTTCATGTTTCTCTGAATTCTTCATATTCATGACTCCATCCGGAACATTGACATTCTATTACATTCATATAAAACACAATTTGTGCTGTCAATTGCTTTACACATATTTTGCTTCCAGCCTTGTTACAATGAATGTTGCAATGAATATTTTCATACACATATGTGTCTCTGTGAGTTTTTACATGAAATTGCATTCTAAACTGATATTGCTCTTAGCTTGCATGTCTCTCTAGTTATCAAGGATATACATATGTGTGTATGTCCATGGATAACTCAGATAATCATTTTAACCAACTGTCTTATCACTCTCACCATTAAAAAAAATCCTAGAGATGCTAGCAAGTTACAAAACAAATACATTTATTCCCTCCTTTTTCTTGACTGATACCTTCTCAAGAGCAAGTTCTTATCAACAAAAATGCCCTAAAAGCATGCAATAAGAGGAATGAAAATCATAGCTGGAATCAGCTACAGACCAGATATGAATGCTTGAGTAATTAGTAGAATGGTTGTGTCAGATATGTTGTCAAAGCTGAGACCAAACACATGTGGTTCCTGTGGTGCAAACATTTTCACATTCTCACTTTGCAATCAAATATCCTGAAGGACTTATTTATACAGTAAAGGGTGTACATTTTTATTGTTTGTTATTCAGTCATTTCAATCATGTCCAAATCTTCGCTTCATTTGTTGTTGTTGCTGTTTTGGCAAAGACATTGGAGTGCTTAGCCATTTCCTTTGCCAGGTCATTTTAAAGACAAGGAAACTGGGGCAAACAGGGTTAAAGTGACTTGCCTAGGGTCACACAGCTAGTAAGTATCTGAGATCAGATTTAAATTCTTCGTCTTTATCATATTAATCATATATTATATTAAAATATTATATTTCATATATAATATTAAATCTTCAGGAAGATTAATCTCCCTGACTCCAGGCCCAGCACTCTATCCTCTGTACCACCTAGTTCCCCCCAAACTAGTCTGTATTTATTTGCTAAAAACCCATATGTGTGCTTATTGTCTCTCTCAATATATGTGAGTATCTTGAGGAAAGAAGGTGTTTCAATTTATCTGTGTAACCCTAGCACCTAGCAAAGACTGTGACAAAAGCAGGCATTTAATGAATGTTGACTGTATTCATTGGAACTTTCATCAAACTTATTTGCACATATAGTTTGCACCTTTTTTTGATCCCATGTTCCATTCTAGTTGTCTAAAGTTTGATGGATGAGTTCATGTTTGTTCTATCTATTATCTTAGTATAAATAGACCTCCTGATTACTCTGGGTTGTGTATCAGTCAGATTGGATTTAGAAGCACATCTGTGAACATCTGGGGATTCAATAAAGGAAGCAATGGTTTCTGATCACATTTCTGATTTGTGCTTTAGTCTCTCTTTACATTTTCACTGCCCTAAATTCAGGTCTTCATCACCCATACGAGCTTAATACAAAGGCCTGGGCCCTTTGCTTTTCACCTCTCAAACATCTGCCAAGTTATGTTCCTAAAACATTTCTCTTATAAGAAAGAAAGATATTATTTGTATGTTGGCTCCTTTACATGATGAACCATGAAGGGTGCAAATGAACAAATGACAAGACCTGCCCTCATGAAGCTTACAACCAATTTAATTTTGTAAGACAAGACGCACATATATTAAACAATTATAATGAGGGTCTGAGGCACATGCAGAACCCATTGACTTTCCAAGTTTACATCTCCACTTGGGGAGATGCCATTACAGGCACACTCCACAATCTGTCTCCCCACAGTACTTCCCTCACACATGGACACAACTCTTCCACAAATAGCTCCCTAGGATCCACTAAGTGGAGAATGCCATCTCATGTACCCCCATTATATTTATAAGATCTCTAAAATAATTTCATAAGTTTTATATTCAATTACAATAAATTATATTAAATTATGTAAGTATAATACTCCTAAGATACTCATTATACTTATAAAGCAGCATTTAAGTATTAATTGAGTGGTTTAAATAAGCACCACAGGAGTTCAGAAGAAGAATATATTGGCCAACATGCTCATCTGTCAAATCAGAGTAAAAAAAATCTCTGTTAAAGTGTGAGAGATTTTTGGGGAGTGTGGAGGGGATGTGAGGTGCAGCTTAGAGATTTATAGGTACTCTACTCAGATACAGATTCTAACCTTTAAGCCTTGAGTTCCAATATGTTTGACATCTTGGCAATGTAGGAATCATCATTCACAGCTGTGAAGTCAAATAGGGCCCTGCTGTCACCAGTTGATGAATGTTTCCACATAACTTGTGAGTCTTAGGGGGTAGCTTAGGGCGCTAAGAAGTTAAATGATTTCCCTAGGGTCCCATAGTCACGAAGGTCAGAGATGAGACTTGGGCCCAAGTCTTCCTGACTCAAACCAGGTCCAGCACTCTGTCTACTAAAACATATCAACTTTCTAGATGTCAGATGTTATTATTCATCATTATTATTCCAACATTTTGTCTGTCAGTCAATAAACATTCATTACATACCAGAAACTGTGGAATACTCAAAATGTAAATTTTCCAGGGCTGTTTCTTCAATGTATCATGCTTATGTTAGTCATTGAATAGTAAGCAAATACATGGAAAGTCAATGGGCAGTGAATTAATCTCCAAATAGGAACTTCATTTAAAATTGAAATTGAAATTGAAAATACAGATAATCGAGTTAGTGAAAGGCTGAACAAATGTTACGAATGTAACAGAATACTATTGTGCTATAAGAAATGACGAGCAGGTGGATTTCAGAAAAGCCTTGAAAGACTTACATCAACTGATGCTGAGTGAAATGAGCATTATCAAGAGAACATTGTACACAGTAACAGTAGCACTGTGTGATGATCAACTGTGATAGACTTAGCTCTTCTCAGCAATACAATGATCCAAGACAATTCCAAAAGACTCATGATGGAAAATGCTATTCACATCCAGAGAAAGAACTGATGCATTTTGAATACAGATAGAAGTATTCTATTTTCACTTCTTTATTTTTTGTGGAGTTTTTGGTTTGTTTCTTCTTTCATAACATGACTAATATAGAAATATGTTTTACATTATTGCATGGATATAACCTGTATCAGATTGCTTATCATTTTGGTAAGGGAAGAGGAGAAAAAAGGAGGAAGAAAAATTTGGAGCTCAAAATTTTTCAAAAGAGGAAATGTTGAAAATTGCCTTTATATACAATTGGAAAAAATAAAATACTATTAAGTTTTTTTTAAAAAAATGATACCAAAATTTAGTATACAGTTTGCACCAAATGTAATAATGGCCATTTGTGGAATATGGAAACCTTACTGCTCATGAAACTGATCCAATAGGTCTTTGGCAAATCAATCATTCCTTTTTTTTTGAGGGCCATGACTCTCTTGTAGAATAAGTCTCCTTAAGAAATGAAGAGAAGGTTGAATTCTCTCAGTCCTAACCACCAGCAAACTGTTCTATTTCTCTGTCTCAGTGGTAAAGTGGTTATTAAGGTAAATCATTTGCTTTTTTAATGAGCACAAGAAAATTGCAAGTGCAAAAACCCTAAGTAATAAAAGAAAATTGTATATCTTCCTTAAGACACTCAAAGTGCTGAATTTCCTTCATATAGGTAGGTGCTCTCCCAAGTTAGGCAGATTCTGGTTCCTTCAAACCTTTATGAGATTCAGACAAATATTTTTCACTTGGAGATCAACTCTTGGGAAGAAGGGACCTTGATAAACAGAGCTAGAGTTGTCCACATATTGGACAGCAAGAAATTAAAGGAAGTACACAAATGAAAAAAAAAATGGCAAGCAAGCCCTATTTGATAGCAACGTAGATCTACAGCTTGGAGTAGCTTTAGAGGTCATATTTGTTAGTTCAGTCATCTTATTTTTACAAATGAGGCTTGGAGAGGCTAAGTATCTTGTCCAGAGTCACAGGGGTAGATAGTGTCAGAGGTGGGATTTGAACTCAGATCCTCTGGGTCCAGAGCAAGCACATTTTACACTATCCCACTCTGATTAAATCCCTTTATTCTCATAAATAAGTCTCATATTCAATTCAACAAGCACTTACTAAATGTCTACTACATTCCAGACACTGGGCTAAGTGCTGGTGACACAAATAAAAGAAAAAAAAACCTGCCTCATTCCCTTGGGGAAGTTGCACAACTTAAGGTGGTAGAGATGGAATTGCTATGCAGACTAATACAGAGTAATCTGCATCAGGAAGATTCCTCATGGAATTTGAACTGATTCTTAAAGAAAATTAAGGATGTTAGGCAGTCCAGATGAGAACAGATTGAATTCCAGGCATGGAGGATGAATTGGACAAAGTCTTGGAAGGATCCGTGAATGACTCTATTTTTGTGTTTCTCTTTTCATATGAAATGTGATTCTCCCACGATTTTTCAAAGTGATACCGATGAAAGCATAGCTTATTGACTGGAACACACAGTCTTCTTTATTAGAATATAAGCTCCCTGAAGGCAGGGACTGCTTCATTCCCATCACATAGCAGAGTGCCTGGTACACAATAGACACTTTATAAATGGTTTTGGTTGAGTTGTCCATCATGGGATAACCCCAATTGTTCCTAAGCTATGGAGCTCAGAAATTAACCCAGTACCCTGGTTTGAGCAGGAAATATTAAAATGGACCATAGCTCTAGAGTGAGAAGGGACCTTGGAAGTCAATGAGCCCAACCCTCTCCTACAGACAAGGGAGGTGAAGGGATTTTGCCCAAGGTCACATGTTAGTCATCAGTCAGTCAGCAAGCATTTATTAAGCACTTACTATGTTCAAGGCATTGTGCTGAGTGCTGGAGATATAAGAAAAGGCAAAAACAATTTCTGCCCTCAGGTGGCTCATACTCTAATGAGAAAGACAACACACAAATAACTACTCACCTATAAGATATATACAAGGAAAACTGGAGGTAATTTCAGAGGAAACACACTAATAGTCTAAAGGTGATAAGTAGGAAAATGAGGATTTGAACTCAGGTCCCTTGAATCCAAATCCAGTATATTGGTCATTTGTTAACCATGATGTGTAGGGAGCAAAGAATGCTGAATTTAGAGTCAAAAGACCTGAATCTGAATTCTGGATCTTCCATTGAATACTCTGTGACATGTCACCTGACTCTCTGGGATCTGTAGAATGAGAAGGTTGGCCGCTTTCAGCACAGGCTTATGCTTTTTGGATCCAATGCTAATCATACCCCAAGCCTGGGACATTATGCCCATTTGAATGCTGTTTAAACTCATTTGAATGTCTTCCATCTTCTTATGATATCATTGACTCAGTCTCATGGCTATATTATTTCCTATTAGCTCTTGGGGACATCCAGTTTTTCATACCCCTGAGTCTCATTATAAAAGTCCTATAATCAGACCTTTTCTATGATTCATTAAACAAGTGCTTTCCAATAGAAGCCCAGATGGAGCTGCCATATATCAAAGTCCATCCTATTATCAAGAATGCTCTGTAATGAGGTTCCAGGGAGGCTATTTCTGGTAGATTGTGCTTGGCAACACAAGAGACCCTTAGTATGTGAGGGAGGCAGACTCCAGAGATGCTTGTCAGCAGAAAATCATCAGAGGAAATCGTCAGAGGCAAATTGCACCCCCCTGTACCTAGGACCAAACTACAAAGAGAAATTAGTTCTTATTACAAGTGCCTCACTTCTCACGTTGAATGAAGCATTGGCAAACTTCCTAAGTGTTCAAAGACTACTGCATAGCCAGGATGTTTTCCCTCATGCAAGACAACCAAGAGAAGCACATACTTGAAGCCTTTCCAGTCTGGCCAGTACCTGCTTGAGTGTGGTTTCCACTGGTGTGGCCTCTGAAATGCCAGGGATGTCTCTGCCTCTGTCACTGAAGAATCAGTGAAACTGAGCAGAAGCATGCATGATCACTACTCTATAAATGTTTGCTGGTGGATAGATTTCTTATTGATTATTAGAGCTATCCAAAAGGTCTGGAGACATGCCTTCTTAGAGGCCTTCAAGCAGATGCCATTTGTTGGGGGTATTATAATGGGGATTACTTTCATATATGAATTGGACCAGATGACTTCTAATTCTCCAATGGTGTGATTCTGCCTTAGGTCTATTTTTATTTGATCATGGATGAGACTGGATTGGAGTCAAGCTCTGCATTCAAATCCTGCTTCAGACATTGTTTTATGACATTGGGTAAGTTACTTAACTCCCGTTTGTCCCAGTTTCTTCATCTGTAAAATGAGGAGAATGGTCCCTCCCAGACCAAGACCTAAGATTCCATGGACTCCTTTGAGCCTTACTGAGTCCTAGTTATTGAGGATACTTTAAATGAGACCTAAAATACTAATAGGATGGGAGGGGTACAGCACATTCTCTCAGAAATTCTAGTTATTTCAAAGATCAGGATGGCAAGAGTTGACTGGATTGCTTTTGGGAAACTGAGCACCACTTCTAATGACCTGAGGCTTCTCTCCAGAATAAAGGCTTATCTTTTCAACAACAAATTTACAGGGCTGCCATAGGGCTACAAGGCACAAAATGTTCTAGTCAAGACGACAAGCATTTATTAAATACTTACTATGGGCCAGGCTCTATGCTAAGCTCTAGAAATACAAATCCAAAGCAAGGAAAAAGAAAGGCAATCCCTGGAAGTCAATACATAAAAGGGAATTGAAAATCTGGGAGGTTAGGGACAGGAGAAGGAAAGGGTAGAGAAAGAAGTCTGGAGAATCACGAGTGTAGTCTATTGAGACTGAAGGGGTAAAAGGGGCTGACCTGGGCATTTCCGGAAGGAACTGACAAATCAGAGGAAGGGGCTATAGAGGTGGAGAGATTTTCTAGGTGTGAAGGCTACCAGAGAACAGTCAGAAAAGGAGTCTAGAGAGTTAGAAAGAATTAAAGTTGAATACTATCTAAAGGGCATTGAAGAAGGTGCATAGTCAGCAGGCAAAGTCAGCAATGCATTATCAGTGAAGAACTGCTGTGGTAAAACAGAGTTAAGAGATAACCTTAGAGGGCTATAGGACCAGAAAAGAAGGTGAGTGGGCATGGAAGGAGAGAGATAACCAATGACCAGCTCATGTGCTCTAGTGATAGTCACAAAACATAAAGAAATGGAGAACAAGGCTGTCAGTACACTGGGCTGAACGCCTATAGAGGATTTTAGAGGAGGAAGAGGACAAAAGCCGCAAAGGGTAAAGAGGCAGTGATGGGCTATTACTGGCACCAGGATATTTTAATAGCACAAGGGTGAGGTAAGAGTGTCTGCACCAAAGTGGCAGCTCCATCAGAAGAGAGAGTAGGCGAAATAAATGAGAGATGTTGCAGAGGTGAAATCAGCAGCTCTTGGCAACTTATTGGAAAGGGGGATGAGAGAGAAGGAGTCAAGGATGTGTAACAGCAAGCCCCCTGGTGCACCCAGAATGGCCTACTAGCACAGGTTCTTTGAGCTGCTTTTTTTTTTTTTAAAGAAAAGCAACTTTAAGCAGTCAATAATCTTCTTTTGATTATGTTCACTAGTTCAGGGGAAAGGTCAGCACCTTGAACATGGAGAAAATACAAGCATAGAAATTAGCACAAGACCAACAGACAGGGCTCTAGCTATCTGAGTATAGCAATATTGCTATACACTTTGCATATATCACTGGATAGTTGGGGGGCTCTGAACATATGGCTACTCAGTCTTGACCAGGAAATCAAAAGATCCTTCTCATAAGTGAACCTCGAAACAAAATACCAACTCAGACTATATATACACTTCTCAGCACCAGAAGGCATCACAACCCTTGGGACTCAGTGCTTAATTAGGTTAGTAACAAAAGGTTTGAAATCCTTTCTACAAGCAAGCCTCACCCTAAGCAAGCTTCTCTTTAAGCAAGTGCCTCCCCCAGTGGGCTCTATGTGATTCAGGATTATCACAGCAGGGCATATAGGCCTATTAATGGGCAGGGAAGATCTTATATCCCATTAACCTTACAGGATGACACCCAGATTACAAGCCTGCATGACTGGGAGGATGGTGGTATCCTAGACAGTAATAGGGAAATCAGGAAAAGCAGAGAATTTGGGAGTAAAGATGTGATGTGACATCAATAAAATATTATCAAGAACAAATGATACAATGGATAGTATTTTTTTTTCAGGGAGATATGACAAGCCTTTCATAATTTTATCTAGATTTAAAACCATTATCATCTCTCCTATCATCCCTTCAGTTTTCGATGTCTATAGGACTTTCAGCAGCTAGGTGGCTCAGTGGATAGGACACTGGATACTAGGACACTAGGAGTCAGGAAGCCCTGAGCTCAAATTTGATCTCTGACACTTACTAGCCATATGATCATAGGCAAGTCACTTAACCCTGTTTGCCTCAGTTTCCTCTTCTGTAAAATGAGTTTGAGAAAGAAATGGCAAACTACTCCAGTATCTTTCTTAAAGAAATCCCCAAATAGGGTCACAAAGAGTCAGACATGCCTGAAATGACTAATAGGGCATTCAGTTTGAGATCTCCAATAGGTAGTTAGAAATACGTGACTAGCAGGCAGCAGAGAGGTTGTGGTTGGATATGAAGATCTGAGCATCATCAGCAGAGACATGAGTTAGTTAATGATCTTTAGTTTATTCCTTCAAGAATCCGGGTTTTCCTCTAAAGGTTCGTAAATAGTTTTCTCTGAATCTTGACCTAATATGGACATTGGATAACTTATTTCAGTACCTGGAACACTAAAGAGCAACAATGAATGACCTTAATATACTCACGGCTACTGTACAATGATAAAATACAACTTCTCGACAACACCACAACAACAACAGTCAAAGCCAAAGTCAAAAGGTTAAGGTTACATGAAGAGTCAAACCTGCAAAAGAATAGAATAAATGATTCAACGTCAATCCAAAACTTTACTGCAGAGACTTTGGGAAGTAAATATACCAGAGACATGAGAAAATCCCCAAAGAAGGTAGAACGCGGAAAATTTCTGGCTAACTACAGTGTTGCAAGAGGTCCAACGTAATAAAAATACAACTTGGATCAGATGAGAGAGAAACCTCACATGTTGTTAGCTTAATATCACAAATAATTGGACCGTTATGTCAAGGGAGGGGATTGAAAACAGCTTTTCTGCAAAAAAAAATGGTGGAGCTACACGAGATTCATTATTATTGGCTCAAACGCTTCATGTACAGCTCATGAATCACTGACAATACATTTCACCAGCTTCCTTGCAGATGTAAAATTGATTTTACCTTTCTTAACGCATGGTCATATGCATGACCAAGCGGTGAGAATGCCAACAAGTCCGACAAAGACAAGCCAAAAACATTCACAACTGGTATCACTTAAAAAAATACTGGGAAGCTAAGACTGAGTCAAAAAGTGCCCATGGTGTAAAAAGCAACATATTATCAATTCAATAATCACTGACCAACCTACCCCAAAGCTAATTCTGGATTCTCACAGTGCCTTCGTTTCAATTCTTCACTCATGGCTTATTTAGATCCTATATAATATATCTACATATTATATATAATATGTAGATATATTTAAAATATATATCACATTGAAGCAAGAACATCGGAATAGTTGACGTCCACATGAAAAACTATTTTCTATCTTAAAATGTGACACCAATACAATATCAAGAACAATGGATAGTATTTTTTTTTCAGAGAGAGAGGGCAAGCCCATTATAATTTTAACTACTTAAATCCATTATCATCTCTTCTAAATAAAACTAAATATGGCTTCCAAAAAGAGAGGGAGTCCAAGCCCAAACACCCTAATAATCACTTCATATTCGTGTACATAAATAACTGCGAGTTATATAAAAAAGTTATATATATGAAAAACACACGGACAAGCTTTTTCATTTCATAGAGTCTTTCTCCTCTGAATCAAAATGTCACTTTAACCCAATATGTGTGAACTTCTTCATATGTCCTAAGTAAAAGTAAATGACAAAGAGCTTCACTCTTGAATCTGGAAGTCAAATTGAGGCAATAGTGGTGATACTTATAAACATCTTGATCTCTTCTATGCAGAACACAAATACAAAGTTATCATGAAGAAAAATGAAGCTGAATTTTTTGAGACCCACTAGTATCCAGAAATCAAAGCTAAGTTATGTGAACATATTGAAAGCAATGAACACTTACGGAATAGCAGTCAACGTAACTTTTGAAACCGTGAAGTGGACCAAACAGATTTAGAAAACATACTTAGAAAAACTCATCAGAGAGAAAAAAGACAGGACCTGTAAGCCTAAGGTAGCTATAGGAAGATTAATATTCTCTTTACAAAAAAGCAGTAAAGGATCGATAAGGAATTCTGGGGCACACAATCAGCAGACCAAAACTCTCCAGAATAACTTCTGAAGAAAGCAGACACTGTTTTACTAAGCAGCTGTAAAGGCTAGTTAACTGAATAGGTCTGGTCTGGGGTAACCGAAATTGAATTAATTACAGATGGAGCCTAGGAAATGGTTCAGGAATGGAATCAAAAGGCCTTCCATGGGCAACATCCATGTGGAGTCCAAGGACAACATGTTGACAAAGAAGCATCAAACATATTTCTGAGTCAAGCCAATTTGCTGGTGGAGATGGTGGAGTTTATCATAACATTTCAGAACCAGGCTATTGCCATCAGTAATTACAAATAGATTATCCTTGAGGAGCTTGATTGCTGTACAGACCTCAAGATGTCTTGGAGAACCCATCCAATAAACTGTAGGAAAATCAGATCACTGTCACAGACCAAGCTGCTATCTAAAATCATCTGACAAAACATCAATCTATTAAAAATAATTTTTAAAATAGATGTCACTATACCAAATTCTTATATTATCTAAGTTCAAGGAATGTAAAGCTTTGGCAACATAGAGACCTATCAGAAGAGATCAAAGTCAAAAGGGAAATGGATTAAAGCACAGAGTCTGTGCTTAGCATTCTTGTTGTCCTATCTGGTACCAGAGTGGCATTAAAAATGCTTCCATGAGATCAAAGAGGATGAGCTTATATCTTAGTAGTACTTTTCTTCAACTACAAAAGCAATTATTCTATCCACTTGTGCTGCAATTCCTAGAACATGGAATATTAAAAAAAAAGCAAAGTAGTGATGTCACAGGATTGTTTCTATAGGAATTCCTCAGAAAAAGAGAAGTTGTAGAGAAAAATAGGGTCACACAGGAGAGACAATCACAGATGGACTGAGATTTGCATTGTTTTAGGGAACATCCAAACTGACAAAACTGGGGACCTACAGAGAAATATCTTCTGTGAGGAGTTCTTAACGTGGGGTCTATGACCTTGTTTTTGTTTTTTAGATATTTTTTATAACTGTATTGCAATATAACTGATTTCCTTTGTGATCTTACTTTATGAATTGAAAAGCATGATTCTGAGAGGGTACCCACAGGTTTCACCAGCCTGACTGCCAAAGGGGTCCAGGATACATGCAAAAAAAGGTTAAGAACCCCTGATCCACTCTCTGGTCACTTTTCTTGAGTCACAACTATCTCCACTGGCAGGGCCGGCATTTTCATTGTCAGGTTCTTGGGCAATGACAATTGGGGGATGTGACTTATTTTCCAAGTTTTAGAGGTCCTTGTAGAGAGACAATAAAAAGAGCCCCAGCCTGGGAGGTGGGGAAATTAGGTTCTGGTCCTGGTTCTTCCACTCACAAACTGTGCTGTTTTTGCCTCTGGGGCCCAGTTTCCTCTCCGATGTTCTAAGGATGGGAGGTTTAGGGGGATTCATTCTGCATTCATGAAAGTGATTTAGGATACTTCTAGGATTCCAATCGGAATTCTAATTTATATACTTGGTGGAGTTAAACCAGACATAAATCCAATAAAAAGAACTTTAAAAACCTGGGTCATTTGAGGCTTTTCCTGATCTTGGAATAACACAGCAGAAGCCTAATTCCTCATGAAATTCTTACTGTGATTTTAACTGTCACGAACATTTTCTTTCACTTAATGTGTTTGTCTTTTTGCCTTTTTGGAATAAGAGAGCAAAGGAACAGGCAGAGTTGCTGGACTCTGATAGAAACTACAGAAAGACCTGTCTTTGAATTTGACCTCTGATACTCACAGAATGCATAACTCTGGGCAAATCAATGAGTTAGTTTCATCATAGGTGAGATGAAGACCCTCATGGCTGTAGTACCCCCCTCAAAATCTCATTGCGAGTATTGGAGGAGAACATTTGTATAAAGCACAGTCCTGCCCAATTCTGCTTGTGAATGCTGCATGGCTGACTCCTGCATGCCACAAAGTCAGCGGCATACAGGCATGGTCATAGCCTGAACCTTACTTTGCCTGGTCACCCCCAAGCCTTCTATTTCCATGTCCCAGAACTCTGAAATTCCCTTATCCAATCACATTCTTTTATCATCCAACCTCTTCCTATGTCTCATTACCCCAACCCTATTCTTCATCCTCACAATGACATCTCATCACTGCACCCTTAGTAATTTACCTGGTCATCAGTCTCTTGCTTTCCTGGTCTTGACCCAGGGCTCACCAGTTCAATTCTATACTGTGTTCTACTCTTGACTCCCCTGGTCCCTTGTCCAACTACCAATCACATCTTGCCAAAACCCAACCCTGGATGATTCCCACCATTCATTTCCTTATCTCAAGTGCTGCTGAATGGAGCCAGAGGAAGTCATAAAACCAGGGTGGCAGAGTCCACTTGATATTTCTGAGCAAGCCAAATCTTTCATTCCTTCCTCAGTTATTATCTATTCTAATCACCATAGCAGTGATTAAAAATATCCTCTTCTCAAACTTCCCATGATCTGTAGGGTTAACATATTTGGCATTATTTTCATGGATACATCTGGGAGCTGCCATCCTCAGTGTGGAGGGGTGCATGGGCTAGTCATTGTGGCATACGTTTGTAGTCCTAGCTGATGGAGTTGCTGAGACTGGAAGATCTCTGAGATGCAGTGGGCTAAGCTGAAGCTGTGTCTACACTATGTTTGATATCAATATGAAGAGTCTTTGGGAATGTGGGACCACCAGGGGGTCTAGAGAGGAACACACCAGCCTAGGTTTGAAATGCAGCAGGTCAAAGCTCTAGTGTTAATTAGCAGACAGATCAAGTCTGTGAGAAGCCCCTGCTTTCCAGCCTGGGTAAGATGGAAAGACCCAATCTTAAACAAACAAACAAACGGTAGGGGGAGAACCTTAGAGATCAACAAGGATACACACATACCTATAGATACGGATAGAGATATAGAGACACACACATACACAGAGTTATATATGTGCATATGTATATTTATGTATGTGCACATATGTGTGTAAATATACACATACATGTAGACAGCATAATGTTCAAGTTTCCTTCTTTGCTTAGAAGTTTGCAAAACACTTAATATAAATCTTCTCACGTATAGGAATAATTGTGTATATATACATGCATATTGCTTCAAATGTAAGCAATACATATACATTACTTCCAACATATTGCTTACATTGTAAATATGTGTGTATGTATGTATATATATATATATATATATACATACTTATCCAAAGCACAAAGAGCTTTATAGATGTCATCACATACATGCACATATGTGTACACATGTGTGCACATGTGAATATATTACATGTATGCATTTATACTTACATATGAGAAAATGCATACAGAGTGTTTACAAACCTTAAAGCAAAGAATGGACCTTGGACACGATGCTATATACACCATGTGTATTCTGCACACATATATGTATGCACACTTGCATACACAATATAAGTAAGCACTTAGATATACATGTATAGTATGTGTAGAATGAACCTGTCATTTCACTGATATATGCAACTCCTGGATGCCGACACTCCCTCTATCAATACAGGTTGATACTTTCTCTACAATTAAGAATCTCTGAGAGTTTCTTGGGGCACTGAGGGAGGAAGTTACTTGTCCAGAGTCACTGGTCCAGCAGGTGCTAGACAGGGGATTTGAAGTCACATCTTCTGACTGGGAGACTAACTCTCTTACCGACTCTTTCTTGCCTCTCAAAGCAGCACATAAATAGCAGCTGTTATTGTGGTGGTGGTGATTGTTCAATCAGCCTGGGCTTGTGATTTCACTGGTTTAGGGAACTCCAAGTATGGAAATTCCATCCACCAAACCACAGATTTAGAGCTGGAAGAAACCTTAGAGATCTTCAAGTCCAACTTCCTCATTTTACAGATGAGGAAACTGAGGCATGGAGAGCTTTTTATTCATTATTTATTTATTTATTTTTTAGATTTCCAGAGGGTATCTGAAGCAGGATTCAAACTCAGGTCTTCCCAGCTCCCAGTCCAGTAGCCATATAATTTAGAGTTTTAGAGAGTTGCCTTGGGACACAGGGATTAAGTGATTTGTCCACGTGGATCAGAGGGAGGACATAAACCTGGATCTTTCTAACTTCACTCTGCCACCCTCCCTCTCATGAATCATCATGTCTGTCAGTTTGCAGGTATACATAACTGGCTCTATATGGACAGTGTCCCTCACAGTCTTGGCAACATCAAACATTCATCTTGGCTCCTTTTGATAACCTCCGAACTATCGTGGGCCATCACAACCTCCTCCCCTCCGCCACCCTCCATCACCGATCTGAAGTTTCCTAATTTTCATACCTCAAGGGCTGTTCTGAACTGTCCTGCTGCAACGGCATATTTCTTCTGCCTGTAGCAGGTGCTGGCATCCTTTAGCGCGACCTGGAGCCATTTGTCAATCTGGGGCAGAAAGCTGAAATGAGGAGGGTTCAGAGAGTCCACCATTTCAGTCGCCGGACAGGTGGCTGGCGAGGCGGTGGACACCAGCGACTCCACGAACTCGTAGGTGACGTCTTCCTCGTCGATGTAGACTAGCTTCATCTCCACATCCATGATGTTCTTTAGAGGGATGTGAGGCAGGGGCAAAGTCATCAGCTGGCTCTCCAGCTCCGTGAGCCGGGCTTCCCTCTTGAGTGGTGGAGGCTTTTCCTCGCTCTCCATCCTCCTCTTGAGCCCGCCTCTGTCCAGCTCGAAGCCCTGCTTTTCTTTCGAGGTCTTTGTCAGCTTGACTCTCTCGCTCCCCATCTCCCCTTGCTTCTCGAAGGAACAGCTTTTTTTCATTTCCTGGGGCATGTCCAGAGCATGGAGGGGGCTGGCCAGAGTCACAATTTTCTTGCTCATGTTCATCTTTGGAGCCAGCTGATCATGGCAGGTCCTGTTCCCGGCACTCTGTAGACTCCTGTTGCTCCCTGAATCCATCGGATCTCCTGAATATTCCTGTGGGTAATTGGGGGTGGGGAGGAAGAGTTGTTAAAAACAGGTTAAAACTGTCTAACCCTTTAAGCCACTGACACAATCCACTTAAGCCCACTGCTTTATTCATCACAGGTAATCACATTTGATACAAACCTCTGGCTACAACTTTTGCTGACTTATTCCTTTACCTAGGGCTGTATATCTTTCTACAATAAAAAAAGAAACCCTCAAGAAGTTGTTTTCAGAAATGCATTTTAGAAAATGTCTTAAAAATAATCACCCGTAGCCAAACAACATCTACCGTTCATTTTTATGGGGTGCAGAGATGCACCAAATGGGAAGGTCTTAGGCTCATCCACTGAGGACAAAAAGACAAAATATTCATCTTGATATTAATTTCCTCAAAAAAGGCAGGTGGCCTAGAACTCATTATAAAATATACCACTCACCTGTATAATAGGCTTTGGAGGAGAAAGAATTCTCTTAGCCACAGCTGGTGCCAGTGAAAAGCTTCCAGAAATGTGGGAAGCAGATTTTCCTCCCTCATTTTTCCATTAATAATGAAAATGTTAATTTTACACAGCTTTAAACACCATTTCTCAGAACAGGCTCCATTTTTTTGTCTTATTTATTTATTAATTTATTTATCTGTAAGTGGAAAGAACTTGACCTTCAATTTCATGTTAATGCTTAAGCATAAGCCCATATTATTGGTTCAGGGCACTAACATATATAGAAATGCTATGCTATCCAGTATGCTGTATGTAAGTGGAAACTCTAATGTCACACAGATAGAAAACACTGCCAGAATTCACAATTGTTTTTAAAAATGGGAAAGGTCATTTCTAAGCACATAGGTATATCAGAAGTCCATCTAGTCCAGTCCTTTTGTGGCGTAGATGAAAGAGGTTCACTTGCCCAAGATCACCCAGGCAGTAAGTGCAGTGTGTGTGTGTGTGTGTGTGTGTGTGTGTGTGTGTGTGTGTGTGTGTGTGTGTGTGTGTGTGTAATCTGAACTCATTTATTTAACTCTTTTATTTTATAGTTGAAGAAACCGAGAACCAGGGAAGTTAATTGACTTGTTCAAGATGATCCAGGTAATATCGCAAGTAGGATCTGAGTCCATCTGACTCCAAGGTCAATCCTCTTTCCACTGCAGGGTTGGGTGTATTTTCTCTGCTACTATATTTCAGAATATATGACAGACTTTGGGGCCAATCAATCAACAACCATACATTATGTATGTACTATGTGTTAGGTAGGTAATGTGCCAGGTGCTGGGATACACTATAGTCCTCCTCCATTAATCATTATTACTATAGTATTGGACAGTTTTTTGAAACCCTTCCGGTGATCTCATCTGATTCTCACTACTTTCCTATCCCCACCTTACAGATCAGAAAACTGGTCCAGAGAGTTCAAATTACTGGACTACACTGTCAGGGAGTCATCACAGAGTTAGTGCTAGGACAAAGGTTTTTGGATTCCGTACTCAGTGTTATTTTTATTAAGGCATACCAAAAGAGGAAGGAAAAGAACAGATGAGTGACACATCAACATTAGATAACAGGTCTTTGTCTTTCTCTGGTGCATTGGTTTCTCCTCAGTACCAAACAGGAGTTACTGCCCTTTAGAAAAATGTCACAACTTAGAAAGCTGAGAGATTGAGGTGGCAAGAGTTGAGTCATTTGACCTAAGCTGAACTCTCAAGTAGTCTTTAAATGCTCAAGAGCTGGAAATCTGAAGTCTGCTTAGGACTACCCTTCAAAAAAAGTCAGAACTTTGACATGGGAGGGCTTCTTTCAAGCTAGTCCAACCCAACCCAACCAGCATTTACTAAGCACTTACTATGTTCTGGGCACAAAGACAAAATGAAAAACCATTCTTACCCTCCAAGACTCTAGACATTCTAGTGTACTAAACCATTCCAACTAATGCCTGCTTTCAACATTCATCTGTTATGTGCCTAGTGTGTGGTGGGCATTAAATGACATTAATAACATCAAATGACATTAAATTTCTGTGGAAATAAAGACATCTCTATCTTCAAAGAGCTTACATTCTACAGATGGGAGACATAAACACATATTAAAATATGAGAGCTCCAGAGTAAGCCCAAAGTAAAACAGGGTGGAGCACCTGAGTCAGAGAGAAATGGCCTTGTACAGGAGATGGCATGTGGGTTGAGCTTGGAAAGAAGCAGAGATGAAGAGGGAGTGAGTGCATGTAAGGCACAAGGGTCAGCATCCACAGCAGCATTAGAGAAAGGAGAGGAAAGGAAAGGAAAAGAGAAAGGGAAAGGGCAAGGGCAAGGGAAAGGAAAAGGGAAAGGGAAAGGGAAAGGGAAAGGGAAAGGAAAAGAAAAGGGAAAGGGAAAGGGAAAAGAAAAAGGAAAGGAAAGGAAAGGAAAAGGGAAAAGAAAAGGGGAAGGAAAAGGAAAAGGGAAAGGGAAAGGGAAAGGAAAGGAAAGGAAAGGAAAAGGAAAGGAAAGGAAAAGGATAAGGGAGAGGAAAAGGGAAAGGGAAAGGGAAAGGAAAGGAAAGGAAAAGGGCAAGGGCAAGGGCAAGGAAAAGGGAAAGGAAAAGGGAAAGGGTAAGGGCAAGGGAAATGGAAAGGAAAAGGGAAAGGAAAGGAAAGGAAAGGAAAGGGAAAGGGAA
>CM053580.1:28409552-28437147 GCA_028627135.1 Pseudochirops cupreus
GAAAGGAAAGGAAAGGAAAGGAAAGGAAAGGAAAGGAAAGGAAAGGAAAGGAAAGGAAAGGAAAGGAAAGGAAAGGAAAGGAAAGGAAAGGAAAGGAAAGGAAAGGAAAGGAAAGGGAAAGGAAAGAAAAGGGAAAGGAAAGGAAAAGGGAAAGGGAAAGGAAAAGGGAAAGGGAAAGGGAAAGGAAAGGAAAAGGGAAAGAAGAGGAAAGGAAAAGGGAAAGGGAAAGGAAAGGAAAGGAAAAAGGAAAGGGAAAGGGAAAGGGAAAGGAAAGGAAAGGAAAGGAAAGGAAAAGAAAGGAAAGGAACCATCTGGCCAGAACACAGAGTATATTCTGTCCCTAACTAAATTCATTTGAAGAATGATGGGGTTAAATGTGGATGGTGTGGCCTATGGTTCTCTTCCCATAACAAAAACAGATATATCTTTAAAAGAAGTACAAAACTCCAGAAATTCTCATGGCTAGTTTTGCTATGATTTTTTTTTTAAATTTGCTTTTATCACAATTTTATTTCACTTTTATTAAGATATTATATTATACTTATATGCTATTATAGTTGTTCAGCTGTTTCAACCATGCTCAACTCTTTGTGACCCCATCTGAGGTTTTCTTGGTAGATAGTGGAGTGGTTTGCCATTTCATTCTCCAGGTCATTTTACAGATGAGGAAAATGAGGCAAACAGGTTCAGTGACTTGCCCAGCATCACTGGCCACAGCTATTAAGTGGCTGAGGCTAGATTGGAACTCATGAAGATGTGTCTTCCTGACTCCAGACCTGGTGTTCTATCCACTGCACCATGTAGCTATCTATGTTATTATATCACATATGATTATTATATGGAATGTAATATATATTTTAATATAGAATGTTATGTTTATTTTGTAATTTAGCACAAACACAAGCATTTTAAAGTACAAAGAACAAAAAAGAATGACTTTATATGAAACCATGAAATTCTGTTCCATAATCTTCAAAACATATTAAATTTAAGAAAGTAGTAAAAAGATTGCCTTATTTGTGGCTCCTTCTGAACTTTTTTCTTTTTGGATAGTTCTTTACTGATGTCCTGATGCTCTTTCCTTTTGTCTGTATTTCTATCATCACCCATTAGCTCAGCTTTGTCCTGCTATAATTCTGATGTTATTTGTAGAAGTTTTTTTCCCATTGACTTGCATTATTAAAAAAGTAGAGTTGTGTCACTCTGAAAAAACATCCACAAATATTATAACATGTTCATCCTTGGGGCATGCTGAGTATCACAGTACTTTAATAATATGAGGAAATGTAGTGTCTGCATATTGCCCCAATAGGGTTTTGCTTTGCACCCTGCTATTTTTCTATTTTTGTCCATATTTTCTTGTAAATCTTTTTTTCATCCTCTGAATTCTGCTCACCTTGAAGACCTGGGAAGTTGGGTCTGGGCCTGGCAAGGGATCAGTCTTTACAGCTGTCAACACAACACACAGCTGTTGTTCAGTGACATACTCCACTGTGTTGTACTTTTCATAAAACTAACACCCTTGGTACTCCTGTTTCTAAAATCTCTCTTCTGCCTTCCATGGGACTGAGACCAAAATGTGGGTTAAAGGATGACTTGCCGCTGGCAGAGATGCAGAGAGAAATATGGCAGCTCATGGTCCAAGGAGATATCACAATCCTACAAATGTGAATTTTTAGGTAACATACGCCAGATTTATTCTCTTCTTTGTACATTACATTACAGCAAAAAGTTTATGTATTGGGTCCAGAACATCAGAAGTATAGAATTGGAAGTCTGATCCAATCTTCCTATTTTTACATAGGAGTAAACTGAGGACCAGAAAGGTTAGGTAATTTTTGGGTACTTAGGGGTCACAATGGATGGAGTGTTGGCTCAGGAGTGAAGGAAGGTGTCAACTCATCCACCATCAAATTCTATCTCTGGCACTTATTAGCTTTGAGACCCTAAGCATGTCACTTGGCTTCACTTTTTTCATCTGTAGAATGGGCATGATAATAGCATCAACCTTCCAGGGATGATGTGCAAATCAAATGAGATAACATGTAAAGAGCTTCACAAACCTTTAAGAGACATATAAATATTAGCTATTATATAATGGTAGCTATTTTCCAAGGTCACATGGATGGTAGCTGATGGAGTTGGGAAATGAATCCATGTGTTCTGCCTCCAAATAAGGGACACTTACTCCAAAAAACCTTTTTCATGGCTCTATATTGTGACTTGAGGTATGGGGCATGTAGTTCTCAGAATTTGTCCAGAGATAAAAAATTACCAGGAACACATTGCAAAAATACATAAAACAAATCAGTTAAGAGAAGACCAGTCTCCTCTGGATTTTCCAGTTGGCTTAGATACTGCCTCCCCAACATGTACACAATGAAGAGATCTTGCAGGTCCTTGCCAAGACCTCTATGAGCATCCTTAAACCTATCCTTTCTCCCCTTCCCCAGTAGATTCCTTTCACTATCATAATCTCTCTCTCTCTCTCTCTCTCTCTCTCTCTCTCTCTCTCTCTCTCTCTCTCTCTCTCCCTCCCTGTCTGTCTCTATCTTTCTCTCTCTCATTTTCAGTCTCTAGCCTTCTACAGGTGCCTTCCCTGTTTCTTAAAAACACTAAAAATTTTTACCATCTGAAAAAGTCCTCAGTAGATCCTTATCACCTCTGCTAGCTATCACCTGACACCTCTTTCCCTTCACAGTTAAAGTCCTTGGAAAAATGGTCTAATGAGAGTGCTCCCACTTCCTCCTCCTCCTTCTTTCCTTTGGAAAGCTAAGAAAGGTGTGAACTTGCCCCTATGTAAGGTTTTTTTTATGTTTTAATTTCCAGTTCCAAATTCCCCCCTTCCCTTTATTTGCCCATCAAAAAGGCAAGCAATATGATATTCATTGTACATGTGAAGTCATTAAAAACATATTTCTTAAGATATACAGGTACTGGGGTATAGAAAACCACCTGGCCCTACTAGAAAGTTTAGAGGGTGAAGGGGGAAGATACAAGAGAGAACTGATTGGAGGAAGGGGTGCTCAGTAGGCTTGCTATTTTGGGGTGGGGGGTAGGGGAAAGACGAGGATAAAAAAATTGTAACTCAAAGTCTTGTGAAAATGAATATTGAAAACTAAAAAGAAAAAAAAATAAAAAATGGAAAAAAATAAAAATATATTTCTATATTAACCATGAATGTTGAAAAAAAAAAAGGAAAAAGGGTGAAAAAATTGCTTCATTCTTCACTCAGAGTTCATCCTCACTAATCTTCTAAACTAAGCCTCTGAAACAGGCTTCCAATGTCATCATTCAACTGACAACACTCTCTCCAAAATTACCAATGGTCTTTGGACTGCTGAATCCAATAGCCTTTTGGCAATACTCCTCCTTCTTCACCTCTCTGTAGCATTGACACTGTTGATTACCCTTTCTTCCTGGGTACTCTCTCCTCTCTGGGTATGTATTACATGGCTTTTTCTTCTTTCTCTTCCAACCTGTGTGACTTCACTTTCTTTGTCCCCTTTGTGGAATTTTTATCCGTATCATTCCCACTGACTATGGGTGCCCTCCAAGGCTCTTCCTGGGCCTCTTCTCCTAGCTCTCCACACTGAGTAATCTTATTACCTTCCCTGTGTTCACTCAGCTCTATGCAAATGATCCCCACATCTATATATCCATCCCCAGTCTCTCTCCTGATTACTTGTGCTGAATTGCTCACTGCCTATTGTTCCAGACAGTACACAGGTACTTCAAACTCAACACAACCAAAACAGAACTCATTCATTACCTTTCACCATAAACCTGTCCCTTCCCTCAACTTCCATATTATTGTTGAAGATACCACAGTCCTTTCAGACACCCAGGCTCTCACCCTTTGCTCCTTTGTCTCAGAGTATATCTCCTTATTCCATATCAGTCACCATATCTCATCATTGCTACTTCACAATTGTCTCCTATATTTAATTTCCCCTTCTCCTTCCTCAAAAAGTCAGAACCCTCCTTCTGGCCTTGATTACCCTTCACCTGGAATATTATAACAGCCTCCTCAATGGTCTTCTTGCTACAAGTATTGCTGCACACAGTTAGCACATAGCTAAAGTAATTTTCCTAAAGGTCTGACCATGTTACCAACCTCCTCTATAAACCACAGTGGCTTCCTATTCCTTCCAGCATCAAACATAAAGTCTTTTGATATTTAAAGCCCTTCACAACCAGACCCCTTCTTACCTTTCTGGTCTTCTTACACTTTTCTTCCTCTCCATACACTCTCTATGAAGCAGTCATATTGGCCTATTTGCTTCCTCACACAGCTTCCTTGCTCTCTCTGCTGTCTCTGTGCCTTGCCATAGACCATATGATATACCTGGATATACCTGCTCTCCCTTCTCAGAATCACTGGCTTCCTTCAAGACTAAGCTTGAATGCTGTCTTCAGCAGAAGCCTTTCCCCCTCCTCCACCTCCCTCCCCCTAGCTGTTGGTGCCTTCCAATCTAAGGCAGGAGGTTTTCATCCTGAGTCTGGAAACTAGATTGGGAAATAAATTATTCCTTAATTTTCATTAATTTCTCACTGAAAATGAGCATTTCCTTTAATTATTAAAAAGACCATCATTCTGAGTAGGGGTCTGTTAATCTCACCAGACTATACAAAGGGAGGTTAAGCAGCCCTGTTCTAAGATTACCTTCCATCCATGCTCATGTATCTTGTACGTATTTATTTATATACATGCTGTATATATAGGGCCCAAATCTCCTGCTTGGTGACTACCTCTCTAGGAAAGCCTTAGGGGGTGCTTCACCTCACTCCCTACTCTGTGC
The DNA here is from genome assembly GCA_028627135.1 of Pseudochirops cupreus. Classification (NCBI taxonomy): domain Eukaryota; kingdom Metazoa; phylum Chordata; class Mammalia; order Diprotodontia; family Pseudocheiridae; genus Pseudochirops; species Pseudochirops cupreus. The sequence continues at coordinate 28,414,355 of CM053580.1, forward strand.
CCATCTTCTCACCCACAGCCCTCTCATCCCTCTCAATGTGGGCATTGTTCCTGGATGGGTGTGCAGATTTTCTCCCACAGTGATGGAAAAAAGCAAATAAACAAAAGACAAAAGAGACCATCAGTGAATGAAACAGTAACAAAATATACACAAGACAGCAGAAGTGTGTGCAGAGGGGATCTGAATCTCAAACAAGCAGGGCCATTTGTTTCTAGTGTTAAATTTAATATACACTTGAAAAACAATAAGCAAATTTTTCATAATGGAAGTTGACGGTTTCATTTACAATAATCCTCTTTCTTCTGTTCTTTGTATATTGAAATGCTGATGCTTAAGCTTTTAATAAACATTTTAAATGAAAAGAATCAGTATTTTTAAAAAATTGCATAAAATGCCACAAAAAAGGAACAGAGAGGGAGAGGGAGAAAGAAAGAGAGGGAGAGGAAAAGAGAGAGAGAGAGAGGGAGACAGACAGACAGATACAGAGAGAGACAGAGACAGACAGAGACAGAGAGAAAGAGACAGAGAGACAGAGAGAGATAAAGAGGGAGAGAGACAGAGACAGAGAGAAAGAGACAGAGAGAGATAAAGAGGGAGAGAGACAGAGACAGAGAGAGAATGGGAAGGAGGGAACGGGAGAGAGAGAGAGACAGAGAGACAGAAAGACAGAGAGAGATAAAGAGGGAGAGAGACAGAGACAGGGAGAGAGGGAGAGAGAGAGAGAGAGAGAAAGAGAGAGAGAGAGAGAGAGAGAGGGAGAAATGAATGAAACCATGTACAGTGGATTCCATTTCAAGTTTGCTTCCTCTTCTCTTTTTGTAAGAGCTGATGGGGCTCAGAAACTCTCACTTCAAGGTAGAAGAAGAATGATTCCTTTGTCTTAACTCTTAGATCTTATGTACTGAACCTAATGTTATTGTAGTCATTTACCGTAAGGTGCTTTTGATGTTTTAAAATTACAGAATAAAAATAGAGGTGCTGAATGTTACCCATCTCTTGGGGAGGTGGAACCTAAAACATTTTGGGCATTTCACCTTTTAGCCATGGGCAGGGGCCACTTCATCCTTCAACATTTCTAATGAACCCAGCATCGATTCAATTTAAGGCTTTTTTTTTTTTTTTGGTAAATCATCAATTTGATTAACCTGGCATTAGTCAGTGCTACTGGGACATGCTCTGACTCTACTGAGGTCCACTTTAATCATTGCCTCAATTAAAAAAAATACTTTTAGGAATAAGCCATTAGAAAATCATTATCTTTATCAAAGAAGTCTTTTGCTTATGGGTGCCTGCAAAAATGTCCATTCTTTGGGTTAGAAGGCCATATTATGAATTTGGTTTCTTCTTAGAAATATACCATAAACCCTCCAAACTTTTGCAGATATCAAAAGATTGGATTTCTTAAAAGTTCCAAACACTTTAATGGAGAAAGGCACAGGAGGAGAGCAGGTGATGACTTCTCATCATTTTGAGAGGGCCGCCTGCTAGATTTACTTGGTGCACTTTCAAGAAAAAGTTTGTTTGGCTCGTGCAACCAAGCTCTGGGCCCCTCTGGGTTGGGGGAGGGAGGAGGAGCAGATGGCAGGGCCCTGCAACTGGAAAGATACAAGTGTTTTCATGGAGGCTCAATGGAGAAAGCCAGTTTACTTGTTGGACTTGCTGTTGAAACAGGCTGCTCAAATATGGATAGACAGTTGGAGGAGAAGAGAGAGACCATTTTAAATGTACTGTAGGAGAAATGCAACATTACAGTTGCTATGGTTTTCATTCCTTAAAAAAAAGAAGAAAAATCTAATTTTAACCTGCTGTTGAGTTTCTGTAGCTATGGGAGACATTCCTTCGGAGAAACTTCCTCCTTGTTAGGGTTTAGCATTGCACCTGGCTTTGTATGAAGGAATTGGTGTGGTTCAGTCTTTTTACAAACATCCACATGGGCTTGTACCTCCTTGTCAGGGAAGACAACTGAGTCCCTTGACTCAGGATGCATGCAAGACACACATAGCAGGATCTTGCCAAATGTCTCCTCCCAAGGTGGTTGATCAACATGATCCACGTGCAGTTTTTAAAAATCTGCTCTGAGAGGCTGCCTGGCGGAGAAGATAGAAGACCAGTCCTGGGGTCAAGAGGACCTAGGTTCAAGTCCTATCTCTGGTACAATACTCTAAGACTCTAAGTTATAACAGGGTTAAGTGATTTGCTCAGGGACACACAGCTGGTAAGTGTCTGACACTGGATTTAGACTTGATCTTCCTGACTCAATGTCCAGCATTCTATCTGCGCTCCACCAGCTCAAGTGGGAGATATGCTGCCCTCTGCCCTGGTCACACATGCCTGGAGTTGTGGCATTCAGTTTTAGGGACCTTACTTTAAAAAGGTCAATAAGCTGGAAGGTTCCTGAAAGAAAACATTGTGGATGGTGAGGGTTCATGTCATGTGAGTTCAGTTAAAGGAACTAGGGGTGGTCAGCCCAGAGAAGAAAAGACGTGTGGTGTGTTGTGGGAGCTGAGGGAAAAGGGACAATACAGCTTTCTGGGGGAAGAGTAATTGCTTTGTTCCCAAAGAGAGCAGACCTACGATCAATGGGTGAAAGTCATTAAGAGGCAGATTTAAACTCAGTGATTTCCTAATAATTAGAGCTGTATCAAAGGAGAACACCTCCTTGGTTTGGAATGGAGTGGGTTCTTCCTCACTGGAGGTCTTCAACCAAAGTCTGGAAGGATAACTTCTGGTTGTGTGTTGTTGGAAAGGTTCTATTTCTGGTATGGGTTGAACTAGAGAATTCCACGTGCTTTCCAACTATGGAATTCTCTGATTCTGGCATTAGTTTGCTTTGCAATAGCAACAATGAAGATTTTCATCTAATGGTTAATGTATGTTAAGCAAACTTAGTTGAGAAAAGGCATGGGATTTTAACAACTATGTGGCAGGACCTTTAATCAGGTTTCAGCTATAATTATGACAGCAATCTATCATAAATGCTTTTAATTCCAGGACAGCTATGGATTTAGTCATTAAATTTTAACAGGGATGGGCAACAGATCTGTGCAACCAAAGTACATGATGTCAATTGCTGGCTACTTGTTAGCATTGGACCACAGAGCCACAGTTATGAGACCATTGCTACAACTGTACCTGGAAAGCATATCATTGCTGTGAATTGTGATTAGCAGAGAAAAACCAAGAAAAATTCTTCTAAGCTCTCAAGCTGCTGTTTTTTTCTGTCAACAGGCAATGCAATCATTCCCATAGACCTCCAAGAAACAAATTCTGTTCTATTCAAGTAGACTTCAAAAATCCTGTTTGCTTGACCACACTCCAGAAATTCAGATGATGCCCCAATAAGCTAGCATGTTCTTAGTAACCCAAATAAAAGCAAACAGATTACAAAAATCAGTTTAAAAAATGTTGGTAATGATTCTGGTAACTTACCTCAAAACTGAAGCACATGGCCTTCATTTTGCCATCTGAAGAGTTTACTCTTCTGACTTAGATAAAAACAGCAATATTTATTAAGGGCAGGATCTTTTTTTTTTTTTTTTGTAGTGTTTGCTGGAGATGGTGGAGATATTACAAACTGAATGCAATTCAGCAAACATTTAGCCCCTACTATGTGCCAGGCTTTGTTTTTGGTGCTTTTAGGGATACAAAACCGAAAATGAGACAATCCCTACACTCAACAAGTTTACATTCTACCGTGTAGATATGAAGATTAATTGATTAGTCAGTAAGCATTTATCAAGTGTCAACTGCATGCTAGCCATTGTTCTAGGTGCTACAGATAAAGAGAAATATTTAACAGTCCTTGCCCTCATAGAGCTTACATTCTATTTGGAGAGACAACAGAATATGCGTAACTGTGTATATAAAATATAGTTTAAAATCTCTACAAGGTAATTTTGAGGAGCAAAACACTAGCAGCTGGGGGGGAGACAGAAAAGGCTTCAGATACAGCTAATTTGTTTTGTATGATTTCAAATGAATAATTGATATCACAATGCTTGCCTTCTCAGTGGATATGGGAGGAGTGGGAAGAAGGGAGAGAATTTGGAACTCAAAATTTTCAAAGAAAAGAATGTTAAAAATAAATAATAAATTAAAAAATTGAATCCAAGAAAAAGCTTCAACTAGGCAGTGGTACTTGAACAGAATGAAAATTATAGACATATATGTACTAAGGTAATGAAGGGGCTAACAACCATGGGGAAAATAATTTAGTGTTTTAGCTTATTCTAGTAGTCAAGTTTATGACTGACATAAAGTATGGGTTATTCATGGGGGTGGGGTGGGGATTTTCTAATCTTTATAAAGTGACTATGGTATAAATTGACATTTTTACAAGTGTGGTCTCTGCTGATACAGCAAGGGTGTCCTTAATGAATGTGCCTTCTAAAACCCTTCATCAAATATGATTGCAGAAACAATAATTTCTGTGCTTTGGCAGGTGGCAGAAGTTAGAGGAAGTATGGTGTCAGTGTTCTTTTGAGACCTTTGGCCACATTTCTTCCATTAACATAAAGGTGACAAGCCTGCCAAATTCATGGGCATCTTGAGGAAAAGTTTGAACCTGGCTCTGAATCTTTGCAAAAAGCTCTTTCCCACCTACTGAAAGCTGGCCCAAGTTTCTATTTACTTAAGGAGTTCTGACGTGTGAACGAATGGAGAAACATACTAATTTGTCTTTTTGCTGAGAATTCCACTGTGGTCCAGTACACAAACATAATTCCATTTTCTATTGATATGGCTCTTAATTCCAAGAGCTTCAACTTCCTTTACAAATACTGTTTAACTCACACCCTACCAGATCAGTAGGTATTTCTATCCACATTTTCCAAATGAGAAAACAAGTATAATGTGATTAAATGCTTTGCTTGCAGAGAATTGCACCACTCATCTGGGAGAGAAAGGTCTAAAGCACCTATCTTCTGACTCATCCTTAAGTACACTGATCACTGGGCCTTCACAGATAATACCTCAGAGCAAAAAAGGGGTTTTAAATTTAAAACTAGTTGGGGAGGGAGAGAGGGCATGCAGTGGTTGGTTTTTTTTGTTTTTTGTTTTTTGCTTTTGTATATATGTGCCTTGTCATTCATCTGGAGCGTGTACTATTAAATATTTTCTTCTCTCTGGGTAATGTGGATTCCCCCAGTCATGCTCCCAATCATGGATATTAACAATGATAATGTTAATAGCTTACATGTACATAGTACTTAGTATGAGCCAGGCATTGTGCTAAATGCTCTACAAGTTCATATGATCCTCATGATAATCTTGGGAGATAAGTTCTATTATTATCTCCATTTACAGATGAAGAAACTGAGGCAAACAGGTTAAGGTACTTGCCTAGGGTCACACAGTTAGTAAGTGTCTGAGGCAGGTTTTGAGCTCAAGTCTTCCTGATAACAAGTCTCGTGTTCTGCCTACCATACCACCTAGCTATCAAGGGGAAGAATCATGGCTAATTTGAGTGATCTCAGCCAGTTGGCCTCAAGGAGATAATTAAGAAGGAAATTGGAGCAGTTGTGCCAACCTTACAAACCTTTGGGAGTTATTGATGTAGATGTGGAGGCCCATCCTGCCCTGAGTGTTTGGGGAACAGAGAAAAAGATGGTAGACCCCATGGACCAACTTTGCTTTGGGGTATGGAGACCTGAATTAAAGTGATGGGGGCATCAAAGGCCGCTGGGAAGAGCTTCAATAGACAGATATTTTGATTTTACAGGAGCTCTATTCTGTACATTGTTTGTTCTTTTCTTAATTGTAAAGAAACAAATCCATGTCCTAAGCCTTGTGAAATTTTGCTTGAAAGGGAAACTGGGTGATATCATATCAAGTGGTGTCAAATAACATTGTTTTTCCTTATAAACCAACCTACCAAACAAGAAATCTGCCCAAGTGTACTCAGGATTTTGGTGTTATTTGAGAATTTATGACTCAAGGGTTCTAATAGGAACCTCCCGATTTCACTCTTTCACTGTTTCTTTGTGTTCTGTGAATTTCCCTATAAGCAATCTAAAATATCACCTAATCTAGTACCTTCATTTCATATCTAAAGAAATTATGTCCAGACACACAAAATTACTTGTCCTAAGTCACACCAAGTACTTAAGTATCAGAACTGGGATTCAAATGCCCTTAGAATGTCAAGTCTAGCACTTTCCCCTAAAAAGAGTAGGCACTTAATAAGTCTGCTGAGTCAAACTGATAGGTATGCTAGATTATTGACTTTTCTTGTTTTCACTTGTGCTCTCACTTCTCCATACCTTCAATGCCATTACAACGTTGCTTTTCCCCTGTTAGCTGCTACTGCATAGCAACAAAGAATAAAAATCTCTAATGTAATAGAAGAGTTGACTGATATTACAGCTTCATTTGACAACTAAATGAAGATTTTGTAGGTCTTTTTTTTTTCCTGGTCCCTCTTTACTTAAAATCAAAATGGCCTTTAATTAAAAAAAATCAATCAATAAGTATTTATTAAGCACCTACCAACTTCCAAGTACTATGCTAATCCATAGAGAAAACAACATATCTAAAAATGTAGGAGAATGTATGCTGTCCATGCAGGTCATCTATATCTACACAGGATGTCTTAAATGCACAGACAGGTGACTTGTGGCAGGCATAGATAATCCTTGAATCTTGCCCACCCCTTTCCAGGGAAGACTGACTCCTTTCTTGGGGGGAAGCAGAAGGGATAAAGAAACTTGCTGCTCTGTTCTCCTCTGAGGGAGGAGGTACAACACTAGAATTATGTCTTTCTTCCCACTAAATAGTTCTCTTCTGGTGAAGCAGCTTTTTTAGGTACAGAAGTCTGTGGCATCCCTGCCACTATCCTTTAAAAGGGGAAAGGAACTCACCCACAAATTCTTGACCACTTTCCATCCAATGCTAATTACACAAAAGAACATTACCGAGAATGAACAATGAACAAATAAATGAATAAATCTCTAGTGAGCAGAAATCAGAGAAGTTATACAGATTGGAATGTGTCAAAAATACAAAAGAGTGAGTGAATTTTTGAAATGGGAGATAAAAGTTTGTTCAACCAAGAGAGGTCTGAGCTTACCCAAGGGGAAATAACCCAAATTCTCTAGGGAGGCAAGCTGAAAATCAGAACATATTGAGATACTGGCTTCCCCTGCAAATCTGCTTTCCAAAGTCTATCTTTCTCTTCCCATGTGTCACAAGTCTGTCCCTAAGAGAGTCTGGAACCAGGTATGTCTTCTCACAGGCAAGAATGAAAAACATTCCTCTTCTTCCAAACTCTTTCACCAACTCAGACCTTCAGTCACACAGGGTGACATCATCATTCTTTCCTCCAATCCAGAATCTCATTTCACCAGCAGCATAGGGCTCCCTTGGTAATGGGGGTGGGGGTGGGGTGCTGCATTCCATAAAATGCATAAATGTAATATTGAACTGACTCATTAAGTTGACAAAAGAGTTGAGTTTTAAAGTCAATGAGTTTTTAAATGATTAAATATGAAAATTAAAAGAGTAGGACAAGTCATAGAGTTTTTAGAACTAAAAGAGAGATTTAGGGATACTTTAATCCAGTTTTGCTCCTCTTAACCCACCCCCTTTCTGCAAGTAAAATGAATCTATTGAGGTTGCATAGTTCTGTAGGGGCAGAACCAAGATTTGAATCCAAGCTCCATAATTTTCAATTTAGTGATCTTCCCATAATACCATGTGCCAGTGAAACACTGGGCAGAACTTCAATTGAGCCCAACTCAGCAAGTATCCTACTTCCATCACTAGGCATTGGAGATATTTAATAAATGTGCTGGATTGATTCACTGATCAGGAATTGCTTCCCATAAGAGGTGGAGACTTCAAGGCTCAGCCAAAGAACCACCTCTCACAGGCTTCCTACTCTGATTATTTGGTAGTATTGTAGAGGACAATGGAAAGAATACTGGCTTTGGAGTCTGAGATCTGGGCTTCAAACCTACTCCCTGTGTGCCCTTGGGCCAATCATTCTACTGTTCTGGGTCTTAGCTTCTTTGTCTTTAACATGGCAGGATTTGAGCCAGATCTGGTCTGAGGTTCTTTTCATATCTGGGCAGCTGTGATCTTATGACTGACATGCATGCTAGAGCTTCTCCCCTGTATATGTTTGATATCTACTTATCTGTGTTCTCCTCTCCTCCTCTCTTCTAAAGAAGAAAATCTCCTTGAGGGTAGATAACTGTTTTATTGTTAATTTTGCATTTCAGGGCCTAGCACAATGACTGGCATAGTAGGTGCTTCATAAATATTTGCTGAAAGGAAGATAGTTATTCTTTTAAAATATATATATATATATGTATATATATATACATATATATAATTTATTTAGTTTTAGTTTTCAACATTCCCTTTTATAAAATTTTGAGTTCTAAATTATCTTCCCTCCCACCCCCCTCTAACATGACATGCAATCTGATACAGGCTATACATGTATGATCTTATTAAACATATTTCACATTGTGAAAGAATCAGGGAAAAACAATGAGAAAGAAAACACAAAAAATATCAAAAAAAGAGAAAATAGCATGTTTCAATCTGCATTCAGATTCTATTTCTTTCTCTGGATGTGGATAGTATTTTCTATCACGAGTCTTTTGGAATTGTCTTAGATCATTGCATTGCTCAGAAGAGCTAAGTCTAGCAAAGTTGGTCATTGAATAATGTTGTTGTTACTATGTACAGTATTGTGGTTCTGCTCATTTCCCTCAATATCAGTTCATACAAATCTTTCCAGATTCTTCTGTCTTCCTGCTCATCATTTCTTATGGAACAAAAGTATTCCATTACATTCATATACCACGACTTGTTCAGCCATTCCCCAACTGATGGCTATGCCCTCAAATTCCAATTGTTGGCCAGCACAAAAAGAGCTGCTATACATATTTTTGTACATGTGGGTTCTCTTCTCTTTTTTATGCTCTCTTTGGGATATAGACCCAGAAGTGGTATTGCTGGATCAAAGGGTATGCGTGGTTTTATAGCCTTTTGGGTATAGTTCCAAATCTCCAGAATGGCTGGATCAATTCACAACTCTTCCTTCCAACAATGTGTTCGTGTTCCAATTTTTCCACATCATCTCCAAAATTTATATTTTCCTGTTTTGTCGTGTTTGTCAATCTGATAGGTGTGATGTGGTACATCAGAATTGTTTTAATTTGCGTTTCTCTTATCAATAGAGATTTAGAGCATTTTTTCATATGACTATAAATAGCTTTAATTTCTTCCCCTGAAAACTGCCTATTTATATCCTTTGACCATTTATCCATTGGGGAATGACTTGTTATTCTTATAGATTTGACTCAGTTCTCTCTATATTTTAGAAATGAGGGCTTTATCAGAGACACTGGCTATTAAAACCTTGCCAGTTTTCTGTCTCCCTTCTAATCTTGGTTGCTTTAGCTTTTGGTTGTGCAAAACTTTTTAAATTTAATGTAATCAAAATGATCTATTTTGCATTTCATAATGTTCTCTATCTCTTGTTTGGTAATAAATTCTTCCCTTTTCCTTAGATCTTAAAGGTAAACTATTCTTTGCTCTACTAACTTGCTTATAGTTTCACCCTTTATATCTAAATGATGTACCTGTTTTGACCTTATCTTGGTATATGGTATAAGATGCAGGTCTATGCCTAGTTTCTGCCATATTTTTTCCAGTTTTCCCAGCAGTTTTTGTTAAATAGTGAGTTTTTGCCCCAGAAGCCAGAATCTTTGGAATTATCAAACATTAGATTACTATAGTCATTGATTACTGTGTCTTGTGTACCTAACCTAATGCACTAATCCATCACTCTATTTTCTTAGCCAGTACCAATTAGTTTTGATTATTGCTACTTTATAATACAGTTTTAGATTTGGTACAGCTAGGCTACCTTCCCTTGAATTTCTTTTCATTAATTCCTTTAGTAGTCTGGACCTTTTGTTCTTCCAGATGAATTTGGTTATTTTTTTTCTAGCTCTATAACATAATGTTTTGGTAGTTTGATTGGTATGGAATTGAACAAGTAAGTTAATTTAGGCAGAATTGTCATTTTTATTATATTATCTTGGCAAACCCATGAGCAACTGATAATTTTTCCAGTTATTTAGATCTGACTTTGTGTGAAATTCTTTGTAATTGTGTTTATATAGTTCCTAGGTTTGTCTTGGCAGGTAGACTCCAGGTAGGGATTCTAAAAATAAGAAACAGCATGAGGGACAATTGATGTAGAGGAAAAAGAATGACAAGTTTGGTGAAGTGCTAGGAGGTATGTTGGTTTGAACTTGAGAGTTCATGAAAGGAAGGAGTACGAAATCAGCCACAGACACAGTCTTGGGGACAGACTACACACTGGAGATTTTAATTCAATAGAAAAGTGTATAAAATCTAAGAGAAAAATGTGCAAAAATAATTCTGATCCAAGGTCAGATACACTAAGTATCAAAAGGAAGGTACAAATAAAGTGGGAACAAGGAGAAATTCTATCTAATTGGGATTATGAGAAAAAATTTTAGCGATAATAATAATAATAGCATTAAAACAGCTTAAGGCTTGCAAAGCACTTTACATGTCTATTTTATCCTCATAACATCCCTTCTAAGGTTAGCACCACTATTATTACCAATTGACAGATGAGGACACTGAGACTGAGACCAGAGAAATGACTTGCCCAGGGTCACAAAGAAAGTGCTTGAGACAGGATTTGAACCATGGTCTTCCTGTGGCCAAGCCCAGTGCTCTGCTACTCTTTATCCTACTGAGTGCTTTTAGAAAGCCATCTCATTGGTACAGACGTAAATGATCATTCTCCTCTCCAGCACCAATGCCAATGAGAAGGACTGGTAGAGCCCACTTATATTACCCTTCTGGGATTGCTAGATGCTTACTTCCTGCTCTGGAAATTTGGGGAGTAAAAAAAAAATCTCTACCTCCCAGGGCCTTTGCCACCAAAACAGAGATTGTAGAGGATCACTCAGTCAGTTATAAGTCTTAAAGGAAGAGAATTGTTCTGTGACATAATGGAATGAACAAAGGCTTTGGGTATCAAAAAGACCTGTGAATGCTGGCTTTGCCGGTCACTAAACTGTGTGACCTCATTCCAGTCACAATGACTATGAGCTTCGGTTTTCAAGGCTAGAAAATGAGATTAATAATACTTCCACTATTTACCTCAGAGGTTTGTTTCAAGGAACTGAATAAGCTAACAGTGTGTATACATACATACACACATATAAATATACATACGTATTTTGTGTTTATATGCGTAAAATGAATATATCTAATATGTTAACTTATTCAGGTCCTTGAAACAAATGCATATCGTATATACATAGGTGTATGTGTATTTATATATGTGTACATATAGTCTATGTACATATGCATGTATGTATATATGTACATGTGTGTGTATAAAATAAACCTGTCTTGTCAACCATAGACCATCTAACCAGTGAGATTGAGGGGGGGAGGTAACTGTACTTTGGGGAGCTCTGAAATTGAGCACTGAGGTGTGGTGTGATTGGAGGAGGCAGCCTGAAGGCAAGAAGGAGGAGGCTTTGCCAGCTAGTGCTAAAAACGACCTGAGGCTCCTATCCAAGAGTAGTTTAAAAAAAAACAACAAAAGTTTTCACAGTTAACTACTGGTACATCCTACATAGTTCAGGAATTTTGTTGGCAATATGCTGATTTTTTTTTTCAGGCATGTGTGCTAACACTGTAAAGTGGGTCAGTCACAGTTATGGCTGATCCTGATTTGGTGTATTTTTCATTAAAAAATTAAAAAAACCAAGCTCATGATCATCTTGAGGAAAAGTTCAAACCTTGCTCCATCCCACTGGCAAAAAGCTCTTCTCTAATTCTAGAAAGCCAGTCCAAGATTCAATATATTCAAGGCACTTTGCCACACAGAGGTGTGGAGAAAAATACTAATTTTTTCCCTCTTGTTGAGAATCCAACACTTGTCCAGAATAGAAACACCTCTTCTTCTTGTATCAATATGAATCTCATTCCAAGAATTTCCCATTTCTTGACAAACACTACTTAACTCACAGTACAAAGAAGGAATCATTATTATTATCATCATTTTCCAAAGGAAGGAGGGGGGAAGCCCACAACTGAATTAAGTGCTTTTCTTGTGGAGGATCCCGCACCTAATCTGGAAGAGCTGAGCCTCACACAGCAATCTCAGGTCTCTGATTCTCCTGGGGTGGTCCGTCTCTCTACCTTGAAACCTTGCCCACCACATCGGTACACTGCTGACTGATAGCATTCTCTCCATGAACCACAAGCTGGAGAGGAGTTTCTGCAGCCAAAACATTTATATGTGTTTAAAAAGCAAATCACAGCATGCACTGTCAGGGGACTGTGTGTCTAGGAGAGCTGCCATTTTTAACTAAGGGTGCACCAGCTCCCAAACAGTGACAGCTGATCTGCTTTTTACACTGTTGACACACATGCTGGAAAAAAAATGGGTCCTACCAGCAACATTCCTCGACTATGAATTATTCATGGATTTTACAGGAGACACTAGAAATCAGCCCAGCGAGCTGACTTTTGGACAGCCTTGGACAGGTGAGCAATTTGCCCATTTATTAAATCCCCACCAAGACCAAAGGCAAGGCAGGTGGGGCTGCCCCTCTCTGCATTATTTTCCCCTTCAAGATTTGCCCTGGAGGTTTATTTTATGCTATGCATACTACAGGTAAACGTCGGTAGTTGGGGCTAGAGGAAAGTGGCACACTGCCCATCTAATGGTATGCAAGTCTGCCCGATGGGCATTTTTTTTAGCTTGCTAAATTTTTAAAAATTTAAATGTATATGTACACATATATAAATAGGAAAAGAATCAGATTTTAATAAAGTACAAATGACAATCACTTGTTTCAGAATCAAGAAGACCTAGATTCACATCCCCCCAGGTGTGACATATAATAGTTGTGTGATCCTGGAAAAATCAGAAGATCTCAAATTTGGAACTTAAAAGGAAACTTCAGAGGTGGAAACTGAGTCTCTGAGTAATTACCAGGTCACACGGCTACTAAACATCATGTGATTTTTCCCTTTAGCCCCAGCCTTTGATGCTTGGTATCTCTGCTCCTCTATTGGGATTTTTATTAGCTAGCCTTGAACATATGTCTTCATTCTTGGGAGAATCTTCTAAAACTTTGTTTCCTATCCACGTGTTGTTGTAGTGTTATTGTTTCCTGTGTGGATTATATATCTCTTTTGAGTAGCGATGTCTTATTGCTTAGTGGGCATTGTGATATTCTGAAGTTTGATTTAAGCATCATAGGATCATATGTTTGGAGGCTGGAAGGGACTTCAGAGACCATTTAGTCCAGGAGTTCTTAGCCTTGGGTTAAGATTTCAGGGGATCTGTGAGCCTATGTGGGAAAAAAATTACATCTTCACTGCCACTAACCTCAAAAGGAAGTTTAGTATTTCTTTTAAATACTTAAAAACGTCATTCTGAATAGAGTCCCATATATTTTGCTGGTCTGCCAAAGGAGGCCATCATGCTAAAAAGGCAGAGACCCTCCTCTAGTCTAACTTCTTCATTTTACAGATAACAGGAAGCTCAGGCAAGTCAAGGGACTTGCTTGGGTCACAAAGCTAAGTTTCCGAGACAGGATTTGAACTCAGGTCCTCCTAGCTCTGACTAGCAAACACATGAAAAAAAATGACTTGGTTAGACTATATATTCTCTCTGCCCTCATAATGTGATCAGCCATGAGGAGCATTGAGAGAACTGCACTGCCTAGAATCCTTTTCCCATTAGATGTTGCACCTTCAAAATGGCAGCAATCACTATAGGCAAGCATGCATCTGACCATGCCTACCTTCTTTTATTCCTTGCTTAAAAGTTAGAGTCACCAGTCAAGTAATCACTCTCTCACTGCTTCTGTCAAGAAGTCTGCTATGATCTGAACATTAGGAGAGACTCCCAGTGAGGTTTCCCTACTAAGCACATGCATCTTTGTAGCTGACTTTGTAGGCAACAAATCCTAAGAGGGACTTATCTTATATTCCTCTCACCTCTTACTTTTGTGACCATGAAGCTATGGTCTACTGTAAAAAAAAAAAAAAAGAAAAAAAGAAAAAGAAAAAATCTCTAAAGGCCAAAGAAATCTGTGAAAACTGCCTGTTCTCATCTCATGGCATCATCAAGGTCACCTTGGACACCTGTATAGATGAAATTCTGATAAAAATTTTATGAAGATGAAAAGTGGGTTTATAAAGTGGTTTAGAAGTTATTGAGGCTCCTTGGGTCACTTCTTTTTTTATGTAATAATACTGTCCATGATTTTTTTCTAATCAAATATTTAGAGCTGGAGAATACCTCAGAGACCAGTTAGTACTCCCCCCCTCCCCACACCTCATTTTAGGAAGAAGGCCCACCAAGATGAAGTGACTTGCTTTCCACCACACAGGCATCTAGTAATAGGTTAATATCTTCAATTAGGCATTCATTAAACATCTATTATGTGCCAGGCACTATACCTAGTATACTATACTAGGGATGCCTTCAAACAAAACAAAAACCGAACCCAACCCCAAATTGAAGACAATCCCTAATTGTCCCAGAGCTCCTTGCTTGGGGAACTAAGCCATTAGTACTACCACAATTACATCCCCTCTAGCACAGATTGCCTCCTGGTGGATTTGGTCCAGCCTGTCTACTTTTCCTAATGGCCATAGTCTCCAATGCCATTTCACTTTTCTTTTAGCACCTTGGGGACTTAGGGTTAGAATTCAATGGTGGTTGATTCTCCAGGCACTGATGAACACGAGAAACCATCAAAGGAATGTGGGAACTCATTCCATTTTCTTTCTAGTCTTACTTACAGATCCTTTGGGGGTAACCAGGCCTTTTTCAGGCCTGTTTCTTCCCCACCCCCAAAATGCTACTCACAATGTGTTTGGCCACGCTATTCATCATCTCCCCTCGTTATTTTTAACAAAAGAGGCAGTACATGGGCTCTGAAGACAGAGGACGTTAGTTTCAATCCAGTCTGTGATGTTTATAGTTCTATGACCTGGGCCTCAGTTGGGTGTGTATTGGTCTAGATCTATGAACCTATGTGGGCTAGGATTGGGTTACTTTACATTCTAAATCGGTGCTGCCTTTGGCCACTGGATATCTCTGCTTAATAGATTTGACTTCATCTGTAAGCCCCTTGAGGTCAGGCATTGTTTCCTCATTCTGTGCAGAAGCAGGAATAAGGATAAGGACTGAATGTATAATTTCTTTGGTCTGGGGAACTCCCAGGGGAGGAAGCTCCCTTTACCAATGCAAGTCAGTACTTCTTCTGTAAGCCCAGCCTTCAAGAGTTATCCTGAGTGTTGAGGAGTTAGTTCCCACAGGGTCACACAGAGAGGGATGTGTCAGAGGCAGGATTTGTATCCAGATCTTCCAGACTTCAAGGCCAACCTCAGCACACTGGTAGACAGAAAGTGCTTAATAAATGCTTGTTGATTGAGTGATGGATCTTTTGTCCGACTACTGAAGCTATGGAAGCATGTGGCTTAATTATGTAATAATAATTATTGTCATAATAATAAATAATAATAATAGGTAACATCTATAAGAAAGTGTTAAAGTTTGCAAAATGCTATTGTCTCATTTAATCTTCTCAATAACCTTGGGAAGTGGAGGGTAAAATATTCCCATTTTATAGATGAGAAACTGAGGCAGACAGAAGTGAGGTGACTTGCCCAGGGTCCCATAGCCAGTAAGCATCTGAGATTGGATTGGAAGAAGGGTCTTCCTGACCCCAGACCTAGCATTCTATTTCCACCGAACCACCTTGCTGCCTATAATTTGTACAAGATAGCCTAACCAGACTGTTGACCTCATCAAGTTCAAGAAAGGAAGCCAATGAGCTCATTAGTTCTGCCTTGCTTCTGCTGGCACCAAGGCAACTGCGTCTCTCTTGCTCCCTGGAAAGTGAAGGGAATGATTTATAAGTGAACGACTTTATAGACAAAAGATAATGATCCTGCCGCTCTGCAAAATATTAAGTATCAGACGAGTAATTGACAATTAAAGAAAGATTTTTTTTTAAAGTTCTCACTCTGATGGTTTTGGGTGCTTCCTTTTTATGGTTTCATTTTAAAAAGTTTTTTTCCCAGCTTAAGCGGTGGCAATGTTTATTTGGAGAAAAATGGAGTTCTGTGTGGGAGGAGTGAGTGGGGTGTGTGTGTGTGTGTGTGTGTGTGTGTGTGTGTGTGTGTGTGTGTGTGTATGTAAGATCAAAGCATGTTGGAAACAGTTTCTGGATTTTGTTTCAATCATTTCTCAATTATCTTTAATGAAGATTTAAGGTTTTATGGATTTTGGAAGTGTTTGAGAGCTGGTTAAATATTAATCACTCCCTTATAATTTCCCAATTAATCCTTGTTCTTGAGAAGATTGTGGAGCCAAATAATGGCTTGAGAAATTGGCAAACTCTTGGGTTTGAAATTTGGATCTAATAAACCACCCAGCTCATATCTCTCCATACAAGGTGTCCCCAAAATCTGAGTCCAGTTTTAAGCTATTAAAGCTTAATAAAACTGTTAAAAATGTTCAAAGTGATTCCAGCTTAAAAAGTGCACCAAGACTTTTGGGACACCCTGTATTAGCTTCATATGTACATAGGAATCCAAGCTCTGTTCGAGGGTCAATTCAGGGGCCACCTCCGCCACAGAGCATTGCCTGATCCCTGCCCCCAAGAGATGACTTGGTCTGTATCTTTTATTTACTTTGTGGACATGTTGTAGAATTTGAACTCCTTGATGGGAGGGGTTATTTTCGTTTTGTCTTTTCCAGCAGCAGCAACGACCTCCACCACCTAGTACTTAAAAAAACTCAACAAAACAGATCTGTGGTTTCACTGGTATAAGGAATTCCTGGTATGGGAACTCCCTCTACCAATGCAGACTCACATCTGCTCTGTCTGCAACCTACAAGGTTAGGTAGTTACCTAGGGGGCATTGAAAGGGTAAGTAATTTGCCCTGATTTACGTTGCCAATAGGATTTACACTTGACATTACCTAAAACCAGCTCTTCCTCATTCAGGGCCACTGTCATTTTGCCTCTTGCCCTCACAAAGCACGGTTAATAGCTGACTTATTGAATCAAATTCCTGCATTTTCACTAGACAACTGCAAAATTTGCCTGACCAGGAAATCCCTATTGTGTCATCTGTCTCAAAAAGAACATGAGGTCTGTGAGGTAATGATTGTTTCCCATTTCTTTTTGTGTACCTAGGGATTAATATTGTGCTTGGCAAATAGAAAGTGCTTAATGGATGCTTTCTCTCTCCTTCCTTCCTTCCTTCCTTCCTTCCTTCTTTCCTTCCTCCCTCCTTCCCTCCCTCCCTTCCTTTCTTCCTTCCTTCCATCCTTTATCCTTTTCTTCCTCCAGACTTCCTTCCTTCCTTCCTTCCTCCCTCCCTCCCTTCCTTTCTTCCTTCCTTCCATCCTTTATCCTTTTCTTCCTCCAGACTTCCTTCTCTCCTTCCTTTGATCCGTCATCTTCTCTTTCCTCCCTTCCTCTCTTCTTTTCTTCTTTCCTTCCTTCCTTTCATCTTTTATACCTTCCTTCCTTCCATCCTTTATCCAATATTATCATATCTCCAAAAGTCCATCTATATGTTAGAGAAAACAAATAAGCATAATGTTTAGACTTTTGCTTAGCTCCCAACTCTGGGTTCCCATAATTAACCTTGAAAAGTTAATAAGTAGCTGTCTGCAAGTATTTGAAGACCTGTTGCCTGGAAGAAGGATTAGCCATCTTCTGCTTGGCTCCAGAAGGCAGAATGAAGAACCAGTGGAGGATACACACAGCAAAAGAGATAAAGTTGATTGAAGCAAACTCCCTAACAATTAGAGCTATTCAGAAATAAGAAGCACTGCCGTAGGAGATGGTGGGTTCCCCTTCCTTAGACATCACCCAATGAGGGTAGATGCCATGCATGCTTCAGGACTCACACTGCTTCCTATTTGTTTCCAGGTTAGACTAGATGGCCTCTGGGACCCCTGCCTCTGAGGTTCTGGAATTCTCTTGTTTATCATTCCGGATTAGCTAAAGGTCCTGATGTTAAAAGACGGGAAGCTGACTCACCGGCAGCTGGGTGAGTCAGGAGGTGTTTGTCTGGAAACTCCCCTCGAGTGAAAAAACAAACAGGAAACAAAAATGACGAGCAAGAAACAAGGCTGGAAAGGATGGTGTGAGTGCGTTGGTGTAAGACTGTGGATGCGTTGGGGGCGACTGCATCTCATTTCTGAATTCCCCAGAGGTTCCAGAACTCCAGGCCCAACATTACACCAGATTGACTTGGGGGGAGAAATTCTACCAGGAGAAGCACATTTCTGAAGCTCTGTTCTGCTAAATTAGTGGTTGGGGAGAAGGGCAGTGAACCCCTGGAAGCAGCGGTTAGAGGCGGGGAGAGAATGGGCTTTTATTCAGCTCCCGAACTTCTAAGGAGATACACTACCTCCTTCCTTATTTTTCTCCCTATTTCCCCTTACAGCTCTCTAAAGTCTGCAGCTGAAGGTGGCAAGGAAGCAAGGTCTGAGGGAATTATGGGATTGAGTAGATTGAGAGCAGAAAGGGACCCTACGGGGCAGCTGCTTCAATCCCCCTTCTTTTCACAGATAGCTAAAGTATTGGAATAGAGCCCTTTAAAACAGGAACTCTTAAATATGGGGGCCTCAGACTTTCTCTCTCTCTCTCTCTCTCTCTGATAATTATTTTTCAACATAATTAGTTTCCTTTTAAATATTATTTATTTTATATATTTAAAACATCAGTGAAGGCGTTTCTAACACACAAAAGGCTCAGAGTTCCCTACATATCATTATTTATATGAATAATGATTTGAATATTAGTGTTAATTGGCAATTGGGTTCTACTAAAAAGCAAATGGAATTTGTTCAGCCTAACAACTATATAGCTTTTTGTAAATATTGTAACAAAGTAGTATTAAAAACAAATAAAGGCTAAGAGCCCTTGCTTTAAAAGTTCCCAGAGCCAGAACAGACCTTGGAAACTACCTAATCTGATTCCTCCATTTCTCAAATGAGGAAACAGAAGCCGAAAGTCACACAGTTGTGTATGTGGCAGGGCTGGGATTCAAACCAAGATCCTCTGGCTCCCAAACCAGGGCCCCTTGTCAGCATCCTACTCGATCTCTTATTGGTAGAGGATGATTAGGATTTGGGTTATGGAGAGGCAGATAGGTGGTACAGTGGATAGAGTACCAGGACTTGAGTCAGGAAGACTGAAGTTCAAATCCTCCCTCAGAAACTTACTAGCTGTGTGACCCTTAATCCTGTTTGCCTCAGTTTCCCCATCTATAAAATGAGTTGGAGTAGAAAATGGCAAAGCACTCCCGTATCTTTGCCAAGAAAACCCATATGGGGCTGCAAAGAGTTGGATGTGACTGAACAACAATAACATACTTACAGAAAATGATTATAGTCCTTTTTCTTCTACCTCAAACCCCAGCTTAAATGCAGCTGTAATCAGGAGACCATCAGTCAGGGGCACAAACCAGTCATTAGGTTATAGCTATAGAAGGTCCTGCTCTTTTAGGGAAATAGAAAGGAGCTGGTTGTTGGCAGGTGAGAGTCACACAATCCTGTGTGCAAGCAACAGACAATACAATTCACCATTCAATTTTAACTCGGATGATCTCTCAAGACAGCACTGAATTCTTTTGTTTAAGTAATGCTGGCTAATAGGGATTTTAAGTGGTAGCTGGTGGGAGGGCATGGAGGCATTCATGCATGTGAAATAAGAACAACACCCACAGGATGGAATTTCCTGATGAAAGAGATTTTAGAAGGAATCAGAGACCTCCTGAAGTTACAGCTCCTGTCACTTGGAAAGTCATATTTAGGTTCAGGTATGGGAGTGGGGGGCTGAACAAAAGGAGAAAAAAGGAAGAAAGATATTATCAGTCATGGTTTTTTGTTTTGTTTTGTTTTCTGTTTCTAAAAGCTGCCTCAAAAAGAATGATGTATGATTTTTCCCCATCTGTATTTTTAACAGTCTGGATTTCATCTAGGGCAGCTTACTGTTAAAATACACTATGCATGCTTCAATTTTAATGGAAGAAGGGTGAAAATAAATAGCAAGACATAAGTGTCTGATTTATTAGGAAGGACAGAGTGACTAAATCATATATTCAAAGGAATTGAGATAGGGAACTCTGATTTCTACCTGGCAGTTGTAATTCCCGTTTATGGGTCTTCCTGAAACAGTTTTAAGTGGGTTACCTTTATTCCAACCATCAATCTCCTACTTGTCAGCTTGTAATATGTTATCAGAATCAGGTTGAACTCATGTAGGACATACCTAGGAGGCCATGTGTGACAAATACTGCCTCTGGAGTCAGAAAATCTGGGTTCAAATCTTAGACTACCCTTGACTGTTAAACGGGAAAAATAATTTAGCTTCCTGGGACTATTTGAGGAGGTTGGACTATTTGGCCTCTGAGGTCCCTTCCAGCTCTGGGATCCTTCAAAAAGGACTCTTAATGCTTTTGGCTCTGTCAACCAGTCAATCAATCAATAAACATTTATTAGGTGCCTACTATGTGCCAGACACTGTGCTAAGAGCTGAGGATACAAAAAGAGGCAAAAGGGAGTCTCCGTCCTCAAGGAGTTTATGTTCTAATGAAAGGGACAACATGCATGCACATATAGACAAAGGAAGCTAAATCCAGGAAATGGGAAATAGTTAACAGTGGAAAGGCCCTAGAATTAAAAGGGGTGAGGGAAGATTTCCAGTAAAAGATGGTATTGATCGATGGAAAAAAGGGTTCTATTTTAATGCCTTAGCCTTCGTCAAATCTTTGTCTCAGAGGTATTTTTATTTTAAATCTAATTATAAATCAATAAACACCTACCTACGTTTCTACTAAATTTATCCTCAGCATTCTTGGCTCATTGTTGTTGTTGTTGGTCAGCCATTTCAGAAGTGTCCAACTCTTTATGACCTCATCTGGCATTTTCCTGACAAAGATACTGGAATGGTTCACCATTTCCTGCTCCAGTTCATTTTACAGATGAGGAACTGAGGCAAATAAAGTGAACTGACTTGCCCAGGGTCACCCAACTAATAAGTGTCTGAGGCCAGATTTGAACTGAGGAAGATGAGTCTTCCCGACTTGGGCCAATGCTCTATCCAGTGGGCCACCTCGCTGCCCAGCTCCTAGATCATACTTTGACCAAATACATTTAAACTTTCCCAAATGTGTAGGTGAAAATGGATTGCTGATACCCATATCTTGCTAGGTAATATTTCTGTGTAATGTATGTGTAGCAGCTGTGGCACCCCCGTTACATGTGGGCTTCTAGGAAAGCTACTCCAGGTTTAGGTCATTTTGTGAAGATCCACTAAAACCCACAGCTTATAATCTCCCACTGATGTCTTTACTTTTACCAGTCATCCAGGACACAGATTACCTCAAAACAAAATACAAGTTAAATAGCAGAGAATCTTATTAAAAATACATGGAGGAAATACAAAAGGAGGAAAGGAGAAAAGAGCTGGTGATCCCAAAGGCAAAATTGTCTTTCTAGAATAATAAAAAAGGATTCAACCTTGAAGAATAATTAGAATGAATATTTTAGTAAAAGAAATATAATTTGTTTCATTTAATATTTTATTTAATAGTTTTCATAGTTGAAGTATATAGAAAAGATTAAGATAGATTTCATTCCTATCAGTCAACCTCAAGAATAACTAGGGAAACAGAACAGAACAGAAATTAGATTTCTTATTTCAATCAATCAAAACTCTTTATTAAACATCTACTAAACTTGGGTTGGTACTAGACCCTATGAATACAAAGGTAAAAATGAAACAGTTTCTGTCCTCAAGGAACTTACATTCCTTTAGACTTGCTGAAAGCAATAAGTGTGAATGATATGATTCTCCCATAAAAAAAGAATTACATATTGCATTAAGAAACAAATTCTATGAATAGGTTGTTTACAGTAAGTATATTTAATGGAAAATATCATACCTAGATATAAATCAACAGGTTGGTTTAAAATAGATTATGTCCCTACAAGTTAAAAAAAGGGAGGTATAGAAATAATGCTATCTGATCAATTTAAACTAGTAATCCAAGAAAGAGAAACAAGATACTACTTAATAGTGAAATATGATGCATAATAAATATGTAATATTTATCAATGTATAGGCACAAAATGTTACAATAAAATTTTTAAAAGAGGATTATTAGATATGCAAACAGAAAAAGACAAAAATATACTAGGATTCCTCAACCCTTCATAATCAGAATATGAAAAATCAAATAAATTAACAATAAAGAAATTCTTTATTTAAACTGCTTATTAAACTAATTGGCATTAGTAGATATATGTAAGCTTCTCAAGGGCAGGCACCTTTTCATATTTGTGTTTTTGTTCCCAATATCTAACATAGGGCCTAGAACATTGTAGGCAATTAATAAATGGTGATCAACTGAGTGATATAGATAACTAAATGGGAGAAAGTAATTAATATACACTCTTTTAAAGTATATATATGGAACACACAAAACTTGATCATAAAATTGTCCCAGAAAAATTAAAGGCAGGAATTATGCATACCATATGATAGTATAATGCAATAAATGAGAATTAAATAGCTAACACAGATAGAATAAGTACAATTATATGGAAACTATAAAAATAACCTTTTAACCAATGATTAAAGGAACAAAAAAGAAAACAAGAGAAAATTTAAAAGACAATGAGAACAATAACACCACATATCAAAATCCATCAACTAAAGTCTAAATAG
>CM053580.1:28437647-28453365 GCA_028627135.1 Pseudochirops cupreus
TCCTGGCTTTATATTTTTGTTTTGATCTTCCTAACTTCTTTTTTAGTGGTTGTTTCTGCTTGAGTTAGCCACTGTCAGAGGATTTTTAGTTATGAAAATCCCTGCATTAAAAATTCACCTGCATATATGTGTGTATGTGTCTGTCTGTCTGTGTATCTGTATGTATTAACCAATTAAAATAAATTCCAGGCTGGCAATCTATGTCAACTAATTGAGTCCACACTGGTGCACATTTCAGCAAAAGCAGAAATATTTGACTCAAAGTGTATTTTTGCTAAAAGCATGATTTTATCTCAGTGTAATATTTTATGTAATTTTTGTAACACTTACATGCTTGCCACAGTATGTCGAGAAACATATAGAAACCTTGCAGGATATACAGAGGCAAAACTAAAGGAAGGGACGCATTGAATTATGTATCATACAGGAGCAAGAGACAGATGGTATTATAAAGTTTGCTGAAACACTGGTATTTATACAATAGCATTAGATATATTTCTCTAGATAAATGAGGTTATTTGCAGGTATGACGCACCTAGCCCTCAAATAAGGATTTATTTTCAGTTTGTGTGCCTCACACGGCTTAATTTAGAGGCTGCATCTGTCAGAAAGAGAATGACGTGATACAGAATTTCAAAGACCATCCAAGGGAGCTCTGTGTGCATCAAAAAATGGGGAGATGCAAAGAGAACAGAGGAGAAAGGCCTAGGATCCTTCAGGATAAAAAAATGAAATAAAATAAAGATGTAGATAACAAGATTAGTCAAGCTCAGGGAGTCTAGAGATTATGGGAAGCTGAACACTGTCAAAGGCTAAGAATGGGAAGTTATGGCTATAGGTCAGTGGAAAAGAATCTCTGGGATGCAAAATATTCTCCTTGTGTATTGAGAAAGTCAGTTGTACAAAGGAAAGGACATCAATAAAGAATAAGCAGTTATGCAGAGAATTATAGTTGGAGAGCCAGTGAAATTGGATGATTTCAGAAGAGGAAATGCATTGGATCATGTTAATGCTTGAGCCCAAGCACAAAGATCAAGTTAACTCATTGACTTTACAACACGACCTTATTTTATTTCCCACCTTACATTTCATCTTTCAATGCCTTTGGCATGACTTTGCTTAATTGGGGCTCTTGCCAAGCTTTCTTCAGGCCAGTTTTGCTATTCACTTTTCATAAGATTTTATAAATGAATTTATATTTTAAATCAATGTTGCTTTTGGCCACCATCTATTTCTACTGGCCAATTAAGTCAAGTGGCCAATTAAGTCAACTTATTAGGTTCATGGCCAGTAGATTGGCCACCTGGTGATGACTTCTTTGACCACTATAGCCAATAAAACAATGAATCATGTAAATTTTTTAAAAAGATTTTTAAATCAATGCAAGACCTAAAATTCATACTCTGATACAGAAAGCTACAATGACTGCAATTCTGTGAACAAATTTCCGTGATGCAAGTGATCCTCTAAAGGTCATAGACCTGAGGGGTTTTTTTTTCAATGTTTTCTCTTGAGAAGATGTCTTGTCAAGTATTCTATGTGTATATATATTTTTAAGGTGCCATTACAATTTATTAGGTTTCCTGCTATCTGCACCTAAAGCATTCTTTTAAAAAATCAAAGACAGTATTTGTACAAGACAAACTCAATGAATAATAACAATAGTGAATCCCAACAATAAATATAGTGATTGTGTATTTTCTAGACTGTTTTCGTTATTACATTTCTACTACTTACACTGCTTCTATTGTCTGTGCTCACACTAGGTTTAGGTGCTCAGGTAGATTTTCTTTTCAAATGGTAATTCATGTATCACCAAAAAAAAGATATTATTTTCCTTTTTTTAAAAAGACAATAAAATGTGACAATTAAATTTAAATATAATTATTGAAAATTTAAAACAATTATCTAAAACATTTTAAAGTTATTTCAATTTTCTAAAAAGTTTTTGGTTTCTTGGGAGATCAGCTCATTAAATTCTTGCAAAACGAATGATGCTGAGAAAAATAATAGATATTATGGTACTTTCAACTTCCACACAGTGATTTTTTTTTAATTTCCATTTTAGACACAATATTCGAATGAAGTTAGCAGCAAGATAATATAACTCATCCCTGAGGCTTTGCCAACTGAAGGTGATGGGACAGACCTCAGTGACTCAAATTTCTTCTCATTTGTGCATAGCTTATTAAATAATTACTGCAATGCATGCACTATCGGTTGGAATGAATTTGCCATATTAGTCTCCTTGGTTGACTTAGACTTGAACTTTATTTTTATTGGAAAGGAAATGATTTGTAGTCGTATTTATATAGTTATTGTACATCTGTAGCAATTTTAAGTGGAATTTCTTTTCCTTGCTCTTCCAGTTAGGGTTTTATGGGCATCATATGGTAACACTGAAGATTTGTGTGGATTTGTTTTTTTTTTTCCTTCAAAGTTTGCTGAAATTATAAATTGATTCAATTAATTATTAGCTGAATCTTTAGGGTTCTTTATATTCAACATCATATCATCTGAAAAAAGTGATCATTTGGGGGTAGCTAGGTGGCACCGTGAATAGAGCACCAGCCCTGGAATCAGGAAGACCTGATTTCAAATTTGGCCTCAGACACTTAACATTCACTGGCTGTGTGGCCTTGGGCAAGTCACTTAACCTCAATTGCCCTGCCTTCCCCCCTCCAAAAGAAAGACCCAAAAAAGTGATCATTTATTTCTTATCTACCTATGTGTGTTCTCTTGGTTTCTTTTTCTTGTTCTATTTCATTAGTTAGAATTAGTCAGTATTCCATTGGTACTATGTCAAGTAGAAGTGATGACAATGGTGACAATGGTCATCCTGCCTTTATTGGGAAGGATGCAAGGTTATCTGTTGCATATAATCACAGCTTTTGATTATGCGTAGATAGCATGTATTACTTCAAGTGCAAGTTTATTTATTCCCATGCTTGCCATTGTTTCATTTTGTTATTGCTGTTGTTTTTATGGAAATGTAAGCTATATGCTGTCAAATCTTTTCATGCATCTATTTCTAAAATTATTTTATTTCTGTTGACTTTGGTAATAATATGGTTAATTAGGTTTTATAGTTTTCTAACATTGAACCAATTTTGCATTGTTGATATAATTCCAACCTGGTCATAGCATGTAATCTTTGTGATATGTTTTTTAGTCTCTTTGCTAATATTTTATTTAAATTTTTTATATTTTATGTATGTTCATTTTACAGTATGATGACAAATGAAATAAGCAGAACCATGAGAATAATTTATACCATAACAATGCTATTAAGACAAACAATTTTCAAAGGCATAAGATCTCTGATCAATACAATGTCCATTCATGATTTCAGAGGAATGATGATGAAACATGAAATCCACTTCCAGATAGAGAGGTAATGGACTCGGGCTACAGAATGAAATACAAATATGCATATACTATATATAAACAAATATTTAGTGTATAGCCAGTGAGGATCTTTTTTCTTAGCTATGCATATTTTTTCAAGGAATTAGTTTCCCCCATCCCCAGTGGGGTGGGGGTGGGGTGGGAGGGAGAGAAAAAAGATTTCTATTAATTAAAAAATAAAGAGGTGGGGGTTTGCTACAGATGTAGAATGTTGCTTACACTTTCAAAATAGATCACTGTATTATTCGTTTAGTTTAATTGCTTTACTTTGTTACAAGAGACCTTTCATGGAGTGAAGGGAATCCATAAATATTTGTACTGAGAAACAAATTCAATGAACAAAAATATATTAAGCACACAGTAACACATCCAGGTGCCCTACTAGGCACTGAGGATACTAATACAAGAATGAAACAGGTGCCATTTTCAAGAAACTTACATTCTATTGGTTACCCTCACTGGATACATGCAGAATTTTGGTTATTTGACTTATTCAATTACATTCCAATGAAGATAGAAGCAATCATGCTGGTCAGTGGGTATACAAAGGCAGAAATAAAACCATCTCTGCTCCCAAGGACCTCTTTACAATTTAGAATGTTGCCCTTAAAATATTTCTTTTAAATTAGTGTCACTATTTCATTTTCAGTACTCTTTGAATACTATATAATGTTTTAAAATAAATTATTGATTATAAATGTTTTCAAACACAAAATAGTATATCAGGAAATCTATTAATTATCTCCATCTCTCAAAAAGGGGAGCTGCTGGTTTGATTTTTCTTCACGTAGTCTATGACACAGCTAGTGTTGACAGTGAGCACTACCCCTGGATATCAATGATAAGCCTATGATAGGAACAACAATAATAACAATCACAATCACTGCCTATATAATGTAATACTTTAAGATTTGTGAAGCCCTTTACATATAGTCTGTTCTGGGCATATGAAGTAGTTATGTTCTGTAAAGTCACTGCAAGCCCTGAATGAGTAAATACCAACCCATTGCTCCTAGGAGAAGTGCGGGCTTAGGTTCCTGGGAGACACTGTTTATGAAATTTGCTTTTACACTATTTATTTTAGCACCTTCCAGAGTGGACTGATAGGCAAATTTCTTCTTTTTTCTGGTTATGCTGTGTTGGCAATTCATTAACATCACACTCTGTAATTCATGTCTAAACAAAGCTTATCTGGCACATGTATTTTCTCCATAAGGCACATCACAGCCTCCTTGCCCTTAGAAACAAACAGCACTTCAGCACTATACTTTGGGATCACTTTAAAAGCAAAATCACCAACAAAAAGCACAAAAATGAGAAAAGTATGGTACGAAGTAGAGCACAAAAATGACCTTGTTTATAACATAAGAGCTGAAAGAAGAAGACAGTGAGTTGCCTTGCTCAACCTCAGCTAGGACTGAGGGTGTCAGTAATTCAGATTTTTCACTCTTCTGCGTGTGTCTACAAAACTGCTGTATTGATTTGGGGATTACAAATAAATTTTAATTGGAGTTTGGGCTTATAATTTGGGGTTGTAAATAAATTTTAGTGTATTTGGTGAATTTGTAAATGAGGATCAATTATATACTAGCTCATAAATACTCATAATAGTAATGTGAAGTGGGAGTTATTGTCATCCCCATTTTACAGACAAGAAAACTGAGGCTGAATGACTACAGAAGCATTCAAAAAGACCTGTCAGCTTTGGATACTATCTTTTTGCCTCTCTCCTCTTGGGTGAGGTTGGTGATTGGTAAAGGAAGTAGACCCTATAGTCTTGTAAATTTAAATGATCCAGAGCATTCATTAACATTCCATTGTATAAGAGTTTGAATATAAAACCAGAGCAGGGCATTGATGTTCCCAGTATATTAAGGAAATGGAGCCTCACTTGACATTCATCTTCAATGTCTCAAGGAACAAGTTGTGATGTTTGGGAGATAATTTCGGAAGGACCTTCAGGTACCTAATACAGAAGTAGCTTGAAGAAGGTCTCAACATTCAGCAATGCAACCTTTAGACAAGAATTTGGCAAGAACAATATTATGTTGCTGTTCAGTCATTTCAGTGATATCCATCTATTCATGACCCCATTTGAGGTTTTCTGAACTCATAAAGATGAATCTCCCTGATTTTAAGCCCAATGTTCTATCTACTGAGCCACCTAGCTTCCACCTATTATTACGTAGGACCTGACATAAACGGAGCCTACTCTCCAAATAGACCAAGGGAAGTAGTGAGGAGAAAGTGCCCAAGATGTTGCAGGAGAGGGTGAAAGCAATGTTTGCACTTTATTCTTGCAATATCTCTGATAAATTGCCTTTTGTGAAAACTACCTAATGCTAGGTAGTTAAATGAAACTGGCGGGGGTGGGGGGAGAGGGGAAAATTAGTCACAGGATTCCTAATAAGTGGGAGAAGCATAGTCAGTTGAGATTCAGGTTAATGACAGTAAAGAAGAAAAAAAATCCCCTTATGGTCACCCTGGAACCCTGAGGGGCAGTTATAACAGCCTGACTCTGAGAGAGGGAGCTAGAACATACATGCTATGCAAACAAAAAAACAAAAATGTATGGAAGTTCCCTTTCTGGCTAATAGATGTAAGAACCAACCTATCCATGAATCCTTCTCCCAGAAGATGGCCAAAGCGAACAGATTTGAACGTGGCTGAAGCAACCCCTTCTGGCAGTGAGGTCCTGATATTACATTACTATCTCTTACCTGGGCACAAACAAATCTGGTAATGTGAATGGACTCCATTTTTCCATCTTTAAGGGGAAAATAAACAATTTTTTCAGCTTTTAATAAAGGTACAGATTCAGTGGAATCACAATCATGATCATCTGGCAAGCAGTGTTTTTTGTTCTAGCTTCCTCATAGGTAAAAAAAACTCAGTTGACTCTTTCGTGAATGATCTGGGAAGCAGAAATGGCTTTCTTGCTGTCAATTACATTTCCTTCTTTATTATTTAAGGAGTCAAACAAAATCTTTCCATTGAGAAAAGGAATTAGGGCCTCTTTTCGATCTCATGTTGACTTGAGAAATTGCTCCCATTTTGAAGGAGGAGACAGATTATTTTGCAGAGATTATTTTGATTAACCTGATCACATAAAAGCCATAAAACTATAACATGATTTCAAATAATCTGGAGGGAGTCTATTTTCTAAGATTATTGTGTCAAATTCAGGGAAAGTGTTGCTTCAGTTTTCTCTTTGAAATGTTCATCAAATCTTTTTTTTTTCCGCTCATCTCTGAAAAACTTTTCACTTATTATAATGAGATGATCTGACAGTTGCATCTCCTAGCGTTACTAAAGTCGATAATGACTTTCTTTTAAAATAGATTTATTTCTGAAATTTCTTGTAGATTTAACATTGGGATTCACACTGTGGAGGAGACTCTTGTATAATTGCTTAACACTTGGCTGCCAACTTTTATTAGTGTCCTTAAGATCTCTTTCAACTCTAAATAAATGAGGATGATGATGGTTGGCTGATGATAGTTGATATTTAAAATACTTTAAATTATCTCATTTTAATCCCACAACAACTCATGCTTTTATCATTCCTAGTTTACATATGATGAAACTGAGGCTCAGAGAGTTATAATGCTTGCCCAAAGTCACACAGCTAGGAAGTTTCTCAGTTGGGATTTGAACTCAGATTTTCCAGACTCACTTTATCCATAACCAGTCTTTTAACAGTTCTATGATACTACATCCATGGTGGCAATGTAGTTTTGTAAATTGGTCAGGTGGAGTTCAACAGAATGTCCTACACACACACACACACACACACATTTCTCCCAGTGATCCTAAAATGTTGTTGCTTTTAAGGATATCAGAGATGATCTAGTTTAATTTTCTCATTTTAAAGACAAATTCACAGAAGCCTAAAGAGGTGGAACACTTTGCCCAATGTCAAAGCCACTCTTTGACGGAGCTGTCTCCTACCTGGCTGAACTCTGTGTGTGTGTGTGTGTGTGACACACAGGCTTTTTGGTGTCTACATTGCATAGTGAGTATACCTCTGGTTCTGGAATTGGAAAGTCCTGAAATAAAATTGGGTCTCAGAAATTTATTAGCTGTGTGACCCTGGGCAAATCATTCAACTTCCATTTGACTCAGTACCCTAAAATCTTTTTTATTTTTTGCTTTTTTTTTGGAGGGAGCAATTGGGGTTAAGTGAGTTGCCCAAGGTCACATAGCTAGTAAGTGTTAAGTGTCTGAGGGCAGGTTTGAACTCAGGTCCTCCTGACTCCAGGGCCGGTGCTCTATAGCTGCCCCCCTCAACTCTTAAAATGAGAATAATAATAGCACCTACCTCCCAGTGTTGTTGTGAGGATTAAATAAGATAATAATTGTTAAGCACATGGCAAGTGCTATATAAATGGTTAGTCCCTTCTCCCTCCCCCCAGCCTTTCTTCTTCATGTAAGTAGCTCACTCTTCACATCGACCACCACCTCCCCAGGCAGTCCCTAGAAATCCCATACACAGTCCACGAGAACGATGGAGTTGATGCAATGGACTTTTAATAATTAGCATTGTAATAATAATAATAATAAATCACATTTATTTGGTATTTTATACACATTGTATCAATGAAAGATGAATCAAACTATGGACTACAAAATTTGGGGATTGGTAGGGGCTGTGGTGGCCATCTAGTATAACCAATACCCTCCCCCAACTTCCACTGCAACATTCCTGATAAAATAATGAGGCCATTTCCAGCTTTCCAATGAGAGGGAACCCACTTCCTGTCAGGGTGGACCATTATAGTTTTTCAGATTGTTATCTCTGATTGCTAAGAACTTGGGGGTTTTTCCCCCACTTCAATCCTAATTTAGTCTCTTTGTAATTCTGTAACATTTTAACCATGCATTGGGAATCGATCACCTGTAATCATTGTTGAATATGAAGGAATGTATTGAATATGAAAATCAGATGATTTTCTTTTAGAACAGTCAAAAAGCATTTATTAAGTGCTTACTGTGTACAAGATCCTACATTCCATCACAATTAATCTTCTTGCCACAGAAAGAGCAAGAGTGACTCTCATTCTCCCCAATGCTCACTATAATCTCATTTCAATATATCCATGTTTTACCCTTTCCTTCATTCTTTTAACCAAGATCTGGACAGCTCCAGAAAATGGGAAGTCACCATCTGCAGTCAGACATACACCACCTCCCTGTGATTGCCATGTTATAAGGCATCTCTTTCTCCCAAGACAGATGGGCCATTATCTCCCTTCTCTCCAAAGCTATTGTCTCCTTGTAAATCAGCAGGCAAGAGAAACTCATGTGACAAATGGTTATTGCCATCCCCAAAGCCCAACTGTACCAAGTCATTGTTGCAACTAATTGTTATTATATTACCCAAAAAATCTAAAATTTCTGGTCTGTATCCCTCAGCTCTGCTGTCAACCAACTCATCATCCTATTTTCAGTGAAGATTTTGCGTATTTATGGTGAAAAATAAATTTAACATAAATATTTTCTGTCTTCTTAATTTTGTACCATTTCTCCCTACCCTCACCCCACCCCCATTTCTCTCTTTTTTAAACTCTGCTTTTCAAACTGAAAAGAGTGTTTCAGGCTGGCACATAAAAACAATTCAACAGATGTTGTGCCCATCACTCTATGTTTTCTGTTTCTACACAAGAATAGAAAATTGGCTCAGCAAGAGAGTCCCTGTTGATCTCCACTTAACGCTGGTATCATCAATGCCTTCCTCAGAGTTTGCCTTGACATTCGTCAGCCCTGCTACAAGCCAGATGTCATAAAGACACTAAATTGTTTCATTCCATCTCACTTTTAAACATGTTCCATAACTGGTCAAGCCTTACAATAGCAGTTTTATGCTTCTTCAATAGAACTCTTTAAAAGCATTGCCCCTCGATTATTTAATGGTGTGTTTTTCTGTTTGTCCCTGATAACTGTCAGGGGCTTTTTGTCTTTTGTGTGTGTGTCTGCTCTGGGCATTCTAGTTTTTCCACAAGAAAATACACTTTCCCTCAGAGAAAATACATCTAGATTCATGGATTTCTCATAGCAAGATATTTACAAATCACTGTACAAACAATATTTTCTATATATTTTATGCATATCAGTTCCCCCAGTGGACTACAAACTGCTTGAGGGCAGGGATTATTTCATTTTTATTGTTATGTTCTCAGAACCTCTCATACTTTCTGGTATATAACAGGCATTTAATAAATGTTTGTGGAATAATTGATGAAGTGATAGTAAGTCTTTTTTCTTTAGTTTCAGGTTTCTATAGAGTGCTAAGATACATAGATTAAAATGGAAATGTCTGATCATCAAGATGTTTTATTTTATGGAAATAAATTATAAACTATACAGATATGCAAGTGTATTTAAATATTAATTAATAATTATTTATTTAGCACCTACCTAGTGCTCCATGCTCTGCTGAGCATCAATGTGAAAAGAGGCAAGATGCAAAGAATCCTGAGGTGTTGTCCTAGCTTCAATTTGGCTGGAGAGAGGAAAGATATCATATAAAAACTTACAACTAGAGAATCGGGCACTTTGTGAAAAGGCACAATATCCTGTGACTCTACTTAAATAACAAGGGAATCAGCATGTTGTGATGTAATTACTATATCCAAAGGATCTCCTGTTAGGGGTAAAATGTGTGTTCAGACTAAAGTGTTTTCAACAAGCTCATATCAGATTTGGGAGAAAAGATCCATCAATCTTGGTCTTTTCAGTTGGATGCTTGTCATGAGTTGCATAAACTGATTTCACAATGTGAAACAGAAGGAACTCCCATGAGGGTCACTTGCTTCTTCAACCTAAATTTCAATTTCAACTTTGATTCGTGATCTCACTAATAGAGACATTCCCCCAATTGTGGCAGCTCCCAACCCATCCAGACCACCTTTCTCCTGTGCAATTCCTATACGATTATATATTTAGAGATTGTGAGCTCTTTGAAGTTAAAGACTGTCTTTTGCTTCTTTTGTATCCCCATTTCTGGCACAGAGTAGGTATTCTATAAATGTTTATTAACTGACTGGAAGGGAACTTTAGAAGTCATCAAGTTTAGTACCTTCATTTGACAGGTGGAAAAACAGATAGGTGAAGCGATTTTCCCAAATCCCCGTACATGATAAATGCCCTAAGCAAGTTCCTATGATTCTAAATTCAAAACTGCAGGCAAAACCAAAATGGTGGATTAGAGGTGACAACCCAGGTGAAATCTCTCAACATTCTCCTCAAGACAACTTTAAAATAATGCTATGAATCAAATTTTGGAGCAGTAAAGTCAACAAAAGGTCAGGGTGAGCCGTTCTTCCAGCCTAAGAAAACTCAGGGTAACCAAGATTAGCAGGGAAGTGGAAAATTGGGAAAGAATTTTTACAACCAGTATCTTTAAGACAGGCCTCATTTCTAAAATATACAGATAACTGAGTCAAATTTATAAGAATGCAAGTCATTCCCCAATTGATAAATGGTCAAAGGATATGAACAAGCAGTTTTCAGAGGAAGAAATTAAAGATATATGTAAGTATATGAAAAAAAATTCTCTAAATCACTACTGATTAGATAAATGCAAATCAAAACAACTCTGAGATACCACATCTCACCATCCAGATTGGCTAAGATGACAAAACAGGAAAATGATAAATGCTGGACAGGATGTGCTAAAATTGGAACACTAATGTATTGTAGTAGAGTTGTGAACTGATCAAACCATTCTGGAGAATAATACAGAACCATAACCAAAGGGCTATAAAAAAGGGCATATCCTTTGACCCAGCAATACCACTTCTAGGGCTGTATCCCAAAGAGATCATACACATGGGAGAAGGACCCGTATGTACAAAAATATTTATAACAGATCTTTTTGTGGTGGCAAAGAACTGGATCAAGGAGATACCCATCAACTGGAGAATGGCTGAACAAGTTATGGTATATGAATGTAATGGAACACTATTGTGCTATAAGAAATGAGGAGCAGACAGACTTCATATTTACCTGGAGGGGCATATACAAACTGATGCTAAGTGAGGAGAGCAGAACCAGGAGAACTTTGTATAGAATTACACACACAAGGTATGTGTGATGACTAACTTTGATAGACTGGCCTCCTCTCAGCAATGTAAGGTTATAAGACAATTCCAAAACATTCATGATGGAAAGGGCTATTCACATCCAGAGAAAGAATTGCAGAGTCTCAATGCAAATTGAAGCTATCTCTCTTTTGTTTTGTTTTGTTTCATTCCTTCTTTCTCGTTGTTCATTCCATTGGTCATTTCTTTTTTACAACTTGACTAATACTTAATGTCAAGTTATTTGTAGAACCTATATCAGATTGCATGCTGCCATAGGGGAGGAGGGGGGAGGAGAAGGTGGGAGAGAAAATTTGGAACTCAAGGGATTGTGGAACTGAAAGCTGTAAACTAAAAGTTAATTAATTTTTATTTTTTAAAGAAAACTTAGGGAGTCATCAAGATAGGTCTGTGACAATGGAGGGGAGACCTGTCAAGAGCACACATACACAGAAGCAGGAAGAGCAGCCGCAACAGAAGCTTTTCAGAATCTCTCAGCCCAGAGATGCAAAGGGGGTAGAAGGAGATATAAGGGACCCTTTGCCAGCACTGAGTGCAGCTGACACTGATTGGCAACTCTGTTGCCCATAAGTAGTTCTGGGTCACAGTTCCAGATTGAAGAGAAACATTTGTGATCAATCGTAAGTGAGCAGAACACTAGTCATAATTCCAAGACAAAGAGGAGACCTACCACTTGCAGCTGCAAGAGGCCAGGGGACCTGGACACAGTTCTAGGGCCAAGAGAAGCACAAGTGCTTATGGCTGAGAGGGAGCAGGGGCCCATCCTGGATAAAGACTAGGTCAGAAGTGACCACACATCTCCCAAGATCACACCAATTTGGAAGCAACAGAAACTTGAAGACCTCCAGAACTAGCTCTGAAAACAGCATCATGAAAAAGCCTAAAGCTTGACATAGAGCCTTCCTACAATGAGTTGAGCAGAGCTCAAATTTAACATAAAATTCAAAGTAAAGAAATAGGCTGGGAAAATAAGCAAACAGCACAAAAGCATTTGATCATAAAAAGCTACCAGAGTGGCACAGAAGACTAAGGCACAAACTCAGAAGAAGATCACGACCTTTGACCCTTGGAGATGGCAAGATTGTCGATGGCACAGCATTGCAGAAAGGAGATTTATTCTGAAAAGATGACTCTTTGTACTGGGGAGCAGTATCAGATTATCAAAAGCACTACACAAAATACTGGTCCACTCCTTTTTTCTCCTCTTCAATTTTGAACTAGATTCATTGTCCATCAACTGAGATAATATCTACAAAAGCGCTAAGTACAGAGTGCCTAGCATATAGTAGGTGCTTAATGAGTTCCTCTTCCCTCACCTATTCCCATCTATAATGCCTATCCCCAATATATGCCCAGATGAAGTCCTTCAATGGACTAGGGACTCATATCATACATCATGATCTGGAAAATAGACAGTCTTCAGCCAATTGAATTTTCCTATATGAATTATTAGATAAGTTTTGCTGCATTAATCATGGTAGTCATCAATGACATGCTTTTAATATCCTGAAATTTGAAGCAGTTGATACTTGTCATTTGAAAATAAAAGCACCAAGAGGACCTCACCCACTGTGGAGAATAATTTAAGATCTCCAGCAGAGAAGTCAATCTCTTTGTGGAGGATCCATCTCCTTGCTTTATACTACACTTCAGGTTATTATACAAAGGAACATTTGGGGTTAAGAAAATGGAGAACCAGAGTTGAAACTGCTTGTTCCTACATGAAGCAAATAGTCAAGCCTGGGTATGAGGTACATGCTCTTTAGGCAGTGGGGATACAAAGAGAGAAACGAACTATTGCTCACCCTTCATGGAACTTACATTCTAATGACAGTGTTACTCATGAACAGACAAATAAATACTAAATATATCAAAATTTATTTCAAGTGGGAACCAAAGCACTAATAACTGAGGAGATCAGGAGAGTAAGGCCACATGTAGGATGTGTTGGGACCTCTGCTGTGTTTGGTGCAAAAATGAGATTCAACATCCAAACATTCCCTCTAAACACAGGAGTCCACTTGGGCAAAGACAGAGGAGGGACATGATATATCATGTGCTGGGGCAAAGTAGCAGGAGAGTTTGGCTCTCATGTTTATGGTTTTAGTTTCATTAGGTTTTTAATCAGGGGACATCTCAGAACGCATTAGAAATTGGGTGAAAAGAGAATGCCCAGAAAGTTGAACATGGGGAAAAAGACAATGGGCAATTTCCATTTGGGACAAATGAAATTCAGCTTGATCTGACTCCTTGTCCTAGAGCCAGGCAGCTATGTCTTCTCTTTAGGTCACCCTGAGGTTTCTCCTCTCTGCCACCATTGGCTCAAGTCCCCATTAGCTTTGTTCAAGTTGCCCAAGACTGGTGCCCTACTTCCATTGAAACAATTAACATCAATTAGCTTTCACAAAGAGAAAATTACTTGGATGACATAGCAAGAACAAACGTACAAACACCATAATTCTCCACTCTAAACACTCAAGGACACAATCTTGACTTAGTCTCTAGATCAGTGGTTCTCAACCTTCCTAATGCTGCAACCCTTTAATACTCACTAGTATGTGGGTGTATCTGCATGTGGGCGGACCCACCTGGAGACGGATAGAGGAGTGGTGTCTTGTTCCTAAGACCATAGGAAATAAGTGTTTTCCAATGGTGTTAGGCGACCCCTGTGAAAGGGTCGTTCAACCCCCCAAAGGGGTCATAACCCACAGGTTGAGAACCGCTGCTCTAGATAAAATTGGTCCCAACATGTTCACATCCAGGTATGGACATATCTCCAAACATGCCCTCCTTCCAATTCGTGCTGGCCCAGATTCCAAAGGCATCTTACCCCTTGGGGTATATCAATGCTATGTTGACTGCAAAACCCAGCTAAAATGACAGGATGACTTCCCAAACTTTCAAAACTCACAGGATTAGAGGCTCTTGTCCTTCTCCCAAAATGGAAAAAAAAATACAAAAGCCAAGATCCTTTAACACAGACACATGGCCTCAGAGGTGAAAAAGTCCCCAAACCTCTCCTTTTATAGCACCAGACACCATGAGTAAAGGAGTCACTGAGGACCCCAAGAGCGCTGAGATGAAGAGCCCAAGCTGAAGCTGATTTGGACCATTACAAAGATTCCTCAATTCCAGCTGCCTCCAGCTTCATGAAAAAGCCGCTTCTTAGCCTTGTGGTTAGCACAGAAGAACCAGTTTCAGAATTCATACATTATCTCCAAGGAACTGCCATTCCATGCCATCATGACTCCTCCAGAAGCAGGTTCCTCAACCTTTCCAAGTAGAGACTTTGCATCACCCCAGCACATTGAAAGAAGTGCCCAGCACGTGCGCCAGTTCCCATATTCAGACAAATAGGAAATTAAAAAACACATTCCCAAGCCTGAGGGAGTAACTAATTTGGTGGATTGTTAAGGACTGCTGAGAGAAAAGAATGGTAAGGGAATGGATCCCTAGACTCTAATTAAATCATATTTGAACACGCCAAGAAACCCAGAGTTGGAATGAAGTGTCAGCTGCAGAGTTTGACCTCATTTCAAGCCCAACATGCTTGACTTTTAAAGTTTTAATCACTTATATTCAGGGGATTGCACAGTCTGGACCAATTGATTTCTGAAGTTAAATCACGGCACTTTCGAGATGAATTTAGTTTTCTGTATCCCCAAATAATTACACTAGTTCTAAACACACATACTCAAATACCTTCCTATTCTAACCAGGGGTTCTGAATCTAGGTCTACCTAGTAAGTCTTATAAATCATAGGTATATAACCCAACTAGAAATTATCACCACTGGTAAGAAAGCAACTCTAAGAACATGACCTTGAAAGTATGTCTCTAAGTACATCTTTGTGCGTAAAAGGGAGCACAATCTTCGATTGTCAGTTAGCTTTTTTTTTTTAATTCTTGGCAAAATTATCTTTAATGAAATTTACAAATGTCACACTTGTCAACTTGGTATTGGTTGAATATGACATCTGAGGATTCAACATAAATTTTGGAGTATTTTAAGAGCCGTGTTTTGCACCAGTTGATGATGCAGTGGATAGAGCACCAAACCTGGAATCAGGAAGACCTGAGTTCAAATCCAGCCTCAGACACTCACTAGCTGTGTGATCCTGGGCAAATCACTTAACCCTGTGTGCCTTAGTTTCCTCATCTGTAAAAAGAACTGGAGAAGGAAGTAGCAAACCACTCTAGTATCTTTG
>CM053580.1:28453865-28480251 GCA_028627135.1 Pseudochirops cupreus
GATAGATAGATAGATAGATAGATAGATAGATAGATAGATAGATAGATAGATGATAGATGGAGAGATAGATGATAGATGGATAGATGGATAGATAGATAGATAGATGATTTATTAAGCACTATGTGTCAGACTGAGTATACAAGCAAAAAAATCAAATCCTTGCCCTCAAGACACTTATACTCTGACAAATGAAGACAACACAGAAAGGGGAGCTGGAAAGCTGTGGAAGGGAAATGGGAGGGTAGTAAATATTGTAGGGTTGGAGATGTCCTGGTGGTACCGAAGAGGCCTGGAAGCCAATAAGATAAGACCAAAGCTGGCCTATCATATCCCATTTACTGTATTGAGAATTTAATTTAATCCAACTAAGATGGTTAATTATATGCCTCCTAGGTGCCAGGCTAAGTCCTGGGAATGAAAAGACAAAAAAAAAAAGCCCTATTCCCATCCTCAGTGAGATTAAATGCCACTAAGAGGCATAAGGGACAATGTCTCTCCTGGGCTTTTATTCTCCAATCCTTGGCCCTTATTTATTTAGGCCTTCCTTGATCTCTGTATTCCTTAAGGAATAGAAGATTCTAAGATATCTTTTTGGAGTTCCCTTTTCTAAATAGTTTCCATGTTATTATCTTGTAGATATTGT
This sequence comes from Pseudochirops cupreus, assembly GCA_028627135.1. Lineage (NCBI taxonomy): Eukaryota > Metazoa > Chordata > Mammalia > Diprotodontia > Pseudocheiridae > Pseudochirops > Pseudochirops cupreus. The sequence continues at coordinate 28,454,509 of CM053580.1, forward strand.
CTTCTGACCCTCTTTTTCTGTTGTGCCTCATGCTTAGAAATAGAAATTCCTGCAGATAATGGAGATACTACATAGTGGTAGGAATGTTCATATGTTCTTATATTATTTATTGCATTATTAGGGTTCATGTTTTTAACAAGTCATGTTCTTCTGAAAGACCTATAATGATGAAATTGCTTTTATGTATCCTTTGAAATCAATGTGCTATTTTTTAAATATAGAAATCATGTTTTCTTTAACATTGATGCTTTTTGTTTCTCTTCTTCCAGGTTGTCTTTCCCCTAAGTGTATTTTCATTCCCAAACCAATCAGTTATTCTCTCTTTTGAAGGATAAAAATAGAGAATTTTTTCACACAGTGAAAGCCTTCCTTGTATTCCTTTGACACCTCAGGTGTTCCAGGGTAGTACTTAGGCCATCCATATGTTGTTTCACATTCTTGCTATGTGAACATCCTACTTTCTTATGGAATTACATATATCCTCCAGAATATCTTACACACAGCCTCTTGAATGCAAGTTATCATGTGGAACATCCTACAATCTCAACTGTTGTGCTTTGGGCATTTTCTAGCTTTAATTCTTCTAAGAACTTGAACTTTCATTATTCTTAATCATATGGCAACCCTAGAAAGAGTCTGATGTTACAGAGATAGACTCTTCCAACAATGAACAGCTTGGGAATCATTGAAAGCACTATACACCTTCCTAGATGTCAAAAAACAGTGATTGTAGAACAAAGTGATCCCTGAAGTTTCATTTCTCATAGAGTGTTGTGATTTTAATGTCCATGTGGGAGATATCTTGTCTGAGGACAACCTTACAGAGTGCAATTTGTTCTCCAGAGACAAATGTTTTCTCTAAATCAATAAGCAATAAACATAGAAGAATTGCAGGTTTGCTATATACATTTCTCAGATAATTATTTTACAATATCTGATATGGCCTGCTTTAGAATATCCTTTTAGAAAGTCTATTTATTCCCATATCACATTCATAGGAAAGATATATGCATAGAACATTCTTTTGAGAATCTTCTCAAGATGAGAAAGTAGATATTTGGGTTGACTATATGCAAATAGCTGACTGAGATAACGTCTGCCTAACCAATCATTTCTTTATGTGTCTCATTTTTGTGATGTCATTCAATGTTTACCAGTCTTCTTAAAGAAATTACTATAGATGCCCTGGCATCGTGAGACCCCTCAAAATTCTACAAGCCTTTAGCCCGATCCCAAACCATGTTTTAGCATAGTTTTTGCCATACTCTCTTGAGCTTTTTTTTCATTGAAGTTAACACATCTTGTAAGTTCTCCACAAAATTTCTTTACTTCTTCAACTCCTACAACAGATATTGATGCATAAGCTTCATTTTTGCTTACACTCATGGTAGCCAACTTTCCTTCTGCTTGAAAATCTTCCTAGTTTTTTTTCTTGTGCTCCAGGTTTTTTACTGAGTTTTCTTCTTCCTGAGATCTTGTTGATTTTAGTCTTTTCCTTATGTTCCCCCTATTGCTCACTTTCTGACTCTTCCCCTTTGTTGATGGATCCCTTGGGGCCAGTGCCTAAAATCCTCCTCCTCACCAGTTGGATTTTTCACTGGCCTCAATCCCTGCCCTAGGAGAATTCTGAGGAAACAGAATTGGCCTCAGTTAGATGCTAATGCCCTTTCCTTCAAGCCTAGTACAACTCCAAAGCAGGCCAGTAATCAACTCCAGTTTCTTCTATTTTTCAGCTTTCTGGCTAAGTGCTTCTGCCCTAGGTCACAGAGTTGAAGTCTGCTTATAGAAAAATGGAAATGCGAGTAGGATGAGCTGGCAAAGGCTGCAGCAGTAGAGAAATCACTGTGTGAATTTGAAAGCATAAACTGGAGCTCTAGATTGTGTGCCCTGACAAGTCATACAGTGAGAAGAAAGGGGTGCTAAGTGAGCACATTTAGAGATTTACATTTTCTGCTCTAACATCATAGAGCTGTTGCCTTGTTAGACTTCTTAATGTGGAGGTAGCTGCAATGGAGGGTCAGTGAGAATTGAAGAATATATCTAGTGTACCATCTTGTTAGTCATTAACCTGTGTCATTCCAGTTCTTAAAAGGCTGATTACTGCTGATCCTTAATAGATAAATAGCTAGGACCATACACATTGCTTTAAGGACCAGATATGTATATGTGTTTGTGTGTGACTGTTTGAGGGTATGAATGTGTGCATACATGCTTTAGAACGCTGTAAAGCACCACACTCATATTAGCAATTATTCCCATTACCATCACTAATCTAATAACAGTTGACATCTATATATCAACTATAAGAAGCCTAATAGGATTCTTATTTTTGCAAAAAGCTGCACATATATTACCTCCTGCAATCCTTACAACAATCCCATGAAGTAGATACTACAGGTGTATTAATCTCCATGCTACAAATGAAGAAGCTGAGACTTGGACACATAGCCTATTCATAGTAACACAGTTATGAGGTGTCAAAGACAAGATTCAAACCCGGTCTCTCCAGTAAAGAAGGATGGCAATCTTTATGAGTTCTCCATTTTGCCTCCTTACTTAATTGAACCCAGATCAGAACTCTCATCCATAATTCACTTTCATCTATCTAGTTTTCCTAGACAATTGTATGCAGTACCTCAAATCCTACATGTAATTCAGCTCACCCCTAAAAATAAATCAACAGACCAGGTTCTCCACTGGGTCTTATCCAACCCTGGGTCATCAGCCTATAGTGGACCCATGATAAATAAAAAAACCATTCAGTCACTGTTTCTACATACTTTTTCTCCCATCACTCTTGTAAAAATCATCAACACAGAAACCAAGAGAATGGATCCCAAGATTGAGAATTTCCCTGATTAGTTTGCAGACAGAGGCTTACAAAAAAAGGGAGACCAATCCTCTGTTCCAAGGAGGAGAGATTTACATGCACCAAAGGGAAACAAATGTAGCTCAAGGAGCCACTTAATCCTCATTCAAGCAGATCTAATCAGGATGAGGTGCCTGATCAAATTGCAACTATGATCTATTGAAGTTATGAGCCTGACAATTCCCACAAGAGGAAGAAAAATAGGCTATCAAAAGACATGTAGGTGCATGGATGCAGCAGTAGAACAGCAGAATTATAGAACTGTCCATTCTATTTCAAGGTCTAGATCATATTAATATAGTCCTCGAGGTTTTGTGCTGTCAGTAGAAAACTCTGTTATGAAATACATACATACATGTACATATAGATGCATATGTTTATTTCTGTGTGAGGGTATTGGTCTGGTGGGGGAGGGGGGTTCATCCCATTGCCAGAAATCACACATAGAACAAAGAGAAAAAAGTTGACAGCACAGTACCAGAAATAATTAAGCAGTCAAAGAGGTTGATTTATAAGGAAAGAATAAAATAACTACATACCTACAGTTTAAGGGAACAGGAAGGATAATAAGGAGTTTAACTATCTATAATATCCAAAAAGGTCATGATCATTAATATAGGAGTACTCATTTAACACAGTAAAAACAAGAGTAATAGGTGAAAATAGAAGCCCTGCAAAAAGAACCAGAAAGTGTTTCTGGAAAGTGAGAAAAATAAGCATACGAAATATTTGTGAATTGAAAGTCAATTATCTTTGCCATCTTCCAAAGTACCAAATAAGTCAACTCTGACCAACAAAAGGATTCTTGCTAAAAAAGTTAGTAGATGTCAGCTACATGAAGCTAGAAGTGATATATGGGTCATTAAAGGGGTCCACCTGTAAAATTCCCCTGTGCTGTTAATCCAGCAAAAATCTAGTTCTGTGAACTCCAGGGCACAGCCAAAAAATCTAATTTTCTGGTTTTGTATTCTCTGCTATGAATAAGAAATTTGAGCTGCTTGATCTGTCTTTGTTATATATGTACTTTGTATGTTTGCCCAGGGGTTCTAGGGTAATGAATTCATTTAAAATTATCGAAGTTTAGAAATATAAATAAGTACAACTATTTCCCCCTGGGGAAATTAGGAGTTGGGAACACTACCTCTTAACAAAGAAGAAAAAGTAAATGAGCAAAAATCTTTAAGACTTAAGAAACCATGAATTGGGACATTAGAGATTAGTTTTCTTCTGGTTCTAGTTCCATTTTTAAAAAACTTTTAAGTTTCTAGGGATGTTTATAGCAAAAGGAAGGAAAGGACAAGCAATAAAAGCATGACTGTAGTTACCATATTGACTTTCTGACCGCTGCATAATCTCCAAGGTCAGAGCTAACTCTGCCATAAGGGGGTAGATTTCTTTGTTGTGAAAAACAATGGACTCTTTTTTTGACAAGTGCTTCTAGAAGCATTGGAAGGCAGTTTGGCAGAAATCAAGTTTAGACCAGCATCTTAAACTATACTTAATAAGCTTCAAATGGATGTATGGTATAATTATAAAAGGTCATTTTTTAAGTAGAGAATGGAAGGAGCTTCCTGTCATAGCTATGGCTAGAAAGAAAATCTATAACTAAACAAGGCATAGTGGTAATCATTAGAGAGAAGATGGACAATTTTGATTACACAATTTTTTTTAAAGTTTTTGCCAAGGCTAGGCCCGTTACACACCTGTAATACCTGCTACTGGAGGGGCCTGAGGCTGGAAAATCTCTTGAGATTAGAAGTTCTTGGCTGCAGTGGAATAAGCTGATTGGGCATCTGAACTAAGTTCAGCATTGATATGGTAAACCCTTGGAAGCAAAGGACCACCATGTTCCCTAGGAAACAGAACAGGTGAAAGCCCTAATACCATTCAGTAGTAAAATCAGGACCCAAGAAGTGTGGAACTTGGGAAAGATAAATGCAGGACCTGGTTGCAGTGATCTCTTGAAGTTTCCCTTCAGCAGTGACCCAACTGGTCATTCCCATGCTTGAGGACCACAGATCTCACCCAACTCTATTCCTCTGGAGAGAAAAGAGAATAAGCAGCATGGTCTGGGTTAGAATCACATCAGTGTTGAACCTATAGCAACGCTAACTAATAGAGGAAGGAAAGGATTACCAGAAAGAAGAAATGAAAAGGACTCCATAGAAAAATCAAGAGGGAGACTGGTAAAAACTAAGAAAGGAAGAAAATGAGCAGACCATTTCAAAAAAAAGCCAATACAATGAACAATTAATTACCCCTTAGTGAAGGAAAACAAGCCAAAAAAATCTCTGAAGAAAAGTATTACCATAAATTTTATGAGGCACCCCCGAAATTACTATCCAGCAACTGAGAATCTCCAGAATGTTTTCAAAAGAGCAATAAACAAATTAAGCAAGGAATCCAAAAAAAAAAAAAAAACAAAGACCCAACCTATAGGAATATCATAGTCAAATTCCAAAACCCCCAGATCAAGGATAAAATGTTATGAGCGACAAGGAAAAACAATTTGAATATGGTGGTGCCACAATTAGAATCACACAAGAGCTAGCAGGGATGACAATAAAAGACCACATGCCTTGGAGCAAAAGCAGTGGGGTTGCATCAGAAAATATCGTACCCAGCAAAATGAAGCAATCCTGAATGAAAAAAAAAATAAATATTTAGTGAACTGTAAGACTTTTGGGATGTCGTTTAAAAAAAAATAAAACAAAAACTGAACTTAATAGCAGATTTGACATGTAAGAACCCCAATTAGGCCAGGCTATTTGCCTTTTATATGAGATAATGTAAAATATATGCCTAAGATCATAGTTAGTAATCAGGCAGTTTGTAAGAAAGATGGGGGTAAATCTGAGGATGATATGATTTCTAAAACCAAAATGATTTAGGAATAGGTAAAAAAGAGTAATTATTTTATACAAATGAGGTGTGAGAGGAAGAACAGACACAGAGGAATCTGATGGGGAAGAAAGGCTGGTAGTTCTGGAACCCTACTTTCATCAGGAATGGGTTTAAGAGGGAACAATACATATATGTCTAGAGGGGTATAAAAGTCTTCTAAATTCAGAAAGAAGTAAAAGCTAAGGGGATGGGGGGGAGAGGGTAAGGGAGGGATTATTAGAGGGGAGGGTGATGGAATAGGATGGGGGCAGTAATAGAAGAGTGTTTAGTTTAACAAGAATGGGAAAATGAGGGAGAGATCCTTGGAGGGAGGGTAGGTTAAGTAATAGGAGGGCAAGGGAGCGAGTAGAAATAAAGTAGAGGAGTCAGGAGGGATAGGAAATGAGAGATACACATGAACATGACATGAAGATAAGGAGAGAATTTATTGGGGGAAAAAAGCAGAGGTCATAATCATGATCTCAGACAAAGTTAAAGCTAAGATAGATTTAATCATAAGAGAAAAATAGGCAAACTATACCATATGTCAGCCATATTAATCAATATTGTTTTAGACTATTCAAAATAACTAGATAGTATAATATTACTGTGGTATAGGAGATGACAAATTGGTGGACTTGGAAAAATATGCAAAGACTCAGATTTGTGAAGGAAGATGTTATCCACCCTCAGAGAAACAGAGGACAAATGAGCATAGTATGATCTTATATAGACGCATAGGAATGTATTTGCCTATATATAAGTATGATTATAGATATTTAAGTATATGTTTGTGTAGGTAAGTGTATATATATATATGTATGTATGTATGTACGTATGTATGGGTATATATGGATATGTATATATGTATGTATGGGTATATGTGTGTGTATCTGTGCTTAATTGTAGCCCTCTTAGGGAAGGGTGAGGAAAAGGGGGGAAAAGAACAAAGTAAAAAGTGCACAACAGAGAACGAAAGAAAATTTATAAGAAAGCAAAGAAAAGACAGACAGCTTTGAACTCAGTGCATAGTATTTACTATATAGGCATTCTTGAAATGGAAATCCATTGCTGTATATTTTGAATCCTATCATGTTCTGCTGCGTACATGGCAATGTTTTTTTTCTTCTCTTATTTTGTATTTAAGTTTATAATGTTTATTTTCCTCTTCTTATTGTGTATTTGTTTTAATATTTAAGTTTAAAATAAATCAATAAATTTTTTTAAAGTATTCTTAAAATATATATATAAAGAATGCAGTATAATGTAGCAGGGGGGAATCATGAATAGCTGTAGCAGTAAGGAGTGGCCCCCTGTGGGAAACTGAGTTGAATTTAATTGACTGAGGAGAGAAGGAAAAATTTGGTCAACTTAGCAAATACTTCTTTCTACTTTTAATTTCATAAGTAGCTGCCATAAAAATGTAAGCTTCCTGTGGACAGGCAACAATTCTCTTTTCTCTTGGCAACTACAGTGCCTAGAACAGTGCCTGACATATAGTTGGCACTTAATAAAGGCTTGTTGATTGTTTGGAAAAGTATTATGTTTTCCTCTTTTTTTCCTAACTGGCTCTGTCCCAAGAAAAGTGTGCAAAGACTTTAAGATCCAGGACGTAGAGCTGGAGGAAACGTCAGCGATCATCTGGTCTAACCCCATCATTTAACAGATGAGAAAATTGAGACCCAGAGAGAAAAGAAGGAAATGGGCATGTATTAAGTACCTACGTTCCAGGCATTAAACTCAGCACTTTATAACTATTCTCTCCTTTGATTTTTCACAAGTCTGGAAGTGACATTATTATTATTCCCATTTTATAGTTGAGGAAACTAAGGCAGACAGTGATTAAGTGACTTTTCAGAATCACACAGCTAATGAGTGTCTGATTACAGATTTGAACTCAGGTCTTCCTAACTCCAACCCCAGCATACAGCTGCCTCTAAGAAAAGTAAAATGACTCACCTATGGCAAGACAGGTGGTATAACTAAGGTTTGGACCCAGATACTCTGAGTCTACATCTGGCACTCTTTCTACTTGAGGGCTCCTTTCTTCCCTCCTTATTCCTGTGGTTCCCTATCCCCTATGACAACCATTTTTATTTTTTTTATTCCAAGATAATTGTCATTGCTTCAGCGTAGCATTTCTTCACATTCCATAAGAAAAGTTATCCCATATGTAGATATTCAACAGAGCCCATCCTGAGATAAATTATGATACAGGTAAAAATTGGCCAATGGTGCCCCCCCATCTCTCTTTAGCACCTAGTCTAACCCCTTAGAGGTAACCCTACGCTCCCAAGTATCCATCTGCTATGTGCCCTATTCTCCAAGAGCTCAGCTCTCAGTCAGTATATGTAATTTACATGGCTGTTCAATTATCACATTTAATTTTTGGCTTATATTTTCTCACATCATATATAAAAGGCAATCAGATCCACTCCTCTTCAGGGACAACTATTTAATATATCACATTAAGTGATACACTGGAACCCCAAAGGAATAACTGTAATGGTGTAATCACTAAGGAATAAAAATAAATCACACTGCAGAAGCAAATGTCACATGAAATAAAAAGGGTATTTGGAGGACAGACCCTAACGTGCATCCTTTAAGATCAGGCTTTTGACAGTCAATTCAGTCTTGGCTATGCAAATGTAGACGGTCCAGCTGAGTAAAGGGAGAGCAGAGTCTTAGGCAGGAAAGGTGGAAAACTGATGAGTGAAATATTCTTACTTGAGCTTGGGCAAATAGCTGGACTTTAATCTATTGAATGTCCCTATGAATGAAGAAACAAAATTTAAGCTCCCTCTGTTCCCACACCGTGCAAGGCTCAAGTGGGAATTTATGTAATCAGCTATCCTTTATTGGGCCCAGTACTGTGCTACAGCCTCTTAAGGGAAATGGAGTGGAGAGGAGGCTCGAAGCCCATTACAGGCTGTAGTATGAACCCTCCACAAGGCAATAGAAAAGAAAATGATATGTTAGCTATCCTTCAGCTCTGAAAATGCCACATCTAGCGCTTCTTGAGCTCAGTCTGGGCATCTATGAAACATTGCAATGTTATTTCGCTTACAAAATCTCCTTCAAGTAGTTACTCACTGTGGGATGTTCAGAATTTCAAATACCTTGGGGAAAATGGATGAACACCTAAGAAAGCAGCTTTCTTTTTTTTCCCAAATATCATCTGGGTTGTTGTTTTTTAAAAAGAAACTCTTTCGAGGTTACAATGTGTTAAGTGGGGTAACCAAGTGACAGAGCAAAAATAAACCAGATGCTCAGCTTCCAGACTTTTCTGCTTTATGCTCTAGAAACCATTTAGTTAAGAGGAAAGGAAGGGTGGATTACGTGGGACAGAGGAAGACTCTCAGAGTTTTAAAAACCCTATCTCAAATGTTTTCTTACTCAGTGACCACAGTGTAGACAAATCAGTTAAGCCCTTGGCTTAAGTTTCCTTTAACAGAAAAATGGGGAAGATAACAATAGGAACCTCAAAATGGTGGTGGTGAGGATTGAATGAAATGACACATGTAATATACTCTAAAAGCATCACATTCAATGCTAGTGTTATTATTAATTAAATATTTCACTGGATTTTTTTATTCACTTATCATTATTATCATTCTGTTAACATAAGATCACAGACTTAAAATTGGAAAGGCCTTTGGAGACTTGCTAAGTGCAGTGTGCTGAACAAAAGTACAACATCTCCATAGAGAGGGAAAATACAAACCAAAAATTAAATGTAATAATTGAACAGCCTTACAGTCTTCCATTGGGACCCAGACAGGGCAAGTGACTTGCCCTAGGATGCGAAGCAAGTGAGCAACAGAGCTAAAGAGGATGGAATGTTGCTTTCTTTCAGCCTTCTGGGGTCTCAAGGACGTGGATATGAGAAGACAAGCCCAAGGCTCAGACTGTATCTGTAAGGTAAATGAACAGCGGCATGATGACGCAGGTAGAATTTGATCACTGAAGTCAAAAAGGTCTGAGTTCAAGTCTCACCTCTGACAGTGGGATACACAGCATGCCATACTGGACTTGGAGTTCAAATCCCACCTCAGACACTTATTATGTAGTACTAGTGACTACTAGTACTAGTGACCCAGGACAAGTGCCTTTTTGTGGTTTTGTGGTTTCTTCATTTGCAAAGTGGGAATGGTTGTTGGAGCTGATAGTCTCTAAAGTTGTCTCTAAAGATCTTTTCATCGTATGGCCCTCAGCCATAAATCATGGCATGTTTTAATACCCTCAGACTGAGTTTATGTTGCAGAGCACTTGTACATCTCTGTTGGAAGAGAGTGTTTCCTTCCCTGGAGTGACCTTGAACACCTGCCCCCATGCTTAGCACAGTGTGTTTCATATGGTAGGCACTTCTTAATTGTTTACTGAATGGAGCAATGAAGTGGTCTGTAAGGATATTTTTATGGGAGAGAACTAGAGAAATCCCATATTCTTTCATTCCTCCAGGGCATCATGACATATCAGGGATTCTTAACCTTTTGTCTGGGTCCTGGACCCTTTGGCTGACTGGGAAAGCTTGTGAACCCCTTCCCAGAACCATGTTTTGATCTGTTTTTCCCTACATTCTTAATAGAAGATGTAACACCATGGACGAACAGCTTCCCCAAAGAATGCTACTGTGAACAGCTTTTAAGATTCTGATTACACAGTATAGTGAACACTCCATTGAATCAAGAACAAATCAAGGAAAACATTCACAATAAATCAAGATACAATAGACACAACATGGCATCTTATCACAGAAAATCAGAATATAGTGTTCACAACAGCTTGGCATTAAAATGGCCACATAGTTTTCACCAAAGTGGTCACAGTATTTAGGACAAAGAACAAAAGAGCAATCATCTGGTATACCCAAGGAGATTTGCCTCCTTACTCAGTCATTCAGTCATCTCACAATACCATAGTCAGTCTTCCACTCATAGGTTAACTTAATCAGTCACTTATCTAGCAATCAGTCACTAAGTATCATTAATCACTAAATACAGTCATTAGAAAATTACACAAACCCTCCACCCCTAAGTCTCTAGTAAACTTCAATTTCATTATAGTATTCAATATCCAAGAAGAGGCCTTTTCTTCATCTTGACTCTGGCTGGTCTCTCAGGTTCCCTGGATCCCCTTCCATGGTCCCAGCTTCTACCTGAATCCACCAAACAGTCACCTGGATTCAGAGGCAGACAGCTCCCAGGTTCTTGTCCATTCCTCGGGGCAATTTCTGCTACACTGAAGTTCACAGGGTCCAGCACATCTCAAAAACCTTCACCACTTCTGTTCCCAGGAACTCAAGGACCAAGCAATCCACAAACAAACAAAGTCTTATCCAGGTCATGCTTCTTCAGTCCTCTGGCAGTTCAGCCAGCCCTAGCACCCAGAAGAAATATCAGCTTTCCAGTGCCCTTCTCAGCAGCAACTTCAGCCTTCACCAGATTCTGGTCTCAAGGAAATCCTCTCTCAGTTCTCAGTCAGCTTCCAGATGCTCACTAAGAGAAACTCTCTCCTCCACCAGGAGCCTGCCAGGATAAAAAATTCTAACTCTGACTGTCTCTCTCTGGGGCTCTTCTTATATATACACAAAGCATTGGCTTCCTGTTTCAGCCAAACCCTTCCTGTTATATCAGCAACAGGAGACAGAGTTCACACTCTTTGCCTCTTAGCCACAAAGGTTTGATTAGTTACTAAGAGCTAAGTACCTGATTACTTAACATAATGCAAAGGGGTCTTCAAATTTAAATTAATTACCATTACAGAAGGAAATATTAAATTTTAGTCATAGCTGAATAAAAGAAAGATGTATTTTTTCCACATCCAAGTTCATGGAGTCCCTGTAATCTATCCAAAGACCCCTTGCTAGGAATTCTAGTCCCTTGCAATGTTGCTTCACCCTTGCCCTGTTTTCAGGGAGCCAATGAAGAACATTAAGTATGCTATAGTGGTATAATATTCTCCAGGGATGGGGATGGAGATTTGCCCTGTGATATCATTGGAATAGGGAATTCCTAGGTGGGGAAATTCCCTCTACTGATGGAGAATGGTACCTCCTCTGAAATTTACATTCTTAAAAGGGTGGAAAGAATGCTAGATTTTGAGTTGAAGTACTTGGATTCAACTTCCAAGTCTACCACTTACTAACCGTATGACCTTAAGGAAAGTCACTTCACATCTAGGTTTCCTCTTTAGTAAAACTAAGGGGGAGAACTAGATGGCCAAATGTCCAGCACATAGGAAGAGCTCAATGAAGGCTCCTTGACTGAGCAGTAGAGGCCCTTCCCAGACCTACTTCTATTAACTGCTGTTCATTTTAAAAGCAGTGTTCTAGAGACACTACTCCTGCCTTCCTTGTCTAAACCAATTAGCCTGCAGGGATAATGAGGTCCTGTAGTACTCTGCCCAGGTCAGAAAAGAGTGTCCAGTTCTAGGGACCAGTGAGTCCGTCAATAAACCTTTATTAAACACCTACTATGTGCCAGGCATTGCGCTAAGTGTTGGGAATACAAAGACGGGTAAGAGACGGTTCTTGCCATGGAGATGCTTACAATCTAAGAGTGACGTTAGTAAGCCCATTGGGAGGGCAAACAACATGGTGAATGCCCTGAATCCGTGTTATGTGAAGATCATTTAAATAATAGTAGCAACATTCCTATAGAGCTTCAATCTTTATAAAGCACTTTACAAATATGATCTCATTTTATTCTCACAAAAACGCTGTGAGGTCAGTGCTATCATTCCCATTTTACAGTTTCCAGAGTCGCGCAGCTGGTATCTGAGGTCGGATTTGCACTCAGGCTCTCTATCCACTCTGTTCAAGCTGTACAGACTGGGGGGAAAGACTCAGGGAAGGCATCACAACTGGCTTCAAGTACCTGAGGTCCATCCACATAGAATTAGAATTAGAATTCCACTTGGATGCTCAGTAGGAATCTCAGACTGGGAGGCTGGGCATCTTAACAGGCAGGTGAATGTTGGTGCCATTCCCACATGCCGTTCTGTTTAAGCTACCTTCCCTCCACGCCATGCATCCTTCAACATATGCATAAAATAGCAACCACTTTGGGAGAAGCAGTCTGATACAGTAGAAAGTGTGCTGAATTTGAAGACGATGATAGAGGTTCGTGATCCCTATTCTGCCTATTACCAGCCATATGACCCTGAGCAGGACACTTAAGTTTTCTGGGCCTCAGTGTCCTTATATGTAAAATGAGGGGGTGGGACAAGAAAGTCCCTTAATTCCAGGTTCCAATTTTTGATCCTTTAAAGTACTGTGAGAAGAGAGAGCTTCAGCAAAATGCCTTTTGTGGCATTCTCTTATTGACCTTGAGAGAGTTCAGTAGAGGAACCCGAGATTTACAAAAAGCAGTGGCCCAGCAGGACAGGGAGCCTTTTTTAAAAAATGAAACACCCAGCAGCCTTAGAAGTAATGGCAATGAAGACAAAGGAGGAACTTGGTTGTACTATCATTTGAATGATTACCAAGCTATATTTTCATTAATTTCATTAATCTTTTAAAAGAGAGGTTCTCACAGCATGAAGACAACTTTTTTCTTTCTGTAATAAGCAGAAAATTTAAATGAAAGTATAAAATGTAGCTCCCTCTAATCCAAATAGCATATCAGTAATGCTTGGGGATTTGAATAGGCCGTGGCTTTGTGATATTTATCTGTTTACTATTTTAAATACATTTTAATAAGTACAATTAGGCATTCTAACTAAAACTCTGGCTCTTTCTGCACTGAGGGATTGGGGGGGCGGGGGGGCGGTGCTTTATTATTATCCAAACTCTGAAGAGAAGCATCTAGGTATAGTAGATAGAGAGCTGTCCTTAAAGCTGCCAAAAAGACCTGTGTTCAAGTTCTGTCTCTGACAAATACCAACTCTGGAGCCCTGGGAAAGTGCCTGAATCTCTCAGTGATCTAGGTACTTAAGAGAGTCCATGTTGCAGAGAAGAATGCCAACCTGCATTGACAGAGAGGGCTTCCTAAAACCCAGTCCCTACCCCTTACTCTGGGGAACATCATATAAGTAAGCTATAATTACTGTACTTCATGGATTCCATGAAAACAGGACATTAGGTGAACCAACATTATGAGAGGCAGTTAAGGCTAAAACCACAATATGATAATGTTATAAAAATAGCTTAAAATTAGACCATAGCATAGCTAGACTGGATAAGGTTGCTTAGATACCTGAAAGTCCTGAGATTTCAGGGACCTGACACAGTGAGGCAGTTAAGAAAGGAGCCATGGGATTGGGAAGAGGCTGGCTAGACAGGAGTGTCAAGTTAAAACAGAAACAGATGGAGGCACATTGACTTAGAAAACCACAAATTACCATTATCTATGCTGCATTGTATTTTTATGTATTTTGTTAGACATTTCTCAATTACGTTTTAATCTGGTTTTTACTATACTTGAGAGTGACCCAAAAGCCTGTGCTTGACTTTCTAGTCTAGAGAGCGAGAAATAAAGACAGATAAAGACAATCTAGAATGGAGATGAAAAAAAAGTTAACTTTTTACTTCCCAGGAAACTTCTTATTTTTAGCTTAAGATGTAGGGAGAGATGAAGATTCTCAGAAGGGTTTAGACATATTTCTAACCTCCAGTCTCTCCCTATTTCCTAGTTCTCTCCTATAGACTGCAGACATGCCCAAATCATCCCATCCTTAAAAGACACTTTTTGCCCTAAAATCCACCTAGGTTACCATCAACTATCTCTCCTCCATTCCTTTTACCTTTGTAATATGACTTCTGACCTCATCAATAAATGGAAATTGCTTCCTCTTAACCAATGATTTTTATTGCTTTCTTGCCTTAGTTTCTTTTAACTGCAATATTTGAAAGTAGTTACTACCATCTTCTTTCCTCCTTTTCCTCTGAATTTTTGTGACCCTGATCTCTCTCTCTATCTCTCTGTCTCTCTCTCTCTCTCTCTCTCTCTCTCCCCGTCTCTATCTCTCTCTCTCCGTCTCTCTCTCTCTCTCTCACTATCTCTCTCTCTCTCTCTCCCCCTCCCCTCTCCTCATTCTATATCTGGCCATTCCTTCATATTCTCCTTTTCTAGATTATTATTCATGTCCTGTCCCCTAACCATGAGTGTATCATTCCCCTTTATATCTTTTTACAGTGATCTGTCATTTGCCAAAGACTCAGCTATCATATCAATAGATTCTCTATATCCAACAATATCTTTCTCCTGAGTTTTAGTTCTATTTTAGCAATTGTATATTATATATTTTGAAGGAATATCTCTCAGGCATCTCAAACTCAAGTAAATTCCAAAACTAAATTAATTTTCTTTCCCCTTAAACCAACCCTGTTCCTGAACTTCCTTGACTTTCCCATAACCCAGATTCACAAACTTGGAGTTATCTATGACCAAGCATATTTGTTACAAGGATTTGTTCTGTCTTTTCTTTTTTTTCCAACAAGGCTGGGATATAGGAGAAAAATAAAATGAATGCTTGCTAATTGAAAAAAAATAAATTCAACAATAAGGAAGGCCATAGAGAAAACAAAACTTGGCCTAGAGAAGATAAATAAATTTTAAAAATTAACACTTTTCCATTAGTTCATACAAACAACTTCTTGACATTAGTGAGATGGAAATTTATTAGCCAAATTTCAGCCAATACTTTTGTACATTTTGTGAGTGGAATTGAAAAATGTGTATCCTGATTCAGTGAACACAGCCGGTACGATATTTCTTCTATTTATATCTTTGTGACTTAGAACAGCCAGTAAAACCAAGAATCAAAATAAACTGAGAACTAGACTTCTGAATCATTGTATCATAAAGCATTAAATCAAGATTTTCAAAAAGAGTGAAGTGTATTCCATTCCATTGTTCTCACCAAAAAAAAGCATTACTGATAAAATTTAGTGAAAATAAGTTTTGTATGCCATGGATAAAATGAAAATTTTTAATGGTAATTTTATGTTTATGTCATTCTTTTCCATTTCTATTTTTGTGTGGGTTCCATAAATTATATAACATATTAATATGATAGCACATATATGTAATTTACAAATTAAGAAATATATGTTGGGGTGTGATTTGATAATTTTTCATAGGAGTACATGATTTGAAAAATTTAGAGGAGGAACTTTAAAACTGTACATACCCTCTTACCCAGCAATGCTGTTACTAAGTCTGTATCCCAAAGAGACCAAAGAAAAGGGAAAAAGATATATTTGTACAAAAATATCTATAGCAGCTTTTCTTGTGATGGCAAAGCATTGGAAATTGAGGGATGCCCAACAATTGGGGAATAGCTGAATAATTTGTAGCATATGAATGTAATGGAATATTATTATACTCTAAGAAATGATGAGCAGGATGGTTTCAGAAAAAACCTAGGAAGACTTATATGAACTGATACAAAGTGAAGTGAGCAGAACCAAGAGAACATTGTATATAGTAAGAGCAGTACAGCAAGGATGAACAACTGTGAAAGACTTAGCTACCCTGATCAAGAAAACGATCCAAGACAATTCCACAGGATCCACAATGAAAAATGCTATCTCCAGAAATTGAACTGATGAACTCTGAATGCAGATTAAAGCATAATTTTGTTTTTGCTTTCTTTATTTTTCTTGGGTTTTTGTTAGTTTTTTTTTGCAGTATGGCTAATTTGGAAATACAGTTTTCATGACTCCACTTGTATAATTGAGATCAAATTGCTTACCTTCTCAAGGAGGGAAAGAACAAATTTGGAACTAAATTTTTTTAATGAATATTAATTTTTACATGTAATTGGAAAATATTTAATGAAATAAAGTTTTTAAAATAAGAAAAAATTAAAAAAAACTTGGAAGCTACTATGTCAAAGTACAAAACTAAGGGACTCGACTTTAGATGGTGGCTTGGTTAAAATAGAGAATAAGCATTTTATATGGCACCTACTATGTGCCAGGACCTGCGCTAAGCATTTTAATTTTTAACAGATCTCATTTGATCCTCACGCCAATCTGGGGTGGGGGAGGGATTATCATGCCCATTTTACAGATGAAGAAACTGAGGAAGACTGAGATTAAACAACTGATTCAGGAGTCTCAGAGCTAATAAGTGTCTGAGGTAGGTTTAGGACTCAGGTCTTCTGATTCTAGGTTCAGTACTCTATCCCTAGTACTACCTAGTAACCTCTAAATATATTAATAATACTCTTCAGAAATAACATTGGTCAGGGAAACTTTGTGAGAGATAAGCCTGTATTTATGTTGTGGTACTTAAGGGGTCCTTGGGTTGCTAGAAGCATTGTGGTTAGTAATCAGTAAGAGCAGATTTGAATCCTGACAGACACAAGCTGTGGTGATTCTGGATACCTCACCCTCTCTTCCCTAAAATGAAGGGATTGGATGAGACGCTTCCCAGGATTCTTCTGGCTGTAAATCTATGATCCCCAAATCACTCTATTAACAAACATTTAGTAGGGATACAAAGAATGCTTCCTTTGTAGGGAGACACAAGCAGAATCTACAAGATCAATTCCAGGTAATTTGGGGCAGGAGAGGAACTAGCAGCTTGGGACATTGAGATAGGTCTGATATATGAGGTGGGAGAAAATTAGTCTGAGAGGTGGAAAGGAAGAGGAAGCGCAATCTGGGAATGGAAGGTAGGCATGGAGCAGAGCACAGGCTCAGACACAGAAACAGGAATTCGAATGCCATGTATGACCAACAGCAAGACATCTAGCTTAGGTGGTTTGTAAAGAGCTGGAAGGAGACTGGAAAGACAGATCTATGGCATCTTGTAAAGGACTTTAAATCCAAGAGAAGTTGACATTGGATCCTAGAGGCAACATGAGGGCTCCAAAATTTTTTGAGCAACAGCACAAAATCTTATGGCCAGACCCGTGCTTGGGTTACTACTTGATCAGGCAACAGCAGGGGGGGTACATGCTCTTATGTTCAACACCTTTACCCTACCTTAATGCTGCATAGTGAACATCTCCCACAGGGCTCGAATGCAGGCACCTTGGATTTGCTCCTACTCCTTGGGTAAGACCTCCCCAGGGCTGTGGGTTGTTTCATATTCATTGACACTCCAAGTATTTGTTACCACAATTAGTGTGTATAAGTAATACAAGATCTCCTGGGTTTTATCTGTGAGTTTTGGACATTTCTTCACTGATTAATGAATCTCTTCTGCATCTTTTTCTCTCCCTCCCCCCAAACAGTTGTAATTATTTGGATTATTTGTCACTTTTTTCCAAGTGATATTTCAATCTGTTGAGAAAAATAATGGGCGCTTACT
This sequence comes from Pseudochirops cupreus, assembly GCA_028627135.1. Classification (NCBI taxonomy): domain Eukaryota; kingdom Metazoa; phylum Chordata; class Mammalia; order Diprotodontia; family Pseudocheiridae; genus Pseudochirops; species Pseudochirops cupreus. Next base: position 28,472,530 of record CM053580.1, read on the forward strand.
CACCAGATCTATTTACCCAGCATTTCTTGAAAAATTAACACATATGGCAGAAAGGGGATTACAGACCACAAGGTTGGTACATTTTCATCAAAGGGTTCAGAAAATAAAGCATAAAATTGGAGGAAAATGTTTTTTAGATACACATCTTTTTTTTTCTTTTTTCTCCATGACTCCTTTAAATTTCCTTTATTGTAAATACACTTCCTGTCATTTGTGCTACTTTCATAAGATAAGCTGGGTAAATACACCCAGCTTTGGCTCTAAAAAGCTATGGAATAACAAGGACCATCACCCTTTCTTCAGGAAAGGCTTAGCTCCGGAAGCCATCAGGTCTCATATAAATATAAGTCCTAACCCCAACCCCTCAAATTTGTTTTATATAACACTTGAATGCATCCTGTACTCTATACTCTTAATTAATATACTCTTGATTAATAATAATACTCAATTAATAATATGCTCTTAATACTATACTCTTAATAATAACAGCTAATATTTATGTAGCATTTTAATGTTTACATAGTGCTTTACTTATCTGATCTCATTCCATCTTCACAATAATGATGCAATTATTTATTAGTCTCATTTTCCATATTATTGAGACAGTTTAAATTATTTGCCCAAGACAGCATAGCCATGAAGGATATGAGGCTAGATTGAAACTCCAGCTATGACTCCACTTGGGTCCAGTAGCCTGTCTACTACCCCAAGAAACCAACAACAACAAAGCTTTTCATAGGATCCTGGATTCAGAGGTGCAAGGAACCTTAGGCATCATATAAATTCAATCCCCCCATTTAACAGATTAGAAAACTGGGGTCCAGAGAAGTTAACTCACTTGTCCAAAGTTATACAGGTAAAAATTCAAAGTAAAAATATTTTATGTTATAACTTTTCTGAATTTATTTTTATCATATGCCAAACACACTTTTCCTTTCAAACCCACCTCATACTTTGGGACATCCTATATTCTGACTGCTATAGTAAATGGTTAATTCCTGGACTGACACCCAAGTTAAAACTAGGAATGAAAGTGCATTAGGACTTACCATTAAGGGATACTTAGAGGAATAAGTATTTATATAGCCAGTCACTGTGCTAAACTTAGCTAACACTTTTTGTAACCAGAAGGAGAAAATATAGTAATCACTATTTCAGAGTTTGAAATACGATTTATCATTACTCATACAACTTAAGCATACATTGTAAGGCTAGATCACAAATATGCCTCAGTTTACCCACCTAGAACATTTTTGTCTGTATCCTGAAAAGGCACAGAAGAGTTTTTTTTCTCCATTGTGGTGTAAGCTCCTTGAAGGCAGGGACCATGTTTTTGCCTTCCTGTGTATATTCAGTGCTTAGCACAGGACCTGGCATATGGTAAACTCTTAATAAATGCCCATTGACTGGCCAGCTATAGCTAGGAGGAATCACAGAGGCCTTCTAGCTCAATCTCTTCATTTTATAGATGAGTAAAATCTGAGGCCTAGCGAGATTAAAATAGTAGCTCAAGGTCACACAGGTGGCAATCAATGAGGTAGCATTTAAGTCAGGTTCTCTGACTCGTACCTCCTGTAAGAGTCTTTTCCTGATGCCCCCACAGAACAGAACCTTTCTCTGCAAGGTTATCTTCCATATTTGCCTCCCCCATTGTAATGTGAGGCAAAGACCAACCACTTTTTTTGTCTTTCTTTTTATCCCAAGAATTTAACACAATATCTAATACATGGTTCAGTTTGCAGGTTTTTTCAGTCTTAATTGACTCTTCATGACGCCATTTGGGGTTTTCTTGTCAAAGGTCCTGCAGTGGTTTGTCATTTCCCTCTCCAGCTCATTTTAGAGATGAGGAAACTGAGGCAAACTTATTTAAGTGACTTATTCAGGGTCAGAGAGCTAGTAAGTGTCTAAGGCCGGATTTGAATTCAAGTCTTCCTGACTCTAGGCCCAGCCCTCTGCCAATTGGGCCACCTAGCTCCCCTTTGTATGTTGTCTTCTCCTATTAGAATGTAAGCTTCTTGAGGTCAGGGATTGTCTTTTCTGCTTGCATTTAGCTCTCCAGTCCTCAGCACAATGCCAGGCATATAGGACATACTTCATAAATGCTTGGTCCGTCTGTCTTGTCAAAATGCACAAAGAAAGGAAGGGACAAATCCAAGATTCAAATCCCAGTACTTCTACTCCAAATTCTGAGTTTTTTCCAATATACAACATCATCTCCTATTTACCAACAGTCACTAACAAGTATAATTGCCATCAGTTAAAGGCAAACAGTACAGTAGATCAAAAACACAAGCATTAACACACCCACAGTCTTACCCAAATTATAGATTGTTAGCCAGTTTGTGCATTGACAGTCATACATCCACCTTTACCAGGACTCTGAGATCAAGAAAGGCCTTTTAAATATCACACAATTTGAACCCTACTTACCCTTCCAAATTCTTCTATTTTTAGAAACCCCACTCTGTGAAAGCTTCCTCAAAAACAACTCCATGTCCAAACCAAAGACACCCCCAAGCTGCCTCTGCATTTAGCACCATAACACCTAGTAATTTTGGTTTTGTAGTTGTAACTGACTTTTCCTATCTAAAACACCAAACCCAAAGTCTACAAGACTATTCAGGAGTTAGCCAGGTGACTCTTATACCACTCCTAAATTGTCATAGGACTTATTTTTTTATCACAGAAGTGTCATTACAACCTGGACCAAAAAAGAAAAAAAGAGACAGTTTTCCCACTCCAACCTGCATAGGCATCAAACCAACAACCCAAATTCTCTATTTATAAACTAGCATTTTAATGTCTGCTAATGCTCTGCTAAAAAGTTTTTTGGAATAAAGTTAGGGAACTTTATAAAACAAAGTAAGTAGCAAGAAGTGAACTAGATAGACAAAAGGTCTTTTGACTTCAATTCTAATGCTCTTTCTTTGGTATCATCTTGTGTAAGAGATAGCCTTCCATGATAACAGTAACAACATCAGTAATAGTAATATGGTGGCACAGTAGAGAGAGTGCTGGGTTTGGAATCAGGAAGACTCATCTTCATGAGTTCAAATTCAGCCTCAGACACTAAGTGATTCATCCAGGGGTTAAACAGCTAGTAAGTGTCTGAGGGAGGATTAGAACTCAGGCCTTCCTGATCCTAAGTTCAGTGCTCTATACACCTTTCCATGTAGCTGCATCTGTATATGTTGACAGCATTACATTATAGCCCAGTGGTTCTCAACCTTCCTAATGCCACGACCCTTTAATACTCATATGTGGGCGTATCTGCATGTGGGTGGACCCACCTGGAGATGGATAGAGGAGCAGCGTCTTGGTTCCTAAGACCATGGGAAATATGTGTTTTCCGATGATCTTAGGCAACCCCATTCAACCCTCAAAGGGGTCGCGACCCACAGGTTGAGAATCACTGTTCTAGAGGGTATTATCTGGTGTTGATAATGGAAGGTGATGTGTCCTTGTGAGGGATAATAACAGCTGATGGATTCGAAAATGACTGCGTGAAAAGGTGGAGACAAATCCCTGACCCATCAATCGATCAATCAACAAGCACTTATTGAGGACCTACTTTATGCCAAGGACTATGCAAAGACCAAAACTACACATTCCTCACCCTGCAAGGGGCTCCCATCCTATCATGGGAGACTATACGTGTCCATAGTATAGAAGTGTATATAAAATGGGAGGTGAGATCATGATGAAGGTTAACATTTAGAGGACTAGTTAGATGGTTCAGTGGATAAAGTGCTGCACCTGGATTCAGGACATCTGAGTTCAAATTCAGCCTCAGACACTTACTAACTGTGTGACCTTGGAGAAGTCACTTAACCTCGGTTTACCTTACCTAATCCACCAGAGAAGGGAATGGCAAACCACTCCTATATTTTTGCCAAGAAAACCACTGGACAGCATTGGTGTGCTATGGTCACAAGAGTCAAACCTAACTAAATAGAGCGCTTACTGTGTGCTACACATTATGCATACAAAACAAACACAAGATGCAATCATTGGCAGGTTCTTGAATTGTGGAAACTGACATACGTTGATCAGAATTCTTTAGTGTTAAATTCCCATCCTGAGGAAAGTATCAAGAGAGTAAGTGGGGCACTTGAATTCTTTACCTGTAGGAGGAAGAAAGAGAAGTAGGAAATAATAGGAAAAGGTGGTACAATGGATAGAGCTGTGGACCAGGAGTCAACAAGGACTCATTTCAAATCCAGCCTCATACTGACTAGCTGTATGACCCTGGCCAAGTCAACTTAACCTATTTGTTTCAGTTTCCTCATCTGTAAAACAAAGGTAATAATCATACCTCCAAGGGCAGTCATGAGGATCAAATGAGAAAATCTTTGTAAAGCACTTGGCACTGAACCTGGCACATAGGAAACACTATGATCTTGGCTATTGTCATTATTATTATTATTATTAAAAGAGTAAGGAAATGTGCTTGGGAATAAATTTGGGGTACCTTATGAGGAATTATTACAACCGTTTGAAAAAGTAGAACCAGATTTGGAACTTGAAATACTGTCAAAAGGCACCAAAAACTCTAAGGGATCCATGATCTCATTAAGTTGGAAGTTCTTTCCAGTGATCACAACCCATCCATCCCTGTCCATCCATCAAAGAAAATTCCCTACTCATCAATCACTAAGGTAAGCTTGTGGGGTTAGTCTTTTTCTCTTTTCTTTTTTTTTGTGAATATGGTAAAATGGGTCACCATAAAATAAGCTTCCATCACTAAGTGGCCATTGGACTGGGGATGAGCCTCTCCAGACTTAGCTGGGTGGGTCTTCCTGAAGCAGGCATGGACTCTTGCAGGGACTTTCCTTCAAACCTTTCCAGCATAGTCAAACATGGCAGAGCTCGTACTCCACTGCCATAGAACCTGGGCCCACCTCCACACCCAAAGGAGACGTCCTGAGACAACAGATTTTTTTTTTAATGGAAAAGGAATCTACAGACTTTTATAGCAAACTCTTTTTACCCATCAAGAACAGTGGAGTGTCATCTTCAACTCCTCACTTTTACCCCATATGTCTAATCTGCTGCCATCACAAGATCTCTTGTAAATGTCTCCTTCCATTCACTTACATAGCTTTGAATCTATTCAGGCTTCATTACTTCTTACATAGAATATTGCAAGAGCTTCTAGCTCGTCTCTCTGCCTCAAATCTCTCTCCATTTCAATCCTTCCTCTCTTCAGCTGCAAAAATGACTTTCTTAAAGTGCAGATCTAGCCATTTTAACCCCTACTGTTCAGATTACATCTAGGATAAGATATTAAGTCCTTGGATAGGAATTCAAAGCTCTTCACAACCTCGTCCATTCCTACTTTTACAATCTTTTGACACTTCATTCCCCTCCACACATTCTCAAGTCCTGCTGGCTCCTGCCTGTTGTTCCTCATATATGAAACTCCATCTTCCTAGCTTCCTTTAAGTCCCAATGAAAATCCCATCTTCTACAAGAAAACTTTCCCAAACCCTCTTATTTCTACTGTCTTCTCTTAATTATTTACTATTTATTCTTCATATAATTTATTTGTACATACTTGTTTACTTATCTCCTCCATCATATTATGAGCTCCTTGAAGGAAGAAACTATCTTTACGTCTTTTTGTATCCCCAGTACCTGGCATATAGTAGGCTTAATAAATTAAGAAAAAGTAGTGAATCTTTCCTCTAGATCTCCTGACATTGCATCAATACCAATAGAGCACATTTACTTACTAAATATTTAATGTGGGTTGCCTTGGTGATACAGTGAATAGCACATCAGCCCTGGAGTCAGGAGGACCTGAGTTCAAATCCAGCCTCAGGCACTTAACATTTACTAGCTGTGTGACCTTGGGCGGGTCACTTTTAACCCCAATTGCCCTGCCTTTCCACTCCGAAAAGCAAAAATAAATGAATGAATGAACAAACAAACAAATAAATAAATGGATGGATAAACAAATAAATAGATGAATAAATGAATGAATATTTAATGACTGACTGATGTCCTATTTCTTTGCTTTTGTAATGGCTGTCCCCCAAACCTGGGATGTTCTCCCTCCTTATTTCTTCCAATTACCATCCCTGGCTTCCTTCAAAACTCTATGACTATGGCCTATGCAGACAATGGGCTTTATCCACTATAAATAGACAGATAGATAGACAGACGGACAGATATAGATAAATATCCGTAGAGATGTATAGATAGATATCAACAGAGATATATAAATAGATATCGATGGAGATATGTAGATAGATGTTAATAGATAGAAGATAGATATAAATATCAATAGATAGATAAATGAAAGATATAGATAAATATCAATAAATAGATGATAGGTATAGATATAAATAGCTTGATGACATATAGAGATATCAATAGATAATAGACACAGATATAGATAGATGATAGATAGACAATAAATAGATGATAGATGGATAGATAGATAGATACATGATAGATAGAAATATAGATGGATGGATAGATATATGATAGATAGATAGATAGATTGATTGATTGATTGATTGATAGATAATAAATAGATGATAGATAGATAGATAGATAGATAGATAGATGGATGGATAGATAAATGATAGATAGATACATAGATAGATGATAGATTGATAGAGGAGGGGGGGGAAGCATCAAGAAGGTGGCATAGAAGCAGGAAAACACTGTGGCTCCCACTATAACCACCTCAAATACCTATAAACTATGACTCTAAACAAATTTTAGAGCTACAGAACCCAGAAAGCTACAGAGAGAAACAAATGTCTCATTGAAGGCAGCCTGGCAGACCGGCAGGAAGGGTCAATCACAGCACATTGGGAGCCAAGACGAGCCCTGCATGAGCCCGCGGTTTTAGCACCAGGGCAGCCCCAACCAGCAGTTGCTGGAGAATTCAGGAGAGTGGATCACCAGCAGCTGCGGCGATTTCCAGAATTATCAACCAATAAATGCCAAAGACAAAAGATCAATGGAATTTTGCTGGATGTGGGGGGGGCAGAGTGTGGTCCAGCCACTACCCTTGGAGCAAGAGCAGAGGAAGTGGTGGCACATGGCTGCTTCAGAGCTCCCAGCCTGCAGCATTACAAAAGCAATCATTCAGAGGCTAAGTGCTCTTGCCTTAACCTGCCTGGATCTGGATCATATTCTTGAGTGGAGGTCCTGGGTGTGTGACCAGTGAGCCGGAGTTTGTAGGGGCTGTAGAGGTGGTACCCTCCTAGGCATCTGTGAAAACTCCAGCTATTTGGAACAAAGCTCTCCCCTCTAGGAAGACTTCTACTGTGGCAAAGAGCTCAAAAGTCAAGTAATTGAGTGGCAACATGAGCAAGCAAAGGAAGCACAGCCATACAACTTTAGATTCCTTTTATGGGGACCAAAAGGATCAAAGCATGGAAGAGAAAGAAGACAACACTGTTCAGAACTCTTGCACCAAAAGCTTCCAAGAAAAATATGAACTGGTTACAGGCCATGGAGGAGTTCAAGAAGGATTTTGAAAATCAAGTAAGAGAAGTGGAGGAAAAATTGGGAAGACAAATGAGAATGATGCAAGAAAATCATGATAAGAGAGTCAACAACCTGACTGAAGAAAATAACACCTTAAAAATAGACTAATTCAAATGGCAAAAGAGGCCCAAAAAGCCAATGAAGAGAAGAATGCCTTAAAAAGCCAAATTAGCCAGATGGAAAAAGAATTGCAAAAGCTCACTGAAGAGAATA
>CM053580.1:28480751-28528203 GCA_028627135.1 Pseudochirops cupreus
GTTTGCACCTTCCACACTTAGCACTACTAAGTGCTAAGTATCCTGCTAAACTGATTACTATTACATATAGCCAGGAGTGTGCAACTGTCCCAAGATAGCCTATTGTTAAATTTTCAGCATGAATATGTACACATCAGAAATCAGCAAATGCTATAAATCTTGGCTTGGTTTTATATTTCACTGATTATCTGCACTTGACAAGTGATAAAGAAAATGTTAACAATGAAGATCAGACTTCAAAATTCATCATGTATGCGTGCTCTCCCTGTAGAAAGCTGGTCATTAAACATTTAACATCACATCCTTGGGTTTAACCATTCTTGCTAACTTCATTTTCTTAAATGTAATTTCTTCATATGGCATATTAGAGATGGAAATATGAAATACCACATGTAGTGATTCCATTGTCCACTATATGATGAAAACAAATTGCTAAAGAAATGGAAGGAAATCTGTTTCATTTTTCTTCTATTTGTTGTCTTTCTAGTTTTACATATATGTGTAATATATACATGTATATATATATGTACATGTATATGTACACGTACATATACATACACACATACATATACCGATATATGTAGTATGTACATACATATATGGGTGTGTGTGTGTATCTGGATTAGATGGATCTCAAAGAAATATTGCTTCAGACTTTTTCCTTTTGATTATTGTTCCATTATTTCATGAAGTGGTCCTGTAGGCCACTTTGCAAGCATACCAGCTCTTTCCTGATTGAGATTGTTTTGTTTTATGTTGTCTGCCCTTTACAACAATTAAGCTTCAGTGGGAAATGATAACAATCAGAGTCAATTTCTTTTAATTTGTCCATTTTCCATTATTCTATGTTAACAACATATTTGAATAAGCCAAATTGGATCTCTTGCATTTGCATTCACACTCTATCTTCATCTTGTATGCTAGTTTCATATTGATTTTGACTTTTACTTTAATCTATCAATAATATGACCACACACAAATAGCTGACTCAGAAGTGAATGTCATACGAGTAATTAGTCACTTCATATCTTTTAAGATGCAGTCAATTTTATAGTTTGCAATGTTCTATTCTCCCAATTTTCAATGCCTTCTGACTCTTCTTGAAGAAAATATTCCTGGCAACTCATCATGGATCTTCTGAGTTTACACGTCTTTGGCTTTCTTCACTTATTAATCTTGAGCCATATTCGTCAATATATGTTTTTTCATCTTCCTCAGTGCCCACCTTGCCAGTGAAGACAATACCATCAACACATGTCTTGACATGGAAACTTATTATTTTCTTAGAATTTTTCTTCTGTCAGTGGCATCAAATTTGGTAAATATGCTGCAAGCATCTTCATTGTGGTCTTTTAGCTTATTCTTTTTATCACTATTTCAAGGAAAACCAAATATCTAATAGAATGATGTTTTCTTTGACTTTGGTTATGTATTGAAGAAGGACTTCTGAGCCATCTTCATAATCAGCTGAACTCCAGTTTCATTTATTATGATGTCAGTATTGATTTGAATTTTATTCTTCCTACCACATCAGCTCATTAATCATTGGACAAGGATGTCACTTTTAGGGTTTAATGCTTAAGTTAATATTTATTGGTCTTCCAAAACCTATGTGATTCTTAGTATCCTCTGACATTTTTTTTTACCAACATCACCACTATCAATGGAGAAGCAGAATGACTGAGATCAATTTTTTTTTTTTTACTTCATAGTTTTCCTAGTAGAGGAATTTATCTGGTCATATGAGGCTTGTCCTCAGACAGCAGATAAAGGCTATTGGTTGGTCTATACTTAAATCTCTGTATCTTCTAGAAACTCAACTCAGTTGGCATAGTTTTTGGGAATTTAGGGTTACCTCCAGGGAATAATATGGCATCAGAGTAGGATTTTTATAGAATAAATCTTCCATGCCTAGAAAAATAAAGACGACCAGAAGTGATGAGTTCCCCTTAATTTGACTGGCCATTACTCAATAAAAGCCACATAGTCTCTGAGCAGCCCCAAAAGTTCTTTTCTACCAAAAGTTATGGTGGCAGAACTTTTCTGTATAAAACTCTATACTAATATTCTCTGCCTGATTTATTGAAGCCACTACTCTGGGAAAGGGTTTGGCAGTAGAATTGATCTTGTTTCTTTTCCCCAGTCATTTGACTGGTGAGATGAACTACAGAGAATTATTTTTTTTTCCATGAAGAGAGAGTGCGTGAGACATTTAATGAAGACCAGCAAGCACACACACACACATACATACACACATACTTGGGTGGATAATTTCCATCTTAATAAAGCATGCAAACACATAAAAGTAACTTTTATATATTGATTATATAATTGTCATCTCTGTGCCCAATGGCATAAATACACATGGATTATAATAATAATAATTATATAATAACTGACATTCATATAAGATTTTAAGATTCATACTTAAAGCAAATGACTTTATATATGTGTGTATATGTGTATATGTGTGTTATGTTAATTTTTGCAAAGCTCTTGATACATGAATTATCTCATTTTATTCTAGTCAGTGCCTACACCTTATAAGACCAGTCAGGCCTTCCATATAGCCCTCAGAGAAGAACTAAAAGAGAAAGAAGAAAAAATGACTACTACTTGGTACTACTATTGGTATTCTGGGGTATAAAGAGAGAATAATGAGAGAATAAGGAGCTACTATCAATATGCATCCTTGGAGTAAGTAAAAATTGAGTGTTAGTGAAGAGACAGTAAAAAGAGAATCCCTAGAAGAACTGTGTATCTTTCAAAAGTCTACAACTGACATTTAGGGTCTCTGTGCTTGCTATTTGGCTGCCCCAAGAATTGAAGGTAATAACACATAATTTGCATTCCAGAGTTATCCCACCTTTTTAGCAGAGAGGCCAGTTTTGAATAGAAGAGGACCAAACCTTTAAACAACAGAAAATTATCCCCTCAATCCATTCACACAATTTATTTCTGTCCACTTTTTATGAGACGTATTCTGGCTGGATCTGAATGGGAAAGGGTTGTTATTATGGATACCCCATTCCAAATAGCCAAGAAGTAATGAGATGTTGGTTGATAATTATGGTATTGCCAAAAAAAACTAACATGTCAGATGTCTAACAAACAAAATATACAACTTAGTATTTAGAGTAAAATATGTATAGATGATACAGTAGATTGAGCAATGAACTTGGAGTCAGGAAGACTTATCTTCCTGAGTTTAAATCTGGACTCAGAAACTTACTAGATGAATCACCCTGGGTGAGTCATTTTTACCATTTTTGCCTCAGTTTTCTCATCTGTAAAATGAGTTGGAGAAAGACAATGGAAAACTATTCTAGTATCTTTGCCAAGAAAACCCCAAATGGGATCATTCAGGGTTGGACATGACTGAAGAATGATTGAACAGCAACAATAGTGACCTAGGTACTTATTCCAACACCTGGATTGACAGAAATCCAGGTAAAAAAATCTAGGGGCTTTATTTGAACACAATTTTAATTTCAGGCATTAGTATGTTGTAGCTAGTAAATAATTGGATCAATAGAAGTAATGTAATCCCAATCATAGTACAATATAATCCCAGTACATGCAGTAGAAAGTGGCACAAGATCCTTTCAACTTAGGAACCTTTTGCTAGCATAGAACCTTCAATGGTGGGTGTTTTGGGTATTCATGATTATGAATTCAGGGCAAGCACCATGTCAGGTCGTTCTCTACCAAAAGATCAGGTAGCAACTATAAACCCATACAGTCAATCATTTAATCGAGACATGATATTTTATAGATAAAAGTAAATATTTATGACTAAATACATAATACTTAAAGACATAAGTAAAAAATGGAAGAAATCAAGTAACAGAATTACTGTGAAGCTCCATATTTTAATTGGCTCTAAGATCCTTTAGACTCTAATGTCAGTGGGAAAGGTAACATAACATTTCCTGGACAACTTGCACTCTGAGATGAAGAAAGTGCCTATGCCTATAGCCCTTGTAGTTTCACTTCCTGACAAGCAGTCATGCTTCAGTTTCTCCTTTTCAGCTACCCGTCTGGTAGATCTTCGGGGTGATCCCAGGCTGTCTTTGCTTCTGCTTTTCTAATCTTTCTCCATCACTGTCATTTGCTGCTGTGGTTTCTTCTTGGTGGCGTAGGGGGTAGTATCATTGCTCTTTTTTAAAGCAGTCCTGTTCCAATATGCCTCATGGCCTAATCAACACATCTTCAGCTCCCTTACTGGATTAGATCTTATCAGATTCTATTCGAGAAATGTCACCCAGGCAGGAAGACTTTTCTACTATTTCCCCTTCTCCCATCACCCTTAGTCCTTAGCCTCATTTCTGGGTGGGTCAGGGAATAGGGATGTGATAGTCTTGAGTAGGCTGCATTTGAAGGAGTGGTTGGCTTCTCTTTATTAAATGGTTAAAAATTACTAAAATAACACTTTTCTTTGGTCTTCATTGGTTCCTAAAGCAATTTAAAATAACAATTTAAAATTGGTTATATTCCTCACTTATCTTCTGCCACATGCATTATTTTTTCCTATCAGAGTATCAGCAGTATAGTAGGAAGGAAAATGCAGACACTATTCATGTCTATATTTATTAGTATTGGGCAAGCATTTATCTATAGGTATATACAGACACACATGTATGCATATATATAATATATTTATATACATATGCATATACACACATGAATACATACACATATGTATATGCAGCAGCATGCTCATAAATATTTAACAACCAACTCTCTGGGCAAAAAAGCAGGTTGCACTTCTAAGTTAGATATGCATTATTAACATCTTCCCCATCCCTTTCTTAAATCTAGATAATCATGAGTAAAATCAAGCTCTGATTTGTAGCATTTGCTGATTTCTGAGGTTTAAAATCTTACACAATATATTAACAATTGTAAATCCAAGCTGGCTCTAGCATACATGTTTATATGTGTGTGGTGTAGATGCATGTAAATGTATAGGGGATAAAGACTGGACCTATGCTTTTCACTGCAATAGACAACTCTTGGATAAACAGCCTTACTCTCCTGACTCAGATCAATCCTTTCTCTGCAACTTATCATCTTAGTTGCTTAGAACCCTTAGAAGTTAGGTGACTTTCCTAGGGTCACCAACCTGCCAGAAGCTGACTTGAACCTAGGTCTCCCCAGCTTTAAGCCACCTATTATACCATTCTACCTCTTTAAATATTTCCTCCACTCATTCATTGATTCAAAAATGTATTTTTGACAGGTAAGAAATTCAACAGTTCTCTTCCTTGAATTTTTCATTTAACGAAAGATTTAGGATAATGAACTTCTCTTTGTCAGATTCTGGACTTTTATTCAAGGGAGGGGAGTTTTCCATGCATCTAGTGTCTAGTACACTGCTGTCTAAGTGATCCAGAATTGATTCTACACTTAAACATAGACTTTTGGAGTAAGTAAGACTAGAAATAAAATTTAATGGAATCAAATCCTCCAGGAAGATTTCAGTTTCTCCTGATCTTTCTTTCTCTTCCTCTTGGCATGTATATGTAAGAAAGGTCAGAATTCACATCTTTTGGGGATCTCTCTTGTGCTATTATAATACCTGGCACTCATATAGTACTTTCTATATGTTATTTTGTATTACCCTTGCCACAACACCAGGACATAGGTAGTATAGACTTTACTAAAATGGGCATCCATTTTCCATGTGAGGACATTGAGGCTCAGAGAGGGAGAGGAACTTGCCTAAGGTCCTTTGGCTAGTAGATACAGAGACAGAACTAGAATTGAGGTCTTGGAACTCCAGAGCTAGTGGTCAGTCCACTATGCCATGGTGCTACTCCTAATATAGAGGAGTAGCAGATGTTAACAGTGTAACTTCAGGGCAAATGTGTTAGCATTCTTTTAGCCTAAAAGGAGAAAGGAGAAACTGAGGGACAAGCTTCTGAAATTATAACTAGATTAAGAAGTTTAGGATTGGGAAACAGAATGGAAGCTATTTAGGAAAACAGAGTATAATTTTAAAAACAAGATCAATATTTTAATGTATTCTCACCCAGAACATTCCTTCCTTCTTCAATGTAAAAGACAATGGAGAGATACTTGGTAGGTAAAAGAAAGGCTGTGACATGTTAGATAGGATCAGGGGTTAGGTCTGTGGTTTCATTGATATAGGGAATGACCAGTGAGGAAACTCCCTCTACTAATGCAGCTTGGTGTCTGTAACTAGAAGTCTTAGAGAGTTACCTGGGACAATGAGAGCTCCAGCATGAAACCGGGTATTTCTGGTCCTAAGGCCAATTCTTGATGAACTTAACAGTTAGGAAAGCAGGGGAATTTGATCTATTGAGGCAATAAACTCTTGTTAAAACCCCTGAGGAGGATACACCAGTCTTTCCCCCATTCTGAGCTGCCCAGATCCACACACTTATATAAGTAGGCTATCTTAGATTTCTGGGCTGGCATTTCAAAAGTGGTCCTGATATAGTTAATGATTGTCATAAGGACAAATAAGATTTATGTGATCTGTGTCCTATGGGAGAAAGCAACATAGTTCTTAGAAGTCTGGTTATCTGGCCTGTTTTCCTTATGTGTCTATTATGTATTCTCTTGTGTTGAATGTGGCCTGGGGAGATTCCTTGGTAATGTTTTAAGCTGGTGGTCTGAAGCCCATGATCTAAAGGCACAGCATATAGCAGGGGGCTTGGTCAGAGATTAATGACAGTATTACAGGGTCAGTGATGGCCATGCCCTTGTCAATGCCATCTGAACCCTTCCCAGTGTTCTTTGTTGCACCCATGCCATGGATCATGGGACCCTTGTAGTCAGTAACTGCAGGAGCCTCGTAACACCATTAACATATTAACACATTAACACATTCATTTCTGCCTACCGTGTTCAACAAACTAACATTTATCAAAGTGACTTAAAAAGTAATAAGGAAATAAACATTTTGGCTAATCACGACTCAGGTGTGGATCTGGATCTTCAGGCTACAAATTAAAGCAAATTCAGCTCAGGCAGTGGGTATATCACATACCTAACGAGGCATTAACTCTGAAAGCAGCACTGAGCGAAATGGAACTTGAAAGCACAACTCAGAACGATGCAGCATGACCTTGGACCACTGGGAAACACAAGCAGGAGATAACTTGAGGTGATCCTTATCCTTTATAAATGAAGTGGCCCTTTCAGAGCAGAAGCTTCAAAGAGAACATAAGTCATGGGGCCAGGATTGCAATAGCACCTGGTTCCATGGAGGCCGATCTAATGTAGAAAACATGGAAAGGGCTCGAGAGTCTATTTAACCACTCATGAATAAGGAAGATCATCAGAATTACCATTGAATACCAATGTGTTATATATTTGTACACACACACACACGCACACACACACACACACACATACACGCACACACACACACACACACAGAGGAAGCATGGCAGAGTAGATAGAGATATTGCTTTGAAAGCAGGTTGAACTGAGTTCAAATCCCCTTTTCAACTTATACTAGTTGTGTGACTATGAATGGGCAAAATCTCTCAGTGTCCAAATACCGCTCTAGGACTATAGATTGCAGAGGTGCTGGACTTTATTGCATGTAGTTTCATCCCAAGAGTTCATTATACTCATTGAATCCTAGGTCTAGGTTGAATTCCATACTTTACACACACACACACACACACACACACACACACACACACACACTTCTGTCAAGTCTTACTCTAATGTTTCTAATGTGGGCCATCAGTGACTGGGTTCACTATAGAACAAGTCGAGCTAGGTTGAGCCATGTTGGAAAGTATAAAGGAATGAATCAACAAGCAGTATATATCACATTGTAGTATATGCCAGGTACGAGGTGAGGCACTGTTAGGCACTGGGGATACAAATACAAAGGAGATATGGTCCCTGCCCTCAAAGAATTTACATTCTAATGGATGAGGCAACAAATAAAGTGAAGGGGTGGTCAGGGAAGGAAGTTTGGAAAAGATAGTCTCGGGGATGGGTAGTAGAGTTATGGGGCAATTGAAAGGCACTCCCTTCATAGAAACAATGGATTGGGTTTTTGATTACTGCTTCTAGAGCAAGGCTTGTAAAAGGGGAGGGAAGGCTATGTGCATGATGTTATGGCAAGAAGATGGCGTATTTCCATAACTGAAGTCAGCTAGCTGTAGTGAGTGCCTGCTGAGTAGATCCCAGCAAGCTCCCTATTAGGGATTTTATATTTTGTCATTTCTGTCCCAAAGCTCATTCTCTTTATTAGAGACAACTGAACCATAATAATAGTGGCTAATGTTTGTGTAGCACACATTAAGGTTTGCATGTTTTCTTTTGGTCCTCACAACAACTCTGTGATATACATGGTGTTATTAGCACCCCCTATTTTACCAATGAGGAAACTAAGATTGAAGGAAGTTAAATGACTTGTCTCAGGACACAGAGCTAATGAGTATCTCAGGCATTATTAGAACTCAGGGCTCTCTGATTCCACCTTCAATTTTTATCCACCTTGACCCCTAACTTCCTCAAAAATAAGGTTAGAGACATTCTGTCATTCATGATCAATTTACTTCATTCATCTTGAGCAGTGTCTGATCCCTTCTTTGGGCCTAACCCTTCTTTTTCTACTTATTTGTATGTTGGTTAGACAAAGCTACCTTTTTGTTCAGCTCTGTTTTTCTGTCATTCTAAGTCTTAGCACTCCTCACATTATTCTTACAGGATTATAATACAATTTTCTATTTGTGCTCTGTTACCAGATCTTGCTTTCATCTTCTGTAAATGTCTTTTAAAAATCTGTGTTTGTTGATTTCTTCTCTCTATATACTCATTCATTTCTTTAAAAAACTCCCCATTTTCCTCCTTGTGTTGTTTCTCTGTGTCTTCAGAATTCCATTCTTCAGAGCTTTCCATCCATCCTGTCTAACTTCCAAGGTAGAATTATGGCCCAAGGAAATCCAATCCATTTTTTGTCTAAAATCTTTGAAATCTGCTCTCCTGAAATCTGCCCAAGCCAGGCTTTTTTTTTTTTTTCTATTACAGACATTAAGATGATAGAATTACCTATTCCCAATGTTGCCAACATTTCTACTAGGGAACCACTTCCTCATTGTTGGTGATAATTAGTTTCAGAGTGGAGATAATTTCCTTTGTCAATTCCTTTGAAGGATGAAATCATGACTAAAAGCATGTCATTGTATTATAAGTTGCTGAGAGAGAGGGGGGGGGAGAGAGAGAGAGAGAGAGAGAGAGAGAGAGAGAGAGAGAGAGAGAGAGAGAGAGAGATCCAGCATATACCTGGTTAATTGAAGTTCTCAAACACTACTATATCTTTCCCTTATGGCATACTTGTTATGCTGCCCAAACCTTCCATTTTTTTCCTGTCTAGGCAGTCTGTTGTATACTGTGATGACAACATCACTTTTCTTTTTGACTCTGTTATCTTCACCCCCGAATGCCCTCTACCTTGGGTTTCTGAATTTTCTCATGGAAGTACAGCTTTTTTTATAAGAAAATGTCACTCTGCACTGCTTTACCTGTTTCATTTCTTTTTAATGGGGTACATTCTTCTCAGCCATAACTCTTCATCCCATCAAGTTTGTCTCCATTCATCAGGATCTCTAGTTAACCTTCCTTGCTTGCTGCATGTTGTTACATGGGCAGCTGAGCCCACATTGTGTCTTCTTCCTTGGATTTTGTCTTCTGAGAACACCTTTGTCATCATCATCATCATTAATTATTATTATTAAATATTTTAACAGCTCTCTGTGTCATTGTGGTGACCTTGGTGCCTATAAGCAGGAAATATTTCCCTCCACTCTTAGTTTTTGGTTTCATTCCACTTAAAAATTTGGAGAAGAGCTAAATGCCAATGACCAAAGACATAGTGCGTATCAGTAGACTCTGGAGAAGGAAATGGCAAATCACTGTGGTACCTTTGCCAAGAAAACCCCAAATTGAGTCACAAAGAGTCAGATATCACTGCAAATGATTCAGCAACATCAGTGAATTCTAGTATATTTCCAAAGGATTACATTCAGGAAATACAGGTACAGAAAAACTGGTAGGTGGCCCATATAATATATTAAGTCATGTATCAAGAGTAAAGGATATGAACAATATGGAGACTGTATTCATGTAAGTAGGGCACTGAAACAAGAGCCATGAGAGGGAATTAGACTCCCTATCTGCTTCTTTCTACCTTTATGACCTTGAATAAGTCACTTAACCCTTCTAGGTCTCAGTTTACTTATCTATAAAATGGAGGTGATGGTGGATCAAATGATCTTTAAAGTTATTTCTGACTCCAAAATTATGATCTAAACACTGCTATATGTACCTCGTTGTAGTGTATTCTTCCCAATATCCATCACCAGCCACCTGCCAGTAATTAACATTGCATTATCATTTAGAGACATCTAAGTGACTCAGTGGACAAATCTCTGGACTTGGAATCAGAAAGGCTTAAATTCAGAACTGGCCTCAGATGCCAACTAACTGTGTGACTCTGTCTTGGTTTCCTTATCTACAAAATGGGGATGATAATAGCACCTGCCTCCTAGGGTTGTTATGAGTACCAAATGAGACAGTTTTGTAAAATACTTTGTAAACTTCTGAGCACTATATACAAACTAGATGTTATTATCATCTAACCAATTAACTTCAATTGGCCTTCACAAAGGGATGTTTACTGAGAAGACAGCAAAAATCAAAGGACAAACATCTCTTCTCAATATCTAGAATCAGTCAATCGATAAACATTTTTTAAGGGCCTCCTATGTGCCAGACACTATGAGAAGCTCTGGGGATGCAATCATGAAAGAGAAAGATAATACCTGCCCCCAAGGAGCTTATAATCTAAAGGAGGAAGATAATATACAAAAGGTGGGGAGAGGTGTAGGGCAGACAGGGCATGAGGAATCCCAAAGAGGGCAGCTGAATTTGAAATGAAGGATTACCACCTCGATCCCTGGGAAAAGTGGGATCAACTTAAAATATTTTTCTGCAAGGTACTTGCCCCATAAATTTCCCTTCCTAATGCTGGCCTAATCAATGGATAAGTTTCTGTCCTCCATTTTGGCTGTTTTTGCTCTACTTCTCTGCTGGGTCAAACTGGCACCTTGGGACTTGGCCCTTTCACCAGGATGAAATCTAACATGGGCCCCAGTCATGGCAACTGAAGTTCACAAAGCCACAACCTAGGGAGAGACCGCTTCACCTAAGATCACCTATATAGTGGAGAAAAAGACAACAACAGCCAGTTCACATGCTCATAGGTCATATGGTAGCACATCTTTGTCAGGGACAGAAAGGTAGTGGCAGTGTTCCATGGGTTCCTCAGCATTAAGCTACTGGGGGGGCGTCATATTATTCGTGCTCTCATCCATTTTTCTTTATATAATAATAGCATCATTTATATAGCTCTTTCAGGTTTGCAAAGTACTTCATATATGTTATTTGATCTTTGCAAAATCCTGTAAAGTAAAGGCTAGTATTACTCTAATTTTACAGAAACTGAGATTGAGAGATCAAGGGACTTGCCCAGCTAATACAGCTATTGAGTGTGTAAGGGAGGATTTGAATTCAGATCTCCCAGAAACAACTGAGACATGACTTTATGGAGGTATATGCATACACTTATGTATGCACACATACATACATACATACATACATACATACATACATACATATATAACCTCATGGGGCAATAGGAAAAAAAATGTGTTTGGGGTAGGCATATTTATGCCTTCCAGTAATAACTGAGATTAACATTGCACTTTGTATACATTAATTGGTTCTCACAACAAGCCACTGAGGCAGGAATGACAGGGATTACTCTGTCCACGCTGAAGGTCAGATAACTCAGGCTCAGAGCAATTTAAGTGACCTGAGAGATGGGATGATATGGTGGAAAAAGCCTTGCATTGAAAGGAAGAGGGCTTGGGTTTCTGTCTTACCTTGGTAGCTCGCTCCCTGTGTGTTTTTAGGAAAGTCTCTGAACTTCTCTGGGCCTCAGTTTCTTTCTCTGTAGGTAAGGGGTGTTGGATGAAATATTCTTTAAGGTCTTCATCAGTTCTAAATCAATGATACTACAATTATACAGGTCGTTAGTATCTGAGGTGGGATTTGAACCCATGTCTTCCTGACTCTGAGTGCAATATTTCCCCCCCCCCAATCACTACCTCCTAGAGCTGTTAAGAGGATCACATGGGCTAACACATTGTAGAGCCCTTTGCAGATGTAAGTTGTTATTGTCTAAATATGTAAATGTACATATGGATGGATTGTACCTCTCTTGGTACACATTTCCCCACAGAGTGATTTGCCTTTTAGTTGATAGGTTAATGCCTGTCTGCTGACCCAATTCCTCCTACCAGCTTCATTCCCTTGGGCACAGGATACTAAAGAAATCTCTCATTTGTGAGATGCTTTAGACAGAAAGTCCTCATCAGAAGCTGATCTCAGAGCCTTTCTGCATTGCTTTCTGGGCTCTGGTAGATGCTGTGTGGGAGCAGTCAAGTCACAAACTCTGCCTGAGACAAACACCTGTGAGCACCCACTCACACATTCAAATGGCAATGCAGGGAGGAGGTGTCAGGGAAATGCCACCACTGCTGCTAGCCTTCTTTATTCCGTCTTTTCATGCAAAGTAGCTCATGGTTCACCACAACTCCTGACCCACCCACCATACCTTTTGACATTCCTTCAGTGGATTGTCCCCACCTGTAGCAGAGGCAGTGTGTTCTAGTAGAAACAGCACCAGATTTGGAGGCAGAAAGATATGGGTTCGAATCTTATCTCAGTCACTCGGCCAATGGCTCTACTTCTGGCTTAAGTCACAGGAACAAGGTTCAAGTCCTGATTGTTGGAAACTACCTGTGAGGCCTGAAGTACAGATCATGCTTCATTTTCTCTTTCTGTTAAATGACCTGATACCAAATGGTCTGTAAGCATGTGGCCCAACTGCTGTTGTCTCTGTCTCCGTTGTATCTCTGATATTAAGTGAAGGTGAGCCTTGGTTGGAATAGCTGGTGAAGGCTCATTTATTCCAAGGCTTAAGTAAATGTTCTCTAAGAATTCTTCTAGCTCTAAATTTGTGATCTTATTGTGTTCTTCTGCCATATGCAAGCAATGTTGCCTTTCTGGAACCCTTGATGAACCTTTGATCAATGACTCCTTTCCTCAGCTGCTCCTACACAGAAGAGTCTTGGGGAGAATATCTTTTGGAAAGAAAAAATGGCAGCCCTGTTGGGTCTAGGGGGAATCAGGCATGTCATTATAGCCCTGGGGACCAATTTGTTGCCAGTTCTACAGCATCTAAATGTTATGAAACTCATCTGGATGTCTCAGAATTAAAAAAAAATGTAAGAAAATTCCTAATGGGAAAAGAAGAGTAAATAGAAGTATAATATACCATCTTTTAGGTAAATAATGGTCTGACTTTGATATACTAACAGGACTTAAGAATACTAGCAGTTGACTGAGTAAGCAAGGCATTGGAGTAACAACTGATTTGTTGGCATAGATACAGTGTGCTAAGTGATGGATGGTTGATATTGGTTCATATTTTTACCTTGAAACACAGGTATCATAGTGCATAGATCACCAAACTTAGAATTAGATTTGAATTCAAATCCTCCCTTACACACTTAATAGCTGTATTAGCTGGGCAAGTCACTTGATCTCTCATTTTTCTGTAAAATTAGAATAATACTAGCATTTACTTTACAGAATTTTGCAAAGATCAAATAACATATATAATGTGCTTTGCAAACCTGAAAAAACTATATAAATGCTACTATTATTATATAAAGAAGAATAGATGGGAGCACAAATAATATGACCCCCCCCCAACAGCTTAATGCTGAGAAACCAATGGAGTACCATATATTTGGCTTCCCAGTTTCAGATTGAATTATGATTGCCTTTTGAACACAGTAGAGAGGAAAACACATTGAATTTCAAATCAGATCCCAGCTGTGCCACTTACTGATGCTGGGCCAGTCAATTCATTCTTCTGGCCTCAGTTTCCTCCACTATAAAATAAGAGGGTTGGAGTAAAAGTCCTGTTGAGCTCTAAATTTATGCAGTCATGGATTGCCTCCTCTTCCTCTAAAATGCTCCTCTGATGCCTTGCTCTGACATGGAAATCATTGCTTGAAAACAAAGCCCATTGATTATGGACTCTGGAAGGACCTAACAAGTTGGAGAGGCTTGATGATGTACTGGGAGTCTACCATTGCATCACTAATCTGGTTTAGGTAGAGAGACTCGTCATTCCTTGAGAAATCATCACCAACTGCTGAAGACTTTTAGTCATCATTCAGAACAGCATAATTAGGGAATGTTGCAATCTATATAAGTGGAGTCAGGAACCAAGTCAATGAAATAAAAAAAAATATTTTGAAGCTGAGGCATTATCTCAACAATGCAGTTATTTTCCAACTCATCAGCCCTCAAATTAGAATCCTTGAATGCTAAATCGATGTGAACAGTGCCCAGCGCCTCTCCAGTGAAATGAACTTTGTAATATTCTAACATGATTTGGGAGCACTTTCAACTCTATTTTGTCAATTGAAGTAAATTTTACTTAAACTGATCATCTGCACTGATAAAATGATGATGAGAAATGGATCGGGTTCTGGCATCAGTCTGCAGTGTTTCTTTAAATCTTATTGATGGGGCGGCTGGTTATTTTTACTTTTTGACTGTATACAAGGAGTGTACTCAAAAGTTTCAATACTTTTTCGAGGTAGCCCAAGTTTATTCAGCAACTTCCTTGGTGAAATCCTTCCCTCTACAATTTCTCTAGCTAATGCTTTCTTTCATTTCCCCAGGCTGTGAAGGACCCAGGAGGTAAATTATATTTTTAGTTCATCAGAGAATGAAGTTGAAAACATGAGCTAATTTTAGTGGCATTTTTTGTGTGTATATTAGATGATGGTCTCCCTGAATTTGTTTTTGGTTGTCTTTGTTAATTATGGACTGGGTATGTTAGAATTTGTAGAATTAATGATGATGTCTGTTAGTCCTTTGGTTTATAATAATTAAAATCCTGAAACTGAATATTCGCCATAGAAAGGAATATTTCTTGCCTCTTCCATCGTTGCACTAAGCTTTGTCTGCAAACAGTGACAGAGGGGAAGGGGATTTGATTTGAATGCTACACAATTGTTGAACATATGTAGAGTGTTGTTCAAGTTATTTGAAGATCAGTTGAAGGAAATGAGAATGTTTACGTAGAAGAGAAGACAAGTTGGGGACATGGTAGCTATCTTTGAGTACGTGAAAGGCTGTCATGCAAAGGAGAGGCCAGACTTGTTCTTGGTTCTGGGGGGAAAAGGGGCAATGAGTGAAAATATTTTTGTTCAGTCATTTTTCAGTCATGTCTGACTTTGTGATGCCATTTGGGATTTTCTTGGCAAAAAATACTGGAGTGGTTCGTTGTTTGTTTCTCCAGCTCATTTTACAGATGGGGAAACTGAGGCAAACAGGGTGGAGATTATGGAGAGTCAAATTTAAGTTTCATGTCAGAAAAAACATCTTATCAGTTGGAGCTGTCTAAAGTGGAATGGGCTGCCTTGGGAGGTGGTGGGTTCCTTTTCTTTGGAAGTCTTCAAGCAGAGGCTGAAAGATCACCTCTTTGGGACATTACAACGGGTATTCCTTCCAGGGATGAGCTGGACTTGGAATCAATCAAGTCTCTGAATCTTTCTCAATTTCAGTTTCCGCATCAATGAGGAATGTGTAGAGTGCTATTCTTGGAGTCTGGGAAACCTGAACTCAAATCTTACCTCTGACAAGTGATAGCTGTGTGACCTTGAGTAAGTCACCTAACCTTCAGCCTCAGGTAAGTCACTTAACCCTCAGTTTCCTCAATTGTAAAATGGGGGCAACATTAGCACCTACCTCACAGGGCTGTTGTGAGGATCAAATGAGATAATTATTGTAAAGTGCTTTGCAAATCTTAAAACTCTATATAAATTCTGGTCATTATCGTGAGAGTTATTGTTAGTATTATTGTAGTAGTAGTAGCAGATGGAGGAGGAGGAAGAGAAGGTGTAGTAGTAGTGGTTGTGGTAGTGGTCGTGGTAGTGGTAGCAGTAGCAGTAGACATAGTAATAGTAGTAGTAGTAGTCGTAGTAGTAGTGGTAGTCCCTAAAATTATTCCAATTATCTAGCTGAAAAATGCAAATTGAAATGACTTGGGGATGTATTACCAGTGTTACTGACAAAAATAGTTTAAAATGATAGAATTTGTTGTTGGCAGGATGAAGAGGGCAATGGTGGATTCATAAGTTGATCCAATCTTTTTGGAGTGCAGTCTAGTGATAGACAATTAGAGCTCAAGACTGATCATATCTTTCGACTCAGTGATTCCACTGGTAAGACTTATAGCTTAAGGGCATTATGGGATGGGAAAAAGAGCTTATACGTACAAAAACAGTCATTGCAGCTTCACTTGTTACAGCAAAAAACCTGGAAGCAGCCCATGTGTCCAATGATTGGGCAATGCCTAAATAAATTGTGGTGTATCAATATAATGGAATATTATGGCACCATAAAAATGACAGATATGAAGAATGCCAAGAAATATGGTCAGACTTACAAGAAGTGATGCAGAACAAAGCAAGAAGAATAAAAGCAGCACACAGGCTATGATTTTATATACAAATAAGAGGAATAACATCATGTAAGCACAGGGACAGAGATCAGACAGGGCTGATGGGATATCTTAAATGCTACTATTACTATTTTCTTGGAAGTTTTAACCCTTTCGTTAAAATCATCTAGCAAACAAAAATTAAGTACTTACTGCACAGCAGGCACTGTGCTAAGCACTTGAGATACAAAGAAAAGCAAGAACAAAAGCAACAAAAACCACTTGCTGCCCTCAAGGAGCATCTATTCCAACAGTGGAGATGACATGTAAATAATAAGTTGCATACAAGATACAAGCAGGATACACAAAAAATAATCGGAAAGGGGAGGCCTTAGTGGCTCAGAATATTGGCTGTTTGGAGTTTCTGGTTTTATTCATGACCTGATTCCTCATTTTTGGTTTGATTCTTTTTGTTGGAGTTTTTATTAAGTTTATAATTCTGTTTGACACAATTCTATCCATAAGTTCCATATGCCACACTTTGGGAATACAAAGACAAGACAAAAAACAATCTTTGCCCTCAAGGAGTTTACATTCTATTGATGACTACAGCTATTAAACAGAGTAATAAAGACAATATAATTGTAATATAAGGGTCCTGACAGCTGTGGGGATGGGGAAAAGGTTTAAGATAAATGGAGACTGAAACTGACAATTTCTGAATTTCCTTTTTGTGCTAAAACTTTAATGATTCTCTCGCCTATTTTCTTCGCCTCATGTCTATCTTATTTTTTTCTTGTTATCTTCTTAGTCATAACACTTTAAATATGATTAAGGCATTTTATTTTTGTTTCTATTTCTCCATCCACTATTGCATGGTGGCCATGCCTTTAAGTTTTCTATAACATTTCCATTTTTATGGCTCATTTTAATATCAAAGCTCTGTCTCAAGTCAAGTGAATGTGTTTACTGATTGTCTACTATGCGCCAGGGATACTACTAAACTGGGGATACAAAGAGAGGCAGAAACACTCTCTGCTATGAAGAAGAGCACGATGTTTTTCCTGCTCACATCTAATTGGGGAGACAATATGCAAACAAGTCTGTGCAAAGTAGACACACACAGGGTAGACTGGAGGTAAGATCACTAGCATTAAGGGGAAGCAGGATAGGCTTCTTGCAGAAGGCTGGATTTTAGCTGGACCTGAAAGAAGCCAGGACAGTCAGGAGGCAAAGATGAGGAATGAGAGAATTTCAGGCATGGTGGAGAGTCAGTCCATGAGCACTGATAACTCTCCCCCTTGTTTCAGTAGTTTGAGTTCATTAAGAATATATCCATCAGGCAGCTAGGTTGCATAGTGAATAGAGTATGGGCCCTGGAGTCAGGAGAACCTGAGTTCAAATCTGCCTTAAATACCTACTAGCTGTGTGACTCTGGGCAAGTCATTTAACATTTTTTTCCCTCAGTTGCTCATCTGGAAGATGAGTTGGAAAAGGAAATGGCAAACCACTCCAGCATCTTTGACAAGAAAACCCCAAATGAGGCCACAGAGAGTCAGAGCCAACTAAAAAGACTCAACAACAAAAATCCATATAACCATGTAACAGATACTCCAGGTATCATTATCTCCATTTCACAAATGAGGAACTGAGACCCAGAGATTTTAAGTGACTTACCCATATTCCCACATTGAATGTCAGGGATGAGATTTAAACCTACATCTTTCTGGCTCCCAGTACAGTGTTCTATCTGCTGACCATTGGGCTCAGACAAGAGCATGAAGAAAATCTCGATTATAGCTTTGAGAATTTCTCTTCATGACTGACCAAGGCTCTTCTGGATCAAACTTGTCGATTTTAAAAAATGTCTTACTCTTCAAATATTCCTATCCAAAGAGCCCCACATCTGCCATGAGTACCCCAGTCATTTCAGATTTTGAGCTCATAGGGCCACAGATTTAGAAATAGAAAGAAATTTAGAGGCTATCTAGTCTAACACCCTTATTTTCCAGATGAAGAACCTGAGATTCAGTGAGTTAAGTGACTTGTCCAAAGTCATTGAGGTAGTAAGTGATAGAGGATGAATTCAAACCCAAGTTTCTGCCTTCAGATCTAATTTTCTTTCCATTCTACCCTACTGGTTGCTTTTAATTGCTCCCTATTTCAGCCCAACCCTACCCTGATCTATGAATATTTTAATTGTTGGCTAAGGTTCTGATACCCGGTCCCATGGAAAAGCATAAACAACTGGGGCTATTTCATTTATCCATATGATATATAACCTCTTTACTCCTTCTCTCCACTGGAAAATGAACATTAACCCTGGAAAACAAATATGAGACATAATGGTAGTACAGATTGGAAGTGGGTGGGTAAATACCTATGAAAGACATCTTTAAAAATCTGACAGCAGAGTTTTATCTGCTTAAGCTACAAGACACAAGAGTCTCAGTCAATCATTATGTAGACTGCTTAAGGACAGAACTAAGAAATGAGCATCCAGCAATGTCTCAGCTTCAAAGTAGGAAGGGACACTTGAGATCATAACTTGAACCCTAGCCAAAGCTTATGTTCTTTCTAATTTTCTCAGTTGTATGGAGCAGATATATGCAGGTAACTCTCTAAGAAGGGCAGTTAGGTGGCACAGTGCCCAACCTGGGAGTTTATATCTGGCTTTAGATTCTTATTAGCTGTGTGACACTGGGCAAGTCACTTAACGCTGTTTGCCTCAATTTCCTCATCTGTAAAATGATCTAGACAAGAAAATGGCAAACCACTCCATATCTTTGCTAAGAAAACCTCAGATGAAGTCATGGAGGGTCAGACACAACTGAAAACAGCTCAACAACAACAAAATCTCTGTAAGAATGTTAGGTGCTGATCTGCATTGGTAGTGGTAGTTTCCTCACTGGGGGTTCCCTATACCAATAAAACCTTCATGTATGTACTCATGCAAGCATGAACACACACATATGTAATGTACACAACACACATGTATAAGCAATGTATGTTTCATGTAGACACCAGCATATATGCACGCAATACACATATGTATGCAAATGTGTAAGTATTGACATATATGTATATATTCATATATGTGTGTGTGTATCCTATGTACTATATGTTATATGCCATATATTGTGATATACAGTACGTGAAACATGCACTATTTATTCCCATCTAATTATGCAATTTTTTGTGGTAAAGCTACTCAGCTTGGAAATACATGATTAGAATGTAAGTCTCAACTCCAAAACTTTCCAGATTGGGGACCTCTGCTAAGTCATGTGAGCCTTCTGAACTTTGATCCCCTTTTTCGTAAAATAGAGATAATAATAATTGTGGCTCATTTGCATGACACTCAGAAGTTTACCAAGGACTGTTTATTATCTCAGTTCATCCTCTGGCATAGTGGCAAGAGTGTTAGTTTGGAGTCAGCTAGTCTGAGTTCAAATTCTGGCTCTGAAGTTTTCTCCCTCTGTGCTCTTGGGTAACTCGTTTAAGCTCTGGTGGTCTCTGTTATCTTAGGGGATGGCTAGTGGGAGTGCTTGGAATTAAAAATCTTTACCATCTTGTCCAGCTCTAAACTGATGCTCCATAAGCAACAACCCACTAAGGCAGATATTCCGGCACTGTTAGCTCTGGAGAGGTAATTTTCATTCCTTTCCTCTCTGGGTGGTTGTGGGGGAGGAACTTGATAACCTGCGAAGCGCTATAGCAAATGGAGGTATAATTATATTTCTTCTTTTGTTACAGATAAAATGGTTTCTATAGGTTTTTAAAAATGATTGGGCGCTATCTTTTTGTCATTCTGTGTGTCTTTGAGGTGACAGGGTTATTTTTCTTTATCGTTGGTTTTTTTTTCCCTTGAAAATAAATTATCTTTTGGAGTTTAACCAAAGGATTCCTGAAAATATCAGCTAAATTGCATTAAACCAAGTGCCATTGTTAATCTTTCTTAATAGGCTCTGACAAACATGGAGCTAAGCTACAAATGTGTCTTTCTATTTTTTTCTATCTTCTATCATCTAGAAATGTCAAAAAGAGAAATTTCTTTTCATTGTTTCATCCTTGTTAACTTTCAGGTGATGACATTCTAGGATAGTTGAGGCAGCAGACATGGTAGTAAAACAGTTTAAATCCCTGATCCCAATCTCTCCTGTCCCCAGGCCCTGCCTCACTCTGTTGTCCAAATAACCATTTATGATCTAACCATGTCACTTGCTTGCTCAAGAATCTTTAATGGCTCCCTATTGCCTCATGGGCTACTTCTGCCTCTCCACTTTGGCATTTGAAGCCTGACAAAACATGGCTCCCAGCAGCCTTTCCAGATTGATTTCAAACGATTTCCCTTCACACCTTGTACGTTGTTGCCCAAGTGGCGTAATTGCTGTTCCTCTTACATGACATTCCCTCTCAGACCTCCATGCACAACAATTCCTGGGGTGTACTTATTTCTCTCCTTTACCTCCTTTAATTCTTTGCTTTTTCCCCCCCCCAGGTGTTTCTCACAGGTCACCTCCTCCAGGAAGCATTTCTTAATCTCTCTAGTTCGGAGGATTATCAACTGAGATCCAAAAGGGAACTTAGAGTCTAACCCCTTCATTTTACTGATGAGGATACTGAGGCTGCTAGGCTAAATAATTTGATTGTAAATAGATATAATAATAATTGTAGCTCATTTGCACGACAAGGAGTAGGGAGTATCAGAGGCAAAATGATGATGATAGTTAACATTTATATAGTGCTTACCACATGGCAGGCATTGCACTAAGCACTTTGTAATTATTATCTCATTTGATCCTCATAAAAATCCTGGGAGGTAGCCAATACTATCTTCTCTATTTTACAGATGAGGAAATGGAGGCAAACACATTAAGTGACTCACCCAGGACCACACAGCTGGTAAGTGTCTGAGGCTAGATTTGAACCTGGGTCTTACTAAATTCAACACACTTTAAATATCTCTCTCTTTCTCTCTCTCCCTTCCTCCCTCTTCTGTCTCTCATCTCTCTCTTTCTCCATTCTCTATCTCTGTCTCAGTCTCTCCATCTCTATCTCTTTATCTCACTCTATCCCCCCTTCCTTCCTTCCTTTCTTTTTCCCTTCTCCTTCTTCTCCTTATCCTCCTTCTCCTTATTCTTCCTCTCCTTCTTTCTCTCCTTCTTTTCCTCCTCTTCCTCCTCCTCCTTCTCCTCCTCTCTTTCTTCCTCCTCCTCCTCCTCTTCTTCTTCTCCTTTTCCTTCTCCTTCTCCTTTTCCTCCTCTTTCTCCTTCTCCTCCTCTTCTTCCTTCTTCTCCTTTTCCTCCTCCTCTTCCTCCTCCTCCTCCTCCTCCTCCTCTTTCTTCTTATTCTCCTTCTCCTCCACTCCTTTTCTTCCTCCTATTCTTCCTTCTCCTCTTCCTCCTTCTCTTCCTCCTTCTCCTCCTCCTTCTTCTTCTCCTCCTCCTCCCCTCCCCCTTCTTCCTCCTCTTCCTCCCCTTCCTTCTCCTTTTCCTCCTCTCCATTCTCTGTCTCACTTTCCCTTCCTCTTCTCTCTATGTCTCTCTTTTTCAATGTCTCTCTCTTACATTTTCTTATTTCTTTAGGTGTGATATCATCCAGTAGAACATAAACTCCTTGAGGGCAGAATCTGCTTCATTTTTGGTCCCTTTAACACCAATGTGGAGCACATTATCCATGACATGAAAGGCATGAAATAAATCCTTGTTGAATTTTTTTACCAACTTGTGACTTCCTTTTATTTTACTATGTCTCCATCTAAAACAAAATGGCAATACTGCAGTCCTACAGGGATCTCTGAAATGAAGGAGACATCTATCTATGAAACGCTTTGAGCTTAGGATTCTTCCCATTTTGTTTCTATTTCCTGAAAACTTCACAGAGTGTCCGGCACATATGAAGTGCCTAATAAATGCCTGTTGTTTGAGAAACGATATCTCTTATCAGAGATTCATAACCCATTATAATTTGAAGAGGTCGATCAAAATAATTTTTTAATCTTTTTTTTTTCTTCCCAGAGGATTTGGAAGCTTAGAATTTAAGTACCTTGAGCAAGGTCATGAAGCTAGTTAGTGACAGACAAGACTCAAATATGGTTGTCCTGACTCTCATCCATTATTCTGTTCGATATATCTTTCAATGTTTGTTTTTTGTTTTTGTTTTTATCATCAAAGTTAATAAAAAGGGGCACGATCTGGGATAGTCTGAAGTAATAGACAAGTCCCAAATTTTTCTTTCTCTTTTTCCTTGTTTTTTGAGGAAGACAGTCTAATGGACATGTTAACTGTTCCTTCCTCTAGATTCTATAAGTTCTAGACCCATATTAAGATACATCAATGACCAACCACAATTCTAGAGGACTGATAATAAGCATACTTTCCACCTCCTGCCAGAGAGGAAAAATCATACTTGCATCTGTTTTTGGTTTCTAATTATTTAAGGTTACTTTGGATAACTTTCAGCTTAGGTAGCTAACGGGTCTGGTGGAAAGGGATAAAGTTAAGGGACAAGGCTTTCCCCCCTGCCCTTAAAGAAATCTGCGAGCATAAAGCTGCTCTGTAAACATCACAACTGAAAATGTGGTGACCTGAGATTTTAGGAATTATCCAAGTTTTAGAAAAGAAAGAGACTTTCAGACCATCTAGTGTACCCTTCTCCTCTACTGTAAAATCAAAGAAATCAACACCCTAGAAGGTTGAGTGATTTGCCCATTCTCATGCAGATAGGAAGTAGCAGAGCTGAGATTTGAACCCAAGTCCTCTGATTATAATTACAGCACTCCTTTAAATGGCCATGTTAGTCAATAATTGAGAATGGGTAAGGAACTTGGTCTTTTGTGATTCATTATTGTGAATTAACTGAAGGGGTGGTCATGGTGGCAGAACCCAGTATTTTTCATTACAAAGATTCCATCACTCTCCTTTCCTGGTCCAAGAACAACAACAAACTGATCTCAGGAGGAAATGCAAAGTTTCGAAGTATTCTCAAGAAACGTCCAAGGAAATCAGTGATCCCTCTCTGTGATAGACTCGGTTTCAGACATATACCCTAACTTCAAGAAAGGATTCAAAACAGCTTCCCAAATGAAGCACAGTACAAAACTGGACAGTTACACACCCACACAGACACTCACGCATAGATAGAAGCCAGCTAAAGAGACCAAAGAAAGAGCTGTCAGCAGGTATCCGGGATAAGCTAATTGCTGTAACCGAGCTTTGAATTGGGCTCTGAATTTCTTGGCAGCAAATCTGAAGAAGGGAAATACACTGGCTTATATAGTTCTTGTTGTTTAAGAAAAGACAACAGAAAAATCCATCTGGGGAAAGAATCTTTTACCTGGCACCAAGTTCTAGGAGTTTCCTCATGTAGCAGAAACTAACACAAAGACATTAGGTTGTATAGTGGGCGATGTCCTGTTCTGCAAAAGGCATGGAAACCTTGCCCATGGGATGCTGCTTATATTAACTCTACCCAAGCTGAGAGCAGCATTGAGTCCTAAGCCAATGAAGGCATTTCTGTGGAGAGCTGATGTAAGATGACCCGATTGCCTTGCTTCACAATCCTATGTCTTTCTAAATGCTTTCTTTCACATTTTTACTATTGTTAATGTTATTCAGTCGTGTCCTACTCTTTTTTTTGTTTTTTGTTTTTTGGAGGGGAGACCTCAGGGCAATTGGGATTAAGTGACTTGCCCAAGGTCACACAGCTAGTAAATGTTAAGTGTCCCTAGATTTGAACTCAGGTCCTATTCACTGTGCCATCTAACTGCCGCTGTGTCCTATACTTTATGACCCTATCTGAGTGTTGTGTTTTTTATTTTTGTTTTTGGCAAAGATGTTAGAATGGTTTGCTATTTCCTTCTCCAGTTCATTTTACAGATGAGGAAATTGAAGCAAAGAGGTTAAGTAACTTGCCTAGGGTCACATGTGTTTGAGGCGAGATTTGGACTCATGTCTTCCTGACTCCAGGCCTAGTGTTCTATCCACTTTTCAATCTGGCTGCCCTTTAAAAATTTGATAAGCATGAATTTTCTCTCCTTCTCAGTTTCTCTCATTGAAAAACAGAAAAACAATAAAAACAAACAAGTAGAGTTGCAGTAAAACAAATTCCTTCATTGGCCATATCTAAAAGATGTCTCATTTTGCACCCTAGGAACTTTTCCTTTCTGGCAGGAGGTGGAGAGTATGCATATTATCAGTCCTCTGGCATTGTGAGTGATCAATGATATATCTTAATATGGGTCTAGAACTTAGAGAATCTAGAGGAAGGAATGGTTAACATGTCCATTAAACTGTCTCTTCAAAAAGCTGATTTCTTAAGTAAGCCTTTGGATAAGTGCTGGGTCATATATTCAACTCATGGCTGAATTCTTTATGGAGCACCTGAAGTGGTGTATTCATTTTGCTGATTAAAGAGGGACTATGCTTTAGACATAGCAGGTGTCTGGGAAGAAGAGATGCCATTGTGTTGGAAAAATGCCAGAGCCTGACATACTCTAATGGACAGTAAGCAGCAGCAGCCCAATGCTAGCATCAACTTTTTCTTCAAAAAAGGAGAACTTGCTCATTATGAATGTGGATAATAACTCAGTTCAACTCACATGTTTATTGTATCTACTACATGCTAGAGGACATACTAAGTGCAGTAGATTCAAAGACAGAAATGAAACGATTCCTGCCTTCAGGCAGCTTGTGTCCTTTGTCATATAACATCGGTATTAGTGTTGGAAGAAGGAATCCAAATAGAGTTCATAGGCAGGCACTGAAAACATGGTGCCAGTGTCTTAGACATTGGCCTAGGAAGCTACTGCCTCCTACTGAGGGTGGCTGAGACAAGACTAGCTGGCTACATGGGTATTTTTACCCAGGGCTGCCATAGCCAGGATATTTGAGGAAATATGAATGTCTTGCATATTTATAGGCTCTTGTGAGTACTTTGTAGTTCTCCCTTCTGTTCTGTTTGAGTGATAAAATGAAGGCTGTCCTTTATCTGATATATATTGTTAGCTTGAGTGCTTGCGTAGGAGCTGAGAGCTCTTTTGCTTATCTCTATAAGGCTAGAAGTGAACCATATCCTAATGTTCCCTTGCTGAGAGTGGGGAAGTGGGGAGGAGATGTTGCACCTACCAGATAGGGCCTTTCTATTATGCCATTAGAATGAGAGCTTCCTGAGGGCAGCCTCTGTGCCTTTCTTTGTATCATAGGTTCTTAGCACAGCGTGAACAATTAAAAATTGCTGCCTGTTGACGTGACTCATGAGACACTCAATAACAATGAAAGCACAGGTCTAATTTTCAAAATTGGTCTGACCAGGATTAAAACCCACCACTCACAGCAGGATAGAAGCAATTTTTTTAAATTAAAAAAGGTCTCCTGGAGACTTTTCCAATCTTCGATGATTTACTTAGATGAGATCTTCACCAACATTCCGTAGTTTTCATGGTGTTTCAGTGAGGGTGCCACCTTAGGCTCCTCTCAGGGCTCATAGTAACTTTATTTTTTCAATTAATTTTTTGAAAAATGAATTTTAAAACGAATTATTATTTATTTTTAACATTCTTTTCCTTTCAGATTTTGAGTTCCAGATTCTGTCTCCCTCTTTCACCCTACCCATACCCAATGAGGACAAAAGCTTAGATGGAACTTTAGGAAGCAGATCCACAATAAAAGAAAAAAAACACCCCCAGAATACAGCTATGGAAAATACAAGCAATTTAGGGGGATTTAGTAATTCGGAAGATGAGGAGAGATCTGGTTGTGTGTAGGTGGTGGCCCTTGGGCTTTGAAGGGAAACAGAAGTTCTGAAGGTCAGAGATGAAGACCAAGTGCATCTCATATGTAATAAACAACAAGAAGTTTATTTGGACCACAATGTAATGTTTGTAGAGAACTATGCAAAACACAGGAGAGGTTGGTCAGAGGCATCTTGTAAAAGACTTAAGACATCACACAGAGGGTTTATATTTACTCCTTGTGGCAAACTGGGAGCCATGGAAACTTCTTGAGCATGGAAGTGGTCTGGTCAAATCAGTGCTTTAGGAATCTTGCTTTGGTAGTTGTGTGGAAGATGGATTGGTGCTGGGAAAAATCTGAGTCAAGGAGAGCTATCAGGAAGTGACTGCAGTGGTTTAGATGATAGATAAAGACAACCTGAAGTAGTTTGGTAGTCCATGAGTGTAGGGGAGGGGACATAGGTGAGGGATGTTACAGGTGTAAAATCAACAAGCGTTGGACACTGATTGGAAACTGTGCGTGATTCAAAGGGAGACTCTGAGGTTCTGATCTGGAGTGAACCTCTAAGACAGCCTTTAATGGAAACAGGGAATTTAGGCAGGAGTGTCCCAGTCCTCTCTGGAGATTTCTCTTTCTAGGATTCCTTTCTCAGAGCAATACCCAAGGCAATAGATTCTCCAAATCAGCATTTATTATTATTCTTGATCAGAGACCAGAGCTTCTGATTAGGACCAATTACAATCCACATTTTTGAGATGATAAGTTGTTTGTAAAAAAGATGAGAATTTAATAAGTATTTGGGTGGCCTCAGCTGAATTCCATTTGAGGTGTTTCAATTACTTTGCCAGGATTTTTTTTTTTTTGGTTAACCTTTATCAAATCAAGAGATTGAATCTCCAGCACTCTTACGCCTCTGCATAAAGCCAATTCAGTTCCATTCCATTCAATGCAACAAGAATTTATTGAATGCCTACTATGTGACAGATATCATCCTAGGTGCCAGGAATACAAAGACAAAAATAAAATATCCCTGTCCTCAAAGAGTTCTGCTACAGTGGAAAGAGTCAAGGCTGATTTCAATCTTTTTTTATAGCCTATCTATATGTAGATTACACACAGAATTGGACCCACTTATCCCCATGATTTTGCCATTTTAGTTATGGATATGCTCCAACACAGGGACCACTGTCCTGAGGGTCAGTAAATTTAAGTGGAGATAATTACTTTTAACATGGTTTGGAGTATCCATCCCAGGGATTGAGATGAGTGATAAAGGTATACTTTGTAAATAGTCAATAGTAATGCTGTTCCCCCACTTGGTTAGACATGTAAAGGAACTGTCCTTAGACTTAGCCTGTAGGCAGCCCACTGATGATGATCACATAACTGATTTCCGTCTGAAGGGGAGTCATTTTCACCACCATGGCATTGTTCCCTAAGCCTAGTGGTGGGGACAATTCCTGACTTCTTGACTTAACAGGGAGCAGATGCTCCCATATTTGCTCAAAATATCTCAAGCTCTTTCATTGCCCAGATTTAGGACTGGGGTTTACAAAGAGACAGGATCATAGCCGGAAGGGACCTCAGAGGTCACAGTCCAACCTCTTCATTTTGCAGATGAAGAAACTGAGGCCCAGAGACAGGGAAGTTACTTGCTTAGGGTTACTAAACTCCTAAATATCTGAGTCCATCCTTATCAAGTCTCTTTACCTGCCCCTTTGGGGGTGTGACCTGTATAGAGTTCTGGAACAGCCCAATTATTCATTCACTCAAAAACGTTGATTAAAAGTCTATTAGGAGCAAGTTTGGTGAATTGTTGCTCCATGTCCTCAACTCTGCCCCCTATCTTTGACCTGTTACCTGCCATTGCTACTTATTGCTATTCTCTCATCTCCTGCTTCTCTGCTTCTAGCCCCAGGGCATTAGACATTCCTTGAGCTTTTGAACTGGGTGAGGGAAGCCTGAGCCTGTGATACATCTCAGTGACCAGAGCAGGGCATATCTTTTCTGGAATTGGAAGTCAACTACATTGGTGAAAACATTTCGGCCTGAATTTTGAGATACAGCTCATCCTCATTCAGTCCCTATCCTTTTTGGTGTGGCCTGTATACAGCCCTGAGTGGCACAACCTTCCATTCAATCAAAAAGCATTTACTATGCCTCTACTGTGTGTCCCATTAGGTGTAAAGGATACAAAGGCAAACTCAAAACAATCCCTGCCCTCAAGGGGCCGACTTTCTATTGGCTAATCAATGACCACCTTTGTAACCTTGGGCAAAACACTTTTTCATCCTAGGTCTCTGGTTATCTCAGTTCTGAGAGTCCTTTCAATTTTAAATCTGTGATTTCATGACCTACACAATACCTAAGAGCAAAACACACACACACACACACACACACACACACACACACACACACACACACACACACACAGAGTCAGACATACTAGGGGAATACTCCAGAATCTCAGATGACTACAACCTTATGCTCTGCTATTCCTCCAACCTCACCTGCTTCTTCACCCTTACTGACTTCACAAGCTTTATCTGTAAACCACCATACCACACTCCATCTCATTCCAGCTTGATGGCCTATGCCTGGCTTTGCAATCCACAGTATGACTTTTGGAAACTCAGTCATCTCTATTCCTCAATGATAAATAAAAGAATGATTCTAGCGGAGGCCCTCTTAGACGCACAAAAAGATGACCTTAATATGATGGATACATAACTGACAACCAACTGCCCTCAATGGATAGTAAGTTCAAAGACCTATAAATAGCATCTTCCCTGAGATCACTGGTCCTTCTTCAAGCCTGGCCCCTGAAACCATTATCTGGGGATTAACTCTAATAGAGAAATGGAGGTCTATCCCTAACACCACCAGTACCAACTACTGACCAACTATCACTGATGGGCAGCTAAGGGAACAGTGGTTCTCTGTCAGATCACTTCTGCAGCCGTTGTACAAGGAAACAACCATAGTGGAAGTGTGTATCACCAACTGCTTCTGTACCCTTAGCACCTTCCATCAGACTTGCAGCTGGAATCTCTTATATATATTGTCCCACTGCATTAGAATGTGAACTCTGAGATCAAGGACTGCCTTATTTCTAATCTGTATCCCCAATGCTTAGCACATAGTAAATACTTAACATATTTTTCCCATTAATTCAGTAATTTGAAACTTTGATGTATCTGTGGTAATTTGGAAATACCTATTCCCTCCAATGGTACAGATTGTAACCCATCTTGGCTTTGTTATCCCGTGCAATTCATGCCCATGTCCTCCATAAATCTCTCACGAGGGGTATATCTGTCATGTTGGGGGCATTCCTCTAGGATTTTTCTTGATATTGGATAAATGTCAATGAAGTACAGAGTCTGTCAATCAATTATATCTTATTCTCATGGCAATACAAGTTTACCTCCTTTTTTGTGCAGGTAAGTGAAATGTATCTCCTGGGAGACATCCTTTATGCCACTTTTTCTGAATAATTCCACCACTGGTAATATGTTTCAAACCACTCATGACCAGTTCATGAAAGGTAGCATTTCATAGTGGAGAAAAGGCCATCCTCAAGTCACAAAGACCTGGGTTCCAGCTCTGTTTCTGACACCCATTGATTGTCTAACAATGGGCAAACTTCTTCACCTCTTGGTGATCTAGGCAACTCTGCATCTCTAAGTTACAGTGAAGGTGCTGACTGATGTTGA
Source organism: Pseudochirops cupreus (assembly GCA_028627135.1). NCBI lineage: Eukaryota > Metazoa > Chordata > Mammalia > Diprotodontia > Pseudocheiridae > Pseudochirops > Pseudochirops cupreus. Next base: position 28,510,787 of record CM053580.1, read on the forward strand.
TAGAGGGTTTTCTCTTTCTCAAGACTTCCATTTGCCAGTAAAATCACACATTCAGTCCCTGTTATTATTTCTATATGTATATGGAAACTTTTACAAATTTTTTTGTCCATATTTGTGATTACATTGATGTGAGGAACTCCCCCAATGAAGATAAGCAACTCCTTTGTGACTTAAAGTCAAAAATTTGCCCAGAGTACAAACAGCTTAATGGACTCACTCAGGAACACCCAGAAAGTTTGTGGGAGAGGCAAGACTTTCTCACTACAAGATTGTCTCTTTTTCTCCATTACACCATGCCACCTGTCATAATATGCCTGAACACATATGCAGTTTGGTATGTTACAGTATAGCAGAACAGTGCAGGGTAGATTGACTTCATGTCCAAAACATGGTATGTGACAGTTTTGCTGTCCTGTGCCCTGGTCAGATCATCTTTGGAGTTTCATTCTCAGATCTGGGCACCATATTTTAGAAACAGTTGTTGGTGTTTGTCCTTTGTCTTTGAAGAGAACCAAAGATAACATGGAATGAACTCTATTCATGAGTGAACTGGATTTAAGTGAGGCAGAGTTGCACAAAGTCATTAGCCTCACTATCTTTCTTCTGTGGTGTCATCAAGAAGTCGAGTAGTAAGATAAAAGTCAGGATGACTAGCAGTGGCCTGGAATGCAGTGGATGACCTTGGTGTCTTCGATGCCTGACCAGGCTCTAAACACTCCATAGTGTCTGCTTCAGCTGCCTTCATAACTAATGGAACAAATTGTTCTCATTCATCCATTCCCACTGGGGGAAAGTCTTCACATGCTTGGAGTAGACATCCCCCTAACTCACCAATGAGTTTGAGGCCTGTAAGTTACCCTCAATCTGGTTTAGTCCCTCTGCTGAGATGGTTTATCAGGGAGTAGCCACTGTTCATGCTACAGTTTCTTGGAGCCACAGGTAAGAAAGAATTGAGTGAGAGATGGACACCAAAGGTGGGTGAGCATCCCTGAAAAGGTCTCAGCAAGACCTCACACCAGAGATGCTAGGGAGGACTAGGGAGGCACACCCCATGTGCCTATTTAGGGTCAGGAATAGTATTACTGAGTTAGAGAGTGTCTAAAGGTCCATCATGGGGAAGGGCACCAAGTACATGCCATATGATCCTCATTTGAAGGAAGTGGGAGTGTTGACCTGACTGAAAGTCCTCCTTGGGAGGACTTGAGAGCAGTTTTCCATTTTCTGGAGCTGTCATGTGAAAGAGGGATGAGAATTGTTTTGCTTGGCCCAAGCACAGAACTAGGATCAATGAGAGGAAGTGAAAAGAGGCAAATTAAGGCTCGATGTCAATAAAAACCTTCTGAATAATTGGGGATAACCCAAATGGGGAGGACTTCTTTGGGAAGTAATTTCCTAGAAATTGCTATATGAGGTCTTATTTAAGGAGCCATGAGAGACTTTTGGAAAGGCAGGGGCTGGACCTGATGGCCTCTCAGCTCTCTTTCAACTCTGAGACTGATTCATTCTTGAATCTACAGGCACAGTTTCACTTGTTTGGTTTTTATGTTTATTGTCAAAATCCAGTTTTGCTTTTAAAAATTGTATTGGTAGCACCTGCTCAGCAGTCAATGTGGCCTTTCTCTTCATGTTTACCTGCACGTAAGTCCATAGACAGAGAATCCTAGGTGTTATTGACCTCAAACCTGTCAGACCGATTACTCTCAACTTACATAAAGAAAAGCAAAGAGAGTGAAAGAAAGTTGCTGATTCCTCCAAGGTCCCAGCCATCAAGCCAAGGCAGAGAGCTCACCTCCAAATTCAATGTTATTTGTGCTTTGCTGCCTTTGTCTGGCAGAAGCTGGCCCTGCAAGATTGAGTGCCCAAGAAAGGAAGTCTTTTTTATCATCTCAGAAAGAACAATTGCCAACATAAATACACATTAGTTTTATAGCATGCAGTAACAATTGGACAACATGAGTTTTTAGCAGCATCCTTTTCCAAATGTCCCACGGCACTTTAAATTGGAAGCACAGAAGGAAAACACATGTGCACACATGCACATACACACACATATATTACCCCCCCTCCCCCATTAAAGTTAAGAATCTGAAGCAGGGGGAAGCGTAGATCCATTTGGGGGTAATTACTTTAATTATTCCTAATAAAATTACTTTGTATTAAGTGAAAATAGTTTTAAGGTCTGAACATTCATTGAGGATTAAGAAAGACAGATTCAGGCCTTTATCTTTCCATGAAGAAAATTGAGTCCCATTATTCCATACTGAGTTCATAGCCAACTTGCAGGATTTTCTTTAGATAGGAGACAAGCACGTAATTGCCTTGGTTGATCAAGAAGGGTGGCAGAATCAGACTTTTTTCTTAATTGTATTCACAGTGAAGCAATAACTGACATTATTCTCTAGAGCAGCGGTTCTCAACCTGTGGGTTGTGACCCCTTTGGGGCGGTCGAACGACCCTTTCACAGGGGTCACCTAAGACCATCAGAAAACACATATTTCCTGATGGTCTTAGGAACTGAGACACTGCGCTTCTATCCGTCTCCAGGTGGGTCTGCCCACATGTAGATATGCCCACATACGAGTATTAAAGGGTTGCAGCATTAGGAAGGTTGAGAATCACTGCTCTAGAGGCAAAAAATTAATATCTTGGAGTTTGGATTTTTGATGCGGTAGGAAACCTCAGATCCAAATCTTAGCTTTGCCACTTGCTGACTGGAAAGACTTTAGAGGGAGTATCCACACTGATGAAATAATATATGGTTTAAATCACTAGAGTGTGGAGCTATGGAAAAAAGGGATAGATTTGGAGGCAATGGTTCCGGCTTTGTCACTTCCTACCTGTGTGATTTTGGGGATGTAAATCCATCTTCCTCAGTCTCAGTTTCCTCATTAGAAAAAATTTAAAAAATTTCCAGGATGACTCCCCTTTAATACCAAATTTCCATGGTCCTTTAAGGCACTTTGGGATACTGGAATCAAAGACTGAAAGTCGGAGGTCTTGGCTTCAAGTCATGCTTCTGACAATACCAGTGTGACCTTGGGCAAGTCACAGTCTCCTCAGTTTCCTCATCTATATACTAAGAAGGTTGGACTAGCTGGCATCTGAGGGCCTTCTGGCTTTAGACCTAGAATCTTCTGAGTATACAAAGGCCGCCTTTGTATCCTGTCTGATGTACTAGCTCCTGCTCTTACTGAAGGAATGGGGAATATGGAGGGATTACACATTATATAAAAGGAAGTAATGGAATAACAGATAGAGGGCTGTCCTCAGAGGCAGGACGATCTGAGTTTAAATAACTAGTGGGTTTACTAACTTTATGCTCTATAATTTTATTTTTTAGTCTTTCAATTTCTTTTGTTTTTCAGTTAAACATTTATCTTCTCTGTCCCAGTCTTTTAAAGAGAAAAAAAAAATCTTACATACTCAAGAAAAACAAACAAACAAAAGAAATACTCAAGGAAGACGTGTTTCCGTGTTTGTCTCTGTCCAAAAATTTATGTTTCGTCTTTCAAGTCGAATCTGTCACCTCTGTGTCGGCAGGTGAGTGTGATGCTGCGTCGGCCCCTTGGAATCGCGGCTGGTTGTTACAAGAGTCAGAGTTCTTGAGTCTTTCCAACCAATTTTTCTTTACATTGTTGCCATTATATAAATTGTTTCCCTGCTTCTGCTCACTTCACTCTTCCCTGGCTTCTTCATCACTTCTTATAGGACAACAGTATTCCATTACACTCACATATCATTTTGTGTTCATACAGTTCCCAAGTGAAGGGCATCACTTTAGTTTCCAGCTCTTTGTTACTAACAAAAAGAATCAGTATAAAGATTTTTGTCTGTATGAATTCTCTTCCTCTTTCTTGGATTTCTTTGTGATATAAGCCTAGTTGAAATATCCTTGGGTCAGAAATCATAATTTAGTGATTTGGGGGTCTAGTTTGAAATGATTTTCCAGACTGACTGCATAGATTCACAGCTCTGCCAACAGGGCTTTAATGTGCCAGTTTTCCCACAGCCCCTCCAACCTTTGTTACTTCTCTTTTCTCTTATCTTTCTCTAGACAATTTTCTAAGACCCTTCAGTTTGAATTGTATTATTGTTCATGAGAATAACCCCCCAAATCTGAAATAATTTTAGAAAGAAATTTGCGGTATCGTTTTGTAGAGGGAGTTGTAAAGGGATGGCTTCCTTCCAACTCTTTGTGAGGTTACGTTCAGACAAGCGTATACAGACATTTACCTAATTGGCCTCGCGTAGTCAGTAGGTAGTCTCCTAGACAAGGACTGTTTGAGATGCAGATAGTCAATCTATTTTTGGGAACCCAAAATACAAGCTTTGGGTACACTCAAAACAAGAACTGATGGGATCCAAGCATTCCTTATAATCAACCTCGACACTAAGTATTTTTGGTTAGACAATTTTTTAGCCACAAATTTCTAGGTTCAAAAACATTGATAAGTGAAAAATAATAATTCACAGAACTTAGTGTATCACAGGCCATATGTAAGAGTAGGGCTTTGACTTGGGCTCTGGTTAAAGAGATACCAACATAGGCTGTGCTAGGATGAAAACTAGCTTCATACAGAGCATCTGAGCTCCCTCTGATTTCTGTTTGGGAAAGACCTTTTCGGAGAGAACACAGGATAGTAGAAGAAAATGGTAGAGGCTTGATATTGTACTTTCTAATCTCATAAAAGTCTCATTCCACCCCCCCTCCCTCCAGATTTGCTCACCCCTGTCAATACATGCATGACAAATTTAATATTTTTGAAATGAATCTGTCTAGAAAGTTGGATTGTTTTTCTTTCTTCTCATCAGAATGTCATAATTATGTCCTGTGTACAGATGGTGTCTGCATAGGGGTTTTATTGTAGAGACAGGTATAGGATCATAAGATTCAGAGATAGTAGGGATAATGGTGATCATCTTGGGGAACTTCCCCATTTTACAGATGAGAAAATTAAGTTCCAGAGTTTACATGACCTAGAAAGAAGCAAGAAAGAGGTTTGAACTTGGATCATCTAATTTCTGATTCAAATATTCCTAATCTCCCTCTCCTATTGTATATTGTGTTCACCGAGAAGTAACCTGGTATAGGAGAGAGAGAAAGCTGGTTTTGAACTCAGGACTGAGTCCCAGTGCCAACTTTGACACATTCTGACTGTATAACCCTGGGAAAATTGTTTAATTTTTCAGCATTGTAGGAAATTCTCTACAAACGTAAGTTTTATCCTTACACTAGTGAGATCACAGGCCCTATCCATCTCCTTTGTGCAATGCCCCAAACATTGGAGTGATAGAACATAGCAAAAATTATTCTAATAACATTAATTGCAGTTTTATAAAACCCACCTCCACATTTGCCATTAATCGGCACACAATTAATAAAGTAGAACTATGCATAGTTATTTTTAACATCAGTGAAATTAACTCACAGACTCCATCCAAGCAAATTAACCTCCTCATTTTAAAATGTGTGTATTTATATAATTTATCTTCTGATTTCTTCATTTTTTTTCTTTAAAAAATCCTAACAAAAATCATCAGCTTACTAACCACTCCTGAGCATATCTTTTTTCCTTTTATTTATTCTCATTTTAATGCAACCTGTGATCCACGGTCCCGCCAAATTCTGAGTTCGCGCATAGTAGTTCTTATCCTGAGGGGCCTGACTTCAGAGGGTCAGTTTTTCTTTATGGCTTGTTCTTCCTACCTGGTATACTTCAGGGAAATCTCTAAATATATTCATAGTTTGTAGCTTTTGTCTAGGTTTCCTTAAATGTGAGCATCAGGGTCCTTAACTCCTGGAAAGGCAGTCAGGATAAAGACATGTCAGTTATGAGACAGCTTTTATTTCATCCCTCAGAAACCTTTCATTTAAAGACAAAACAAAATGAATTTTTTATTGGGACTTAAAAATACAGAAAGTTCAGTAGTCAGAGAAGAGGAAGGAAAGTGTTCTAGGCATGGGGGATATCCAGAGAAAATGCCTGGCGCCAAGAGTTGGCATGCCTTGTTTGTGGAACATTCAGCAGGCTTGTGTCACTAGATCAAAAAGTATGTCAGAGATTAAGGTGTAAGAAATCTGTAAAGGTAAGAGGGGCCTAGGTCATTAAGAGTTTTGAATGTCAAGCAGAGCATTTTGTATTTGTTCCTGTAGTCAATATGGAGTCATTGGAGTTTATTTACCCCATGAAAAAGCAGCTCTTATTGAAAGTCAACAAGCAAGGCAGCAGTGGTCATGATCACATTTTATGAATGACTACAAACAATGGTCCCCACATTTTAGTACCATTGGTTGACTGAGGAACTCATTGTGTTGATCAGGGTCTCCCTAATCAAATCTCTTTATATTAATGAAAAAATGTTTTTTGTTCTTTTCCCTACTTTTGTCATTAAATTAATAAATAAATGGAAGATATCAAAATGAAAAGTCCATGCAAGCTGGAAATCAAATGCAGCGTGTGAAACACCATCCACTTTTCCAGAGCTGGCTAGGCTATATCTGTACCTCAGGGTTCTAGGTATCTAGAGAGATTTATCAGGCTCTCTTTTTCTCTGCCACATTTAGTTTATGCTTTTCACATTGTTAGCAGTTGGTGGCTACATCCCCAGTTAACACTTAACTGCTTCACATTAGTTAACTTTTAAAAAGGGATATTTACTTTGAAGATAGAGTAGTGAGAATAAAGCACATTTTCCCCAATACCTCACAGATGTATTTTCCCATATACCACTTCAGTCTCTGGGGAGAGTATGCACAACTTAGCTCATTTTCTAAATAACATTGGCTTTGCCAAGTTTACCAAAGTTATTTTTTTTCTATGAGATGAATCTTTTTCTCAGCTTCTATTGGGCTTGGGTCCTAAAGGTTCTCCTTTATGGTCACTCCTTGTTCTTCAAGACAAAGATGTTGCATTGACTCTGGAACCCAGAATCTAGAACCTCAGGTAGCTAAGACATCCTCTAGGCTCTGTAATACCTGGATGCCAGCATGCCTTACACACTTTTTGAAACTTTCAAGGTCATAACTCCCTTCATTTACAAAGGAAAATAGAAGAAACGCAAGGATTTAGGCCCCACAGATTGTCCCCTTAAAGCATTATCTTTCAACTGACACTGTGAGTAAAGGAGTTACCAGATGAGGCAAAAAGTAAAAGACTAAAACCAGTAGGGTTTTGTGAATGGCTCCATAGACTTATCCTAAACTTGCAAGCTTGTATGATCTGCATTTATCTAATATTATTTATAATGCAATGTAATTGAAGTGGGTCTGATGAGTCCCTAGGTGTAGAGGGTCACTTGACTCCCAAGTAAGAGAGTAGGTCAGAGCTTCTGTGCTGGTCAGTAATGGTATTGAGCCTATGAGTAGCTACTTGCACAGCCCAGTTTCTAGTCCACATTATTGCATCTCTCCTGGACGGAGATTCTCTAGCCTTGTCCTCATGGAGAAATGCCATTGGGGCACTCTGAACTTTTGCCAGACCCTCTATACAAAAATATTTGTCCAATAACTTAAACCTACTATATATATTATCTTCACCCTATTAGAAGGCAAACTTTTTGAGATCAGGGACTTTTTTGCTTTTATTTTTGAATCTCCAGCACCTAGGATAGTTCTTTACACAAAACAAGGCCTTAATAAGCATTTTTTTTCATTTATTAATTTTCATTTTTGAAAAGCCCATCAAACTCAATTGTGTAATGCATTAAATAACTAAAAAAAAAATCTATTTCTCAGTAGATGTATGACATTGGGCAATTAACACCATTTCTCTGGAAAGATTTCCTGATCTGAAAAATGAAGTGACTGGACAATGAAAAAACGAAGTAAATGACCAGTTTTCTTTGAGCTTTAGTATCACAGGATACCAATAAAAATTGAGTATTATTGAAATATTCCCTTCTTCCAAGATGCCTAAAGAGGCCATTCTGAAGTACTTTTCTAAAAGCTTACAATGACAAGATTTTTTTTTTTGGATACTGTTCTTTTTGAAATTTTATGCTTGAATCTTATACTTGGCTTATAATAAAGATTATAATAGAGACATTTAAAATCCATTTTTAAAGTCCTGGATAACCTCCAATGGCAAATATGTTAAGAGTGTTCTAAAGCCCCAAACAGCAATTCATAAGATTCTTTCTAAAGCTATGAACAAATTCAATAAAGTAACACTAGAAGTAGATGCAGAAATTTGTATAATTTGTTCATGAGTAGAAAGCAAAGCACTTTCTTAAAATCATGCTAAGCATCCATGCCATTTTCATAGATCATAGGATTAATAGTTTAGAGCTACAAGGAAACTCAGAGGTCATTAAGTCCAAACCTCAAAGGTCAAGAGAAATGAAACCATTTGTCCAGGGTCATACAACTGGTGAATGTAGAAGACATGACTTGAATACAGGTCTTCCACCAAATATAGCATTCTATCCATTTATTGTTGTTCAATCATTCAGTCATGCTTGACTCTTTGTGATCCCACTTACCTGCCCCTCTCTATAGATTACACCATTATATATGTATATATGTATACATATGCATATATATGTATATATACACATATACATATATGTATATGTATACACACATATATAACTTTTTTTTAATACTGGGTCTCCTTTTCTTACCCAGGCTAGAAGTGCAGTAGCTACTCATGGGTCCAATCCTAGCACTGATCAGCACAGAAGCTCTGACCTACTCTCTTAGTTGGGCTGGTTCAACTCTTCCTAGGGAGTTGAATGACCCTCTATGCCTAGGGACTCATCAGACACACTTCCATTACACTATACTATAAATAATATTAGGTAGATGTTTTTAAAAGATTTGTTCTTTGCCTTAAAACTGCAAGAAGCAAATTTATATCAATTATAATAAGCTGCACATTTATATGATGCTTTAAAGAAAAACAAATGTGACATAGTTGATAGAGAGTCAGCTTCAGAACCAGAAAGACCTGGTTTCAAGTCATATCCAATCTGTGACCCTGAGTACATTGTTTAACTTCTTAGTGATATCTCAAAGATTATAAATTGCAGAAAAGTTGTTGATGAGCCTTGGGAGTGGGAGTTTTCTCATCCAGGAAGTTCACTAAACCAATGCAAGTGAGTCCAGTCTCTCTTCTTATCTCTTTTCCATAGAGAGTTATAGCTAATAAATCTCTTTCATTATAAAAACCCTGTAAAAATTAGTGAAAGTTGTGATTCCCATTTTACAGATGAGGAAACTGAGTCTTAGACAGTTAAATAACTTTTCTCTCTCCTGAACTCCAGCCTAAAATAGCCAACTATTTGTTCAATATCTGTAGGGCATAAATATTCCAAAATCAATATGTTCAAAATCAAAGTCATTATTGATCTTATTAAATTCACCTAGCCTCAAAGCTTCCTTATTCTTTTGAGGGAACCAACATCCATGCAATCACCCAGGTTCATAACCTCAGTCATCAGGATCATTGTTTCTTCCCTTTCAACACTAAGCTATTAAGTTAATTTCACTAAGTTAATTTCATTTAAAACTGTCTACTATGTGCCAGACACCATTTGGAGTTGTGGATTCAGAGACGAAAATGAAATAGCCCTTGTCTCAAGAAGCTCATATTCCTCGATGGCATACTTTATGGAGTGCGTAGTAAGTGAAAAGTTAGTGGTATAATAACAGTAGCTCAGAGCCCCCTGTTAGGAAAGTTGCTGACATTTATGGTGAGGTTTACCATTCTTCTCTAATTAAAATTTATATTCCTCTGTATTTAATGTCTGATTTCTTTGTGGTTGAGGCAAAATTCAGGTTACCATAAATGTTTGGGTGAAGAAGCAAGTAGAGCATGGTCAAATATCTAGTAATATAAAGGGAATTTGAGGAAAGAGCATACTTTTTCTTGAAACTTCCCTTTAATTCTTGAGCAGTTGGGTTCACCCAGTGATTTTAGCCCAAGTCTTCTGTTCTGAGATGCCTGTAGGAGTCAATGGCTTGACTCTCCTTTATCTGATGTAGCTCAGACCTACTTTTTCTTTATCTTTTCACCCATTGTGCCATGGATTCTCTCCAGCTCAACTCAGCAATGATTAAGTCCAGGGCTGGGGAGGTTGGTCCCACCACTGACACTGCTCAGCTGTTGTGGTCTTCCTCCTTCTTGGTCTCTCTCCAAGACTGTGATGTGTTTCTTTCAGAATTCCAGGACGTGACTCAATTCTACCTTATGGTTCAGAGATTTGAGTAGTTATAAAGTACTGTCAAAACTGAGAGGAGAATGCTTGTCCCTTTTATCTACACAAAATCAAAAAATTTTTGAGCCCCTATTTGAGTAATATCATAATATTACTTACATATTAAAAGTCATAGTCAGTCAATAAACATTGATTAATCACCTACTATGTGTCAGGCTACAGTAAGTGGTAGGGATACAAAGAAAGGCAAAAGGCAGTCCCTGAGCTCAAAGAGCTCAAAATCTAATGATAAAAGACAATACAAAAGAAGAAGCTGAAAAGAGTGCATGGTGTGTGTGTGTGTGTGTGTGTGTGTGTGTGTGTGTGTGTGTGTGTGTGTGTGTGTGTGTGTAAGGATTATCTGGCATGAAGACCCTGCCACCAGGTGAGGAAAGATGAGATAGGTGCTCTGAGAACCCTCCTTAAAGGAAGGATCTGGGAGAAGGAGCTCTCTGATGTCCACCCTTCACCTTTGATCAGAGAGAGGGTGGAACTCTAGGGGTAGGGGTCCTGAGTAGGTATGAGTTTCAGGGTTGATGTGATCTTGCAGGATGATGAAATTTTGCAGACCACAATGAGGTCCAAGAGGGTAACTGAACTGGCAGCTATGTGAGATAATGGATAGTCTAACATATATGACCCTGGCCAAGTCGCTTAACCTCTACCTTCCCCTCTTCCCTTGTTTTTAAAAGAGAAATAATAATAGCACCTACCTTCTAGGGTTGTTGAGAGAATCAAATGAGATAATATTTATAAAGTGCTCTACAAACCTTAAAATACTGTATCAATGTGATTATTATTCTCATTATTATTATTACACTTCAAAAGAGTGATGGTTTCCTTGGTGTGATTCCTCCTCTCACTGATTCAGGTTGCAAAACTTCAAGACTTGATATCTATTGCTTGCAGTCAAAGAAATGTATCAACTAATGGTTATCCTGAGGACTGTTTTCTCTGAACTGAACTGTTTCTGAAGTGACAAACATACCGTCCATGTCTCGGGCCATGATATAAAGACTAATAAAAGCAACAATAGTAGCACCCATTCATATTATGCCTTATGATTGGCAAAGCACAATCCTCCCAATGGCCAAACAACAAAACAGCTATGATTTTCTTTGAGGTCTCACTATACTATTATCACATTTTTAAAAAGAACTTTATTGACACTTCCTGTTTTTATTCCACCATAATTTTCTAATATGCTGTCTTCCAAAAAAACCCTCCCTTGTAACAGAGAAAAAACAATGAATCAGAACCAAAACAGAGACAGCATCTGACAATGTATGAAGCTTTATGCACCCATATTGACTTTCAAAATCTCATTTCTACTAGTAAGGATTTTTCTGTCTTTCAGTTTTGTGTTCATTTACATTATTGTAGTTATACATTATTTGTTCCACATCAGTTCATATAGATCTCCTGATGTTTCTCTGAATTCCCCACATTGTTTTCTAATAGAGAAGTAATAATTCTAATATCCTAATGGTGAAAAATATAATGTTTATTTACCCCCAATTTGTTCAGTCATTCCCCAATTGGTTTGTATACACTTCACGTAAAGGGTTAGTTTTTATTTTTGGTGTGACCGAAAACAAAAGCAAAAACATGAATATGAATTATGTTACTATACATGGAATTTTTTCCTTGTCTGGAACTACCTTGAAGTATATATGCCTAATAGTGGGGCCATTGGGTCGAATGGTGTGGAATTTAGTGCTCTTTTAATCTAATTAATTTTTTCCTAGTAATAGGACCACTTAGGGCAGCTAAGTGGTATAGTGGATAGGGTGCTGGGCCTATTATCAGGAAGAATCATCTTCCCAAGTTCAAATCTAGTTTCAGACATTTACTATGTGGCCCTGGGCAAGTCACTTACCCCTGTTTGCCTCAGTTTCTACATCTACAAAAGGAGTTGGAGAAGGAAATGGCAAACCATTTTATTATCTTTGCCAAGAAAATCCGAAATGGGGTTGTGAAGAGATGGACACGACTGAAAACAGGACCCCTTAACAGTTCCACCAAGAGAATATGAGTGTGTCTTTCTATAGCTCCTCCAAAATAGAATCCTAGCATTTAAGTAGCAATTTAAGGTTTGTAAGACACTTTGCAAACATCTCCTTTGAGTGTCATGATAACACTGTGAGGTATTATTCCCATTTTACAGATGAGGAAATGGCGGAAGAAAAAAGTTAAGTGACTTGCCTAGTGGCATATAGTGAGTAGAGGTCTGAGGTCAAATTTGAACCCAGGTCTTTCCACCTCTCTGCCTACAAGAGCTATGTGGCTCTGGGGATATAGTACTGGGCCTGGAGTCAGGAATACCTGACTCCTATTGATCTCAGATACTTGCTAGCTGTGTGACCCTGGGAAACCTCTGTTGCCTTCATCCCCTGGAGAAGGAAATGGCAGACTATTCCAGTATCTTTGCTAAGGAAATTCCATACCAGCTCATGACCAAACAGCAACAAATTCCTACCTCTATATCCAGCATTCTATCCACTGTGATATTTAGCTGCCTCTATAAGGACGTATATGTTGGAGAGACACCATAGATGTAAAATGAGTTGTGTCCAGAAGTGAATGGCAGGAGAAGAACAAGCTATGCTGCTTTAGAGAAATTGTATTTTTTTTAATGATCCTAAGATCCTAAGATTTTTTTTAATGATCTCTGACGCAAAGGTCCATATTAAAAAAACAAAAACAAAAACAAAAAAACCAAAAACACAAATTCTAAATACTACAAGTCATAGTGAGTCAAAATTTTCTTAAAAAATTCCAATAAATTAAATTGGGAATCAAAGCATGGTGGAGTGGTATGTATTAGGTAGAATCATTACAGAGGAACAGTATGGTTCAAAAGTTTTCATCAGAGAAGGCAGTTTAATGGTAATGGGTACTGGGATTTGAAGATCTTCCATGCCCCTTGTATTGGTAAGCAAATAGGTACTTAGCACCTTGTTTCAAGTTCATGATTGTATCAAGTCCATAACTTGTGAATCTCAGGGTGGGATGAAGTGGCTGGTGTAACAGGAAGGGGCAGAACAGGGAGGAGCTAATACCATATATAAGGAAAAGCCCAAGCTAAAGAGACAGAACTTCTGAGAATTGCTGAGAGAGAGAGAGAACTACTAGGATCCTGAGAACTTCTATGAATTGAGAACTGCTGAGAGCCAGAACTTTTGAGAGCCAGTCAGAACTTCTGAGAACCAGCCAGAACTGCTGGGAATGAGAACTGCTGGGAGCCAAAACTGCTGGAAGCAAGTAGTGTGGAGGCTGAGGAACTACTATGAGTGAGGAGAGGAGGATCCTTGCTTGAGGGAGTGAGTAAGAGGAGAATCCTTGCTTGAGGGAGCCTGTTTTGTTTTGAAGGCTTGGGAATGTAGTTGTTCACTGCATTGAGTATCTGTACCAACTTTGTGATTACTGTAATGACTTTGACTTTCTGGTTTTGGGACTTGGATTTCTGATATTTGAATAAATGCTTTGGTTCTGTCTTCCATGTGGGGAGCCTGTTACATTACATGATTCACAACTACACCAGCATACTCACAGCTGCTGTGGATGCTGTGAATATTGCATTGATGGTACAAAAAAGATGATGGACTAGTCACCAGGAAAAAAGTAAGGAGAACTAATAGAGAGACTGAATACTCGGCTAGCATCAGCAAACAAAAGATAGGAATGGGAAGGCAACACACTTGTTTGATGAATTCACAGGATATGATAGATAGAAGTTGCATGGGGTGGGCAGTTGTGGATGGACTGTGATCTACATCTAGATACATATATGTATATATGTGTGTGTATATATATTATGTATATACACACACATGTGTGTGTATCTCCACATTTATATAATTTTCCTATGGATAGATTTATGAACGTACACTCAAATGCACCAGACAACTCATTATTATTATTATTTTTTTGCTAAACTGCTAACTTAATCATGTAATCCTGTCATTTATTCACCTGTTACAGTGGGCCTGACCATTAGAGTTTAGAAATTTCAAAAAAAATACTCTTAGCATTACTGTGGGTTCATAGTTGTCTGCATCAGTCAGCTCTTGTGAGGAAGAAAATGGATTTTGCTTTCAGAGGACCAGTTCAAATTCTGCTTTTGATTTTTACTGCCTGTGTGATCTTAGACAACATCACTGGACTCCAGTGGAGACTATAGGGGATGTTCTTTATGTCTCTTCTTGTTCTAAATCTATGATCCTATGACTATAACTCACTATTAAGACAATACCATTTTCACTTTCTGAGGAGCTTATCTTAGTTTTGCAAAAATTTTAATATTTTGTGTTCTTAAGCCTTGGCTAAAAACCATTAAAAGATAGCTTCCTACAGGGCCAGCCTTTAAATATGGGTTCTGCCTCCTCCTAGAAGAGCTACAGTATGTGCTGGAGCTCTCTCTTCTGTAGGTGAAATTGCCTTTTCCTTAGGAGTGAATATGACATAAATCAGCCAAGAGAAAAGCTGATTTTTTTTTAGATCAAATAACAAAAAAGACACAGAAAAAATAAGATTTATACCATAAGAGGTAGACTAGCATTCCAAACAAAATTGAACAGGTGGCATAGATTTTTATTTTTTAAACTATTTTTTAAATGGAGGAGTGATGGAAGATAAATATGACTTGGCAACATGAGTTCTACTTTATTTTTCCTCATTAGAGAAATGACAGAAGGAATAGGAATAGGGTACAAATCTATTAATCCATGTCTATCTCTCCCTCTTTCTTTCTCTACTTTTTCTCTCCTCTAAATCTATCTATCTATCTATCTATCTATCTATCTATCTATCTATCTAATCTATCTATTTTTCATTTATTTTAATGGGAAGCCATGAAGGAGAAATCAAAGAATAAAGCTTTCACTGTGGTCTGCTCTGGGATCTTTTTTTTTTTTTCCTTTTGTGGTAGGAAGAAATGGTGTGGATTTAAACATACACACACACACACACACACACACACACACACATATTCCCCTTCCCACAATCTTCATGAAGACAGGACCTATGTCATACTTAAACTTTGTATTGTCCCCAATGCTTATTAGTACTCTCTGTATAACATGAGATAAATAAGCATTTGTTCATTCGGGAGAAAAAAATCATTACTTCTAGGCAAGTATAATTTTTTTCTTGGCATTCCCTCACTTAAAATATAAAAAGGAGGAATCTCCAAGGGGTGGCAACCCCAAATTGTTTTGTGAAAGAAAGTCACTTCTTTGATTGTAGGGTTCCTGTGTGAATACTTGGCAAACCACACTTTTATATAAACAATCCTAGCAGTCAATCAATCTACAAAGATTTATTAAGCACCTCTTTGTGCCAGGCACTGTGCTAGTTGTTGGAGTTTCAAAGAAAAAAACAAAACAAACAACAATTCTTGCTCTTAATGAGCTATTAGTCAAAATGTGTGTGTATACATACATATATATGCATGTATATACACATATCTACATACATACATCTCTCTCTATATATATGTAGAGAGATAGGAAGATAGATACAGCTATGATTGTGTGTGTGTTTATGTGTGTGTGTGCACAAGTGTGTTTGTGTGTGTATGGTGTGTAAACTTGGAGGCTGAAAGGGTCATCTTAGTTGAAACAGTCACATATAAGGTTTGGTGCAAAAACAAGATAGGTTCATGCCCAATCCTTTTATGCGGTGTGAACTCTACTCCAATTGGTTAAAGAAAGAAAGTGACTGATTACCTGAGCATTTAGATTAGCTATGTCTCTGGGGTCTTTAAATGATTAGACAGACCCTAGAAGTATTTGGGAGTTGGAGGTGGTTCTGGAGGATACTTACTCTTTTACCCAGAGAGGAAAAGATTTGAGGAAAAGATGTGAAGAAAAGATTTTCTCTTCTTACTTCCACCTTCCCGTTAATCACATCATTGGAGCTACTGGTCCAGCAGGTGATACTGAATCAAGAAAGGGGCAAATAAATACACTTCAGAGACATAGTCACCTGAGGAGGATTGGAGTTTCAAGGAATGGCAACACTAATAACTGAAATTTAGTCTGTGGGGAAGAGAAGACCCTGGGAACTCAGCTTGAGAACTCTACAAAGAAAGGAATATCAGGGGCTGTGGATTACTTTTGTTTCACATATATCTTACATATATACATCACTACCTTTTTTCTCTTACTTTGAGCTTCCTATGGCATCTATGCATATTTGTGGAAGAGGGTGCCCAGATTTAGGGTCCTAATAATTTTAGCAACTTTTTTTACTATACCATCTTAGTTAATGCCTTTGGTAAAAAGCTAGTTAAGTCTCCTGGCTGATTGTTAATGAGGAAGTGCGCTGGTGGGGATTTAGGAACTGTAATACTCTAAGTTCAGTTCCACAGAGTTAATCCTAATACTTGAGGTAGCAGTCACCTTTAGGGACCCAAACCTGTGAGTACAACTATAAATGTGTGTGGGGATATCTTATAGCAGTGTTGCTATGCAAAATGGATATAAGGTGAGGGATGCACTGGGAGAAAGGGGAAGAGGGAGGTGGAATGGGGAATTTCCTCTCATATAAAGGAGGCATATAAGAAAGAATTTTTATAGTGGAAGGGAAAATAGTGTGTGGTGGTGTCAATAATTGAACCTCACTCTCATTGGAATTGATGCAAATAGGGGAAGACTCTCTCTCTCTCTCTCTCTCTCTCTCTCTCTCTCTCTGTCTCTCTCACACACACACACACACACACACACACACACACACACACACATCATTTGGATATAGAAATGTGTCCCACACCATAGGGAAATAGGAGGGGAAGAGAATAAGAGATATGGGGGAAGGATAATAAAAAGGAGGTGGATTAAGGGAGATGATGGTCAGAAGGAAAACAGACTTTTAAGGAGAGACAGAATAAAAAGAAAAAATAAAATAGGATGGAGGGAAATGCACTGTTAGTATTTATAACTGTGAATGTGAATGAGATGAGCTAACCCATAAAACTGAAGTGAATAGCAGAATGGATTAGAAATCATAAAACAGAAAGATACACACAGAGTTAAAAATAAAGGACTAGAGCAGAATCAGTCATCCTTCAACTGAAGCAAAAGAGGCAGGGGTAGCAACTATACTCTTAGACAAAGCAAAAATAGACCTAATTAAAAGAGATCATCAGGGAAACTACATCTTGGCAAAATGTACCATGGACAATAAGTAATTAGAAAACAGCAAATTTATCTAATAAA
>CM053580.1:28528703-28548117 GCA_028627135.1 Pseudochirops cupreus
TGTCAATCATGGAGAAAATTCTCCCCTGCTCACTGCACATAGATTTCTCATTGATCCAATGAGTCAACTTTCCTGTAGCTTTATGACTGGATTTCAAAAAATATTGTAGATAAAGGGTCATAATATCACAGAATTTTAGAATTCAAGATGATATGACAGTTCATCCAGTTCAAAATCCTCATTTTGCAGATGAAGATACAACAGCCATGAGGTCATGATTTGCTCAAGGTCACATAATAATTACCAGAGCCAGGATTCAAACCCATGTCTCCTGACTTGAAGTCATGTACCATTTCTACTGTATCACAAAATATTCCAATCACAAAATTTGGGGAGCATGGGCATAGAGTCTTCCCAATTACAGCTGGATGAAGCAATCACATTTAGACTTTCTCTAAACTAGCTCTTGGCAAGTTCATTGGATGAATCTGAAATCTGCCTTAGAAAGTGAATGCTCTTTCTGGTGTTTTCTCCTCCATCACTGAGATAATTGCTTATGGAGGGCACACATTCTTAAAGGGTTATCCTTCAAATCAAGGGGCTTCCTTCCTTTTCAAATTTTTGCTATTTCCATTTGCATAGTCTTTTATCTTCTTTTCATTTGCTTTTGTTTCTGGGCTCTCAGTTCTTCAAAGTATCTACAAAATTAGCTTGCCCTTATAGCACCTAACATGTTTTCTTCATGATAAAACTTGATGGTTCTACAAAATAGTATGATTAAGAAATAATAACCTTTCTTTATTCCATTTTCCATTGTTGTTTGCTTATCATAAATACATGCTTGAATTCTGGGAAACACTTCTCCTCAATTCAGGAGAGAGCAAACTGGATCATAATTTCCTCGAATTTATTTTTATGGAACCCAACTGATTAAAATTTTGGAAAGAGAGTCTGAGGATTCAAACTGAGTTAGAAAATAACTGTTAGTGGCTAACATTTGTAATTATTTACATTGTTTTTGCAGCATTCCAATAGGTTCTGCTTGCTTTTGAAATCCCTTCCTCTCTCTAAACATCACACACTGAGATATTTCTGATATGTTTAAGAAATGTCTATTGAGGGACAGACTGATAAGTCATAAAATCTGGTTTCAAATCCTAGTTTTATTATTTATTATCTTTACAGTTTAGGCAATGGATACACCAACCATTCTGTGTATCAAGAGCTAGGTATGAAAAGGAAAATCATCCCTTGCCTTCAAGGAGTTTACACCCCCATAAGGGAAACAACATGTATATAAATCGGCACATTTTTTTTTAAATCTTCTCATTCTTCTTGGTATCTTTGTAGCATTGGACATTGTGGACCACACTCTCTTTTGAATATTCTGCACATGTTCACATTTTTATGGATCCTCTCCTGTTTCTGACTGTTCTTTTTCTGTCTCGTGTCTTTTTTTCCTTCACTTTCCCCTTAGATGTAAATATTCCCCAAGGTTCTTCCTTCGACTTTCTTCTCTTTTTTGTAGCCTTTCCCTTGGTCCTCTCAACCATTCCCGTGATTTCAGTTATCACGTCATTACAGAAGTCCTCTAAGCCCTAGCCAATGCTCTAATCTCATATCCCAACTGGCTCTTGTAGACGTTGAATGTCCCACTAGGAATTTAAATACAGTGCATCTAAAAGAGAATTAATCTATTTATATCTCTAAACTTGCCTATCACTCTAATTTTTATTTTTGTTAATGTCACTAGCATTAACCTGATAACTTTCAGATCATCTTTGTCTCTCCCCCAATACATCCAACCTGTCTCTGTGCACCCTTCATCTTTCCAATCTCATCTCCCCTCATTATCCACCCTCATGTCTTCTGGAGTAGACTATTGCAATGGTTTCATAATTGATATTCCTTTCACCAATCCTTTTTATCTCCAATCCATCATTCACACTGCTGCCTAAATAATTTTCTTAACATGACAGTGTGCTTACCTCAGTTCCTCAATTCAATACCTTATTTAAATAAAGTATCAACATCTCTTCCTGGCCATTCAAGGCCCCCACAATATGGGTCAAGCTACAACTCTAGGCTGTTCTCGTACCACTCACCTTCATGGACTCTATGCTTCAGTCAAACTGGACTACTATTTCTCCTCCACTGTCATCTCTGTGCCTTTGCTTATGTTTAATATACCTCTCATGAACTTTTGTTGTTATTTTTCAGTCATTTTGGTTGTGTCTCCTATTTGGGGTTTTCTTGGAAAAGATACTAAATTGGTTTGCCATTTCCTTTTCCTGCTTATTTTACAGATGAGGAAACTGAGGCAAATGGAGTTAAGTGACTTGCCCAGGGTCACACAACTAGTAAGTGTCTGACATTAGACTTCAACTCTAGGAGATGAGTCTTCCTAACTCCAAGCCCAAATCTCTATCCACTCCACTACCTGGCTGCCCTTCACACATAGAATATACTCATCACACATCTGTTGGTTTTCCTCCCTTTCTTCAAGACCCACTTTAGTTGTTAGGTTCTTTATGAAGGACTCCCTTACTTCTCCCAAGAAAAAGGATTTTAATTCTTCAAATTTCTAATACTCCTTTGTTATAGTGAAAAAAAAAAGGAATTTAGAGTAAGAAGACTTCCATTTAAATCAAAGCTCTACCACATACTGTGTAACCTTAGATAAGTCACTTCACTTTCCTGATCTATAAAATGAAGCCATTGGACTCAGTGACTACTAAGCTTCCATTCAGCTTTGAAACTGTGTCTATGAACTTTGCACAAATTTCTCTCTCCCTTGCAACACACATATGTGTACACTTGTCCTTCCACTGTAAGCTTCTTACGAGCAGGGAATTTATTTTCTCTCTTGATAACACCACGCATAGGAAGAAAGGGGAGAGAAAACAGCATTTATTAAACCCCTTTAAATATTATCTCATTCCTTATAAAGAATAGGCCTCAGCAAATGATTAATTGCATGAATTAGGGGTCATTAAATTGACCCTTGTTATCCTCATCATGAACTGTTCTAACAAGGTTGGCATGTATTCATTTTTTAAAATATGCTCTTTCGCCCACTGGATAAACATTTCCCGGTGATCAAATGAGCTTTCTTCCTGATAACGTATTTTTTTGTTTTATTATAAAACTTGATAACTATCAACTAAAACAAAGATTCAAATTAACAAGGTAAAAAACTTCATCTTCATATGTAATCCGTAAACTTCAAGCTGCTGCTTTTGTAAATGCATAAATCGATTTTTAACAAAATATTTTTCAAACATTATCTAGTCTGTGCCCTTCAAATCTCTTTTCTTCTGTATATGTTATCGAATGTTTGCTATTATTTTTATATATAGTCATAGTCAGTGTATATAATTTTTGATGCTTTCTTTGCTTTCTTTACTCTGCATAACTTAACGTCATTCCATATATCTTAGTATTTTTCATATTTATCATTTTTATGGCACAATAATATGTCATTATGTTGATATATAGTCATTTATTCAGCTATTCCCCTATCATTATATGTATGAGTTGTTTATAGTTTTTTGCTGTTATAAATAAAACCAGCATGAGTATTTTTGTACAGATAGGTATAGGATCTTGGATTTAGAGACCGGAGGGACCCTACAAATTAATCCAGACTCCTCTTTTTACAGTACAAGAAACTGAGGCCCAAGGCAATTAAATTACTTGCAAAATAATTAGCAAGTTGATGTTGGGTTTCAAAAATAATCCTCTTAAATTCAAGTCATTTGTACTTCCACTATACAGATCCCCTGCCTTCTTCCTTTTTAGTAACATCTTTCATATATAAACCAGGATTAGAAGCCTTGGGTCAAAGGGTAAAACTCAATTTTGTCATTTTTCTTGGATGTTGTCATATTATTTCCCAAAAGAAGTAAACCATTTCCTGGCCCAACAGTCTAATAGCGAACCTGTTTTCCCTCAGCTATACCAACATTGAATTTTATTGTTTTTAGTTTCCTGTGCTAATTTGATGGCTGTAACATAGTACCTCTAAAATGTTTTAATTTACATTTCTCTGATCATTAGAAAGTTTGAACTGTCTTTCAGGTGGCCATTACTATGTTTTATTCCTTCCTTTAGGAACTAATCATTATTAATTTAGTGGATTTACAGATTCCAGGTGTTTCTTTTTATCAATCATATTTATAATATTGTCCCTTAATCTGTTTCTCTCCTTTCAGGAAAAAAATTTATCATTTTGATGAGTATTCCAACAAATTAACCTTTGTTTGGGGCTTTGATCATGTGATCATGCTGCTGTCTTTGTTGTTGCTCAGTCACTTTAGTTGTGTCCAACTCTTTGTGACCCCATTTGGGGTTATCTTGGCAAAGCTACTGGAGAGGTTTGCCATTTTCTTCTCTAGCTCATTTTACATGTGAGAAACTGAGGTAATCATTGCCATACAGCTAATAAGTGTTGGAGGCTAGATTTGAACTCAGGAAGATGAACCTTCCTGATTCCACACTCAGTGCTCTATCCACTGTGTCACATAACTGCCCAGATCCTATAGTCTTACTGATGATATGAAGTGTCCATTGATGCATCACTGAGAAGACTGAGGATATCCCTTGTGTATAGGTATCTGTCAACCAATTCATACTTCTTTGAGGTTGAGTAAGTATTATTGTGGGATCATGAATCTAGAGCTAAAAGGATCTTATAGCTGAGAAAACCGAGTCCCATAGAAGTTAAGTTCTTGCCCAAAGTCACACAAATAGGAAGCATCAAAGGTAGAACTTGAGGCCAGACCCTTGCCTACACAGCTACCTTTCTTCATACTGTGGAACACTGACTCTTTAAGTGAACATCTTTTATTATCAGGGATGAAGTGGCAAAAGTGGTTGTGAACCAGAGCCACATATTTGTGTTGGGTGTAGAAAATGAGACCTCCACTGCAGAAATCACTACTTTTAACCATTTTTCAGAAATATTAGGATAGAGGTAAGCCTCAAGACCTTAGAGTAGGCTTTGATCCCTGGAGTATTATGCCTATGTATTATCTATCATTGCCTTGTTCCTATCAATAGCAGCCAATGAGAAGCAGTGGTTGAGCATTTCCAGCCCAAAGATAGCAGGAGCAGTGGTGATGTAGCAAGGGTTCCTGGATCCCAAAGATTACTGGATGAAGCCACAGAAAGGGAGTTGCACAAAGCAACATTACAGGTGCACATGCCCTCAAGCCCATTGGCCCCAGAGAGGATGGAACCAAATGCCTAGGCCCCTGAGAAAGGGGCATTTCCTGGATAATGTTCAATTTCAATGGTTCAGAGGAAAACTACTTGGATTTAGGGTAGAGTCCTCCTCTGTTGCTTTCTGAACGTGAGGCTTTGGGAAATCTACAACCTCCCTGGGTAGTTTCTTCCTCTAGCAAGGGGAGGGGTGTTGGACATGGAGAAGAGAGAATAGTTGCTTTTTAATTTTCCGTCTACCTTGAACCTATAATTTACAAGAAAATGAGCCCCTGAGGACAAGAACTGCCTGACATTTGTTTGTGTTTTCCTAGTACCCAATGCAAGTAGGTGCTTAATAAAAACATCTTGGTTTATTGATCCTTTGATCCTAGAAATTTCAAAAGACCAAACCATTTAGAGAGAAAAGACAAAATTCTGAGCAACAACCAGTCTCTTGGCAAGAAGGTGACAGCTCATGTCATCCTAGAGCTAAAAGAACAAGTAATGGTTGAACAAAAATTTAGATTTCACAGTCTACCACAATCATAAGCTATTCTGACAGTACGAATCTGATGGGAAAGGCCCTTTTCCTTCTGGGGGTAGTGCAAGCCTTTAGTGTGGTATCATGAGGTTGGAGTTATATATGGGTGCTTATAATAAAGATGGAACTCAGTGGAACATCAAAACCTGTCTAATGATCCCAAGTTTAATTCTCTTCTCAGGACAGTCCAAAACCACAAGGTAATGCTGGAGAACTGCTTAGGACTTTTTTTTTTTTTTTACTCAATCACTACTTTGACCCTGTCGACCACTTTTTCCTAGATACTCTCCCCAACCTACATTTTCATGACACAACTCTCTCCTAGTTCTTCTCCTTCTGCCCCCTCCTCTATCTCCTTTACTGACCTATCATCTATATTAGATGTCCTAACTTTGAATATTCATCAAGATTCTACCTTTGGTTTTCTTCCCTTCTCTCTCTACATACTCTCTCAAGAGCCTCATTAGCTACATTGGGTTTGACTATCATCTCATGCAGATGACTCACATATATATTTATCCAGCCCCAGTCTCTCACCCTGAGCTTCATCACCATATCATCAATTGCCTATTTGACATTTCAAACTGGATTGCTGAAGACAATTCAAACCCAGCATGTCCAAAGCTAAACTCATTATCTTCCCCTCCCCCATGAAGGCTCCACTATTCCAAATGTCCTCATTTCTGTCAAAGATATCACCATTCTTTTGGACTCCGAGTTTCATAGTTTTAGCATTATTCCTGATTCCACACTATTCCTCATCCCTATATATCCAATAGTTGTCAGATCTTGCTATTCCTACTGTCACAAAAATCTCTCTTATGACCCCTTTGATCTCTACTCACCTAGCTACAGTCTTAGTTCAGGTTCTTATCATCCCTCACCTCAATCCCTGCCTCCAATCCATTGTACACACTATTGTCAAAGTGCAGATCTGACCATGTGAATCCCTTATTCATCCAACTCCAATGACACTACACCACATGCATTTTAGCCCCACCGGACATTTTTCCTCTCCTGCACTTCTTGGTCCAGTCAAAATACTCTTCTTCTCTGTTGCTTACACACAACACTCCTATGTCCACATCTTGCACTGGCTACCTGATATGGCTGGTATATGATTTTATAAAGTCTCTTCATTTTGGTACAATTCATATGCTTTTTTTTGCATGAAACCTTTCCTGAGTCATCTCCCCCTACCCCCAACTGCTAGTGCCCTCCCTCCCAGACAACCTTGTATTTAACTATTTTGTACATATTTCCATTTATCACTGCATATTTATATTGTATATATCTGTATATGAACTTGTTGCCCTCATTATGATGTAAGACCCTTGTGATTATGGATTATTTCATTCTTTATATCACCTGTGCCTAGAATAATACCTAGCACCATACTAAATACTTACTGATTCATTGATTTTTTGATTGAGGTGACAATGGGACTCATGGGAAAGAGAAGAGAATTATATGAAATGCTCATGGGCTACCAGGGGTTCTTTATATGGCTTTGCTTTTTCTATGGAGTCCAATAATGCATGCTTCATTTATGCTATGTGTTGTTACCTTGGGCATCTGCATTGGAACTGGAAGCTCTTTTATGCATATCTTTAAAGAGCTAGACATAAACAAAATTCTGGGATTCCCAGAGGAAACTTTAGGGAAGTACAAAATGAATCTGTGGATTCTACCTCAAATCTTGAACCCAATATAGGTAAACCGAGAGCTTGCATTTTTGACTACGGGTTACTGATAAAATCAAATCAATCCATTTTATTTCCTACAATTTCATCCATTTATTCAACAGATCAAAATTTTCCTCTTCTCTGCAAATATACGTTTTTTCTTCTTTTTTCCCCTTTTAACATTATTTGATCATTAATGCTCTTAAAATTTACTGTTGTATATATTCAGATGTGGATCAAATCCCATTTTCTCGAAACTGCTATCCAATTTTCCCAGTGGTTGTTATTGAGTAATGATTCCTTACTCCTGGTGTTTTGTAATCGTAGACCAGTTTCTCCATAGACCAATCTTCTCTATGCCTTTGTTTCTAATTCTGAATTATCTATCCTGTTCCGTTGATGTCTTTTTTATCCATTTCTACCCAGTACCAGATAGCTTTGATAATGACTGTTTTATAGTATAATTTGAGCTCTTGCAGTGCAAGTTTCCCTCCCTCATTTTTTTCATAATTTCCCTCGATAGTATTGCTTGCATTATTCCACATCAAGGTTATTGTATTGCTTCAATCTTTCAGTGAAGCTATGATCCCCAGAGTGTATCTACTTCTCCTAACTAACTTTGCAAATCACAACCAAGCCATTCCTTCTCATCCTGTGCCATCCTCGTCCCAGTGCTCTCTTTGCCTTTTCATTAATTTTTACTTGTACTGATATATCTTGTTTTACATCACTTTCTGTTTTTAATTCTCTCCTGCCCTACCAAGAGAGCTATACTTTATAGCAGAGAACAAAAACATCAGAGAAAAAATTAATAGTAATCAACATATCAAGTTAGTCTAATAGTCACACTCATGATCCCCTTACCTCTCCAACTGAAAGGAAAATGGTGTATGTTCTCATCTTTTCTTGGGGTCAGTCTTGGAATCTTGGAAACTCCCTCTGCCATAAAGATTTCAGCCTTCTATATTCTTGCGTGGTTTGCTATGATTGTCTTCTCTAACAAGAAAATCCCCTTGAAACTCCTTGAGACTTTAGAGCCCAATCTTAACCCTCCACAATATGTAGTCTTAATAGGATCTGAAGAAGGACTTCATCTTTTTCAAACCTGAGTTGGACAAATCCTTCCAAGACCTGAAATGTGGATGATGAAGAGAACAGCCTAGAGAACAGCATCAGATCCTAGGTCTGCAGCTAGCCCGAAGGCAACATGGGCCTAATCCAAAAGCCAGAATATCCCTTTTTTCACATTTCTCCTACATTCTGCTTCAAGTCACAATCCTCTTGATGAAAAAACAGAGTCGTATTAGTAAATTTATGAGTGTAGCCACTCACCAAGGGCTCATTCATGAAGTTACAAGGATATCCTTACGTGTGGCCATAACAAAAAAGCAAAACAAGTCAGTCACTGTGGCTAGCACTGGATCATAGATGCAGTTTTCTAAGGTAGGATGTAACTGATGGTATAAATACCAGATGAAAGTATTTCTTAAGGCAGCTGAAGTTGGAAATCAATTTCTTTACTAAAAAATCCTAGAAAACTTGAAACTGAAGGTTGTTCAAGTTATCAAGAACCTGAAAGCACCCTGCTGGCACTAATCAATCAGTTTGCCCTGTACAAGTGTTGTTTAACCAAGAAGCTCACTAGGCATCAGTTCCCCTTTACCTCTATCCTTTTTGAGGGTGGAAATAATGCTCATCTCATTTACCATAGAGTTTAGTGTAAATTTATCCAGTAAGTCTTAATGTTCTAGCCCCCACCTTCTTAGGAAAATGTCACCTTTGTCTTTTCTCTTCTGTGTTTCAAATGAGTTATTTACTAAAGTGGGTGGATGGGGTATTCAGAGAAGTCTAGTACCTCTGGTGTAAGATCTTGCTGAGCCCTTTTCAGAGCTGTTCATTCACCTATGGCGTCCATCTATCACCCAATTCTCACCTGTGGCTCCAAGAATCTGTAGCATGCATAGCAGCCACACCCCAGTAAAACTATCTTGGCAGATGGGCTAACCCAGGTTGAGGGTAACTGAGAGGCCTCAAACCCATCAGTGAGTTAGGGGGATATCTACCCCAAGCATGTAGAACCTTCCCCCAGGCAGAATGAGCAGATGAGAACAATTTATTCCAATGGCTATGAAAGCAGCTGAAGCAGGCTCTGTGAAGCACTTATCATCAGGTATGACAGACTTCAAAGTCATCCAGTGCATCCCAGGCTATTGCTAGTTGTCCTGACTTTTGTTTTGTCACTGGACTTTGATGACTCAGGAAGAAAGAGTGAGACTGACGAGTTTGTGCAACTCTGCCTCACTTAAATCCAATTCACACACAAGTCAAGACATCACCCCATGATGCCATTGGTACTCTTTGAATATGAAGGACAAATAACAATTTACATATGGGAGACATGAACTGTTTACATTTTACTAATCATGATATTTGAAAAGAATAAAAACACCAGTCTAACAAAGCAGTAAAGATAAGTCTATAAGTCATCCCTGAGTAGGCAGTCCATCTTCCTTGTTTATAGACAAGCAGAAACCTAGGAGCTAAAAGAAACCCAGTACAGGGCTTCACATTCAAACTTTTCTCTCATGACAACAAGGTAAGGAAAGGCATTAGCCACACACAAAGGGCCATGATTAGGCTAGGTCCTGGAGTTTGTCTGTATCCCAACCCATTGCTTTTCTTTATATTCTCCAATTCTAGTCATTGTTTTGTCTCCCCTTAGAGTCAATGACCTGTCTACTCTTGCTCTTCAATAGGCTCTGCATGCATTCCTCACTAGCCTCTGAACACGGTTCATAGCCTTTCTCTATATAAGTTCAATTTCATTTGAGTCTTATTCTCGGATTCACAAATGAGAGGTTTGATGGCTCTGTGCCAATCATCACCATTCTTGCTGCCATTGGTTTTTTTTATGATGGCAGTTTAGCACTCTGATACCAACAAGGATATTTGCTCCCGCCCTCAAACTGAATCCTAACATGACTGTCTTATTGGTTGGACTATAGCAGGGTGTGCTCCTAACTCAAACTAACTTGGAAGAACCAATTATTGAATTTTCAGTGGAAGCATTTATACCTAGAAAATTGGCAAATGCTACAAACCAGGCCTTGATTTATTTGTTTTATTGATTGTCTAGACTTGGGAAAGTGATGGAGAACACAGAACTACAAACTAAACTTGAAAGTGTTATGTGTGTGCGTCCAGTCATGTATTTACCAGCACACCCTGCTATCGTCCACGGATGAGCGGATCCCCCAGTCACTCTTTGTGGCTTGCTCGTTGATAGAGGCACGACTCAAAGACAGGACCAAGTATTGAAAGAGGTTCTGTTTAAGCCTCACCTTCCTCCTTCCTTTCTTCAATCAAACCTGAATAACATAAACATGCATCTTCTATCACTATGCCCCAACAGTCACTCTTTCAAACCACTCCTGTCCTTAGCTGTTGTTTTTCATCAGAGGGGACACTGAAGAGTTTTTGTATTATTTGTTTTATTTTATATGAATAATGTGTGGTAAATATCCATTTCTCTTTTTAGAGACAATAGTTCATTTAAACAAATGGAGTCAGAGCAGTTATGATGGGCATAGCATATCTTCTTATGTTTGTCTTTCCTGACAAATTGAGGTTAATTTTTATCCTTTGTTCTAATAAGTTGTTGGTCTCCCAGCTCCCAGAGCTGACTTTAACATAACTCCAATGGCTAAAACCACATTTCTCCTCTGTAATATATAGTCTTTTATTTTTTCTGATATTCTTCCCTGATTCACAAAATTGTTTTTTCAGCAAGTATTAATAATATCTGTGTACGTATACATGCCCACATTTGCATATATAGTTAATAGGAAATATTAATAATATCTAAGTATATATATACCCACATTTGCATATATAGTTAATAGGAAATATTAATAATATCTATGCATGTATACATGCCCACATTTGCATATATAGTTAATAGGATTATAGACCTAGCACAGAAAAGAAACTCAGAGGTCATTCAGTCTAATTCTCTTCACAATAAAGAACCCAAGGCATATAAATTAAGTGACTTGTAAATACAAGTGATAAAAGTCACAGAGGAGATTTGAAGTCAGGTCCTTTGACTCCAGAGCCAGTGGCTTCACCATTGTACTACTGTAATCAGTCTTATTTTTGACTGAAGATCATGAATAAGAATTGCTAACATTTTTGTAGTTGTTTAATATTTGCAAAAGACTTTATATGCATCATCTTTTTAAATATTTGATCTTCACGACAACGCCATGAATGAGGTGCCATTTTTTGATCTATTTTGCAGTAAAGGAAATTAAATCTCAAAGAGGTTAAGTGACTTGCCCAATGTCACGTACATAGTCAGGGTCAGAGGCACGATTTAAACCCAGGCCATTTTTTACTCTAAGTCGAATGTCCCTTTTACTAAATTCTGTAAAATAAGCCTTTGGTCTCTTCCATTTCTTGTTCCCAATCCACTTTCAGCTCTTTCGTCCTGTACCCACATTCTCAAGGCATTCATTGAGCAGCAGATGTAACTTGACGTGGTTTGGAGAATTTTTTCAGCTCTTCCTAGAATTTCTCCATGACTTCTCCAGAAACAGTAGGTCTACGTATTTAGAGCTGAAATGGAATGTTCAGATTATCAGGTTGAGCCTTCTTGTTTTTGAAATGAGAAAACTGAGGCTAAGTGATTGTCCACAGAGGTTATGACTTGTCTAAGATCACATAGAACATGAGTGGCATAGCCGGGATTCAAAAGCAAGTCTTAAGGTTTCAAATCCATGAACACTGTACCACACTGTCTCCCACGATGTGGCATCCCTTCAGTGTTCAAAGTTGGTATTTGTTGTTGTTCAGTCATGTCCAGCTCCTCAGGACCCCATTTGGGGTCTTCTTGGCAAGGACAGTGGAGTGGTTTGCCACTTCCTTCTTCAGCTCATTTTACAGATAAGTAACTAAAACAAACAGGTTGAAGTGACTTCCCCAGGGACACACAGCTAGTAAATGTCTAAAGACGGATTTGAACTCAGGAAGATGAGTCTTCCTGACTCCAGGTCACACACTCTATCCATTGTGCCACCTAGCTCCCCCTCAAAGTTGACAAACTCATCAGCAATTATACCTTTATGTATGATGTAATTTCCTTGTTTCACTCACTTAATGCTTCCTAATGTACTACAGAATTGTGAGGTAGCATTACTATATTTCTACATTTCCACGTACTATCTTTAACACAATCAATTTTAATCTATCCTATCACCTTAAATATATATACATGTTTTGACATTACATGTATTCCTTTTAGATAACATATAATTGGGTTGCATTTTAAAATATATACTATAGTATTTTATTCTTTTTATACTGGAGTTAAATCCATTCACACTCAATGTTATACTTCAATACTTCAAGTAGATCTGCAAGTTCATCAGTTTTTTTTTTCAATTCAATTATTTTTTTCAAATCACAGTCATTCTATTTTTAGTAGATGGTTTTCAAGAATCACTGAGGCTGAAAAATGCCTCACCCTGCAAGCAACTTGTTGATGAACTACTCTCAACTTTCTTGGCTGGTCCCAAGATGACAAAAATTTCAAAATTATAATTGTTAAATTTAACATATTCTCTACCATTATTTCTCAAAGTATTCCTTTCATCAGAGAATAATATAATCACCCCCATTTTACTGACATTGATCTTTTCCCCAGATTTAACAGAAAAGACACTCATTGTCTTTGTATAGGCCCTTTACCTTTCTTCCTCTGTGCATTTTCTTTTATAGACCATCTAGTTGAACCTCCTAATTTTAAAATGAAGAAAGTGAAGGGATTAATCAACTTCCCCAAGTGACATAAATAGCAAGGAACACAGATAGGATTTGAACCAGACCTCCTAATTCCTACTCTATTACTCCTTCTGTTTTGCCACTCCCTATTTTTTTCCACAAACAAGTCATCTGGCGTGCTGATGGACTTCCCCAACTCTTTTAATTTTGGGAAAATAAGAGTTCACTCAGGCTGTCCTTCTATTATCCTTTGTTTATCATGTAATAATAATAACTAATATTTTTTTTTTTGCTTTTTGGAGGAGAATTGGGGTTAAATGACTTGCCCAAAGTCACAAGGCTAGTAAGTTTTTTTGAACTCAGGTCCTCCTGACTCCAGGGCCAGTGCTCTATTCACTGTGCCACCTAGCTGCCCCCTACAAGAATTAATATTAGTACAACACTCTAGGATTTCCAGAGTGTCCTGCCCATGTTATCTCATTTGATACTCATAAAAATTCTATGAATTAGGTGCTATTATTACCCCACTTGATAGATAAGCAATTTAAGGCAGCCAGATTAAATGATTTGTGCAGGGTCACAGAACTAGTAAGCATGTGAAGCAGGGTTTGAATCCAAGGCTTCCTGATTCTAAATCTCCTAATTCTATCCACGGTGCTACTTAACTGCCCCATGATCTACCTACCTAACTCTATTTGCAAGCATTTATATGTTTTTATTACTGGCTTTTCTATGTTTTTTATTATTTATTTTATACTTTATTTTATTTTATATTATTATTATTTATTTTATTATGGCTTTTCTATTGTTTTTATGGCCATGTCATGGCTGGCAAAAAAAAATAGTTGACTCATATCTACCATATGTCTCATAAGTATTGCCATACATTTATCTGTAACTTACGCTTACTTAATTCTTTAATAATCTTGTCATTCTTCTTACTCTTCTTCCTCAAAATTGACTATGACATTCACTTGTTAACCGAAGCAATATTTCTGTATTTTTTTTATTCTGATCTCATGCAAATGGCATCTAGGTAGTTCTAGTTGTAGATTATTTATTGTTCAGAGTACTTGGATTAATGATCCAAAATTTCTCTTTATTCTCTCCTAACAAGAAGTCATTCAAATGTGCCTTATTTTGACCAGGGGTCTTTCTAGCCAAAAAACTGTTGTGAGATTAAGGGTTTTTTTCTCTAGTAATCATTCAAAGTTATGATCATTTTTAAATGTCCACCTTTTATTTTTAAGATAATGTTTAGCTTTCCTAGACAGTACATCATGGGACTTGAGCCTTGCATTCTTTAATATGCTATAGAGCTATAACCCCCAATCTTGGAAGACCACTCAAATTTGAAGTTTCTTTTTGTTTGTTTTTCCTGAGGGACTCTTAGTACCTCAGGCTGCTTGGCTGCTCTCCAAAATCTGTAGCTCATGAAAGTGCACCAGTGAATTTATGTTTCATAGTCAACCACTTGACAAAATTAGTTCAAAGAAAAGGCATCTAATGTAATGGAATAGTAAATAAATAACAAAATATTCCTCTAATAAACCTATGAGCTTTTTATCCATATATACATAAGATACTGATTCACAGCAACCATAGAAAGAATTAGTATAGAAATAGAGTTCACTAGTGGAGAAGAATACTTGTAGGGGACACATATGGTCAGGTCAACTTCTACCTCCATAACTGCAGAGTCCACTGTTCTCCCTCTTGTGAAGTCCTGATACTTCTTTTCTCCGACTGTAGTGTCTCTACTGGATTGGTTGCTTACCTGGATTCTCTAGACCTGTCTGTTTCTATAGCTCAACTCCTAATAGTCTAGGCTAAATATTTCTTGACTTAAAAAGTTTTTCTGCTTCCATGGGGTACCTAAGTAGCACATGGGACAGAGTATTAAACCTGGAGTTAAGAAAACCTCAGTTCAAATCCAACCTCAGCTATTTACTAGCTTGTGACATTGAACAAGTCACTTAACCCCTATTTACTGCAGTTTCCTCAATTATAAAATGAGTATAATAATAGTACTGAGATAGATAGCAATCCTGGGGTAGTTGTGAGGGTCAAAATAAATTATATTTGTAATAGACACAACATAAGAACTTATTCCCTTCCCTCATGGCTTGACTTCCTCAGCCTACTTCCTGATGGGTGAATTATCTCCTACTGGGTGAACAGCTCTGCTCCACAATTCCATAGCTGACAGAAGGAGAGAAAAATTTTCTTGCTAAGAAGAGGGAAAGAACAATTGAATCTCAAGAATTGGATTCTTCCTTGGTTGGCTTTCTTCTCTGTTGCCAGAGGTCACACTTCTCAGAGTTGTTTCCGGCTTCAAATTACTTCTGAATGTGCCCTATTTTTCAAAAATTCACCAGGACTGGGCAATGTCTAACTATTTCTAAGTCCATTAAACTTGATTAGAGATACTCTTCGCTCCTTGTAAAATGGTGACAAAGTGTGAGTCCTTCTTTGTCCTTTGTTTATGGCACTATCCATTTTCTGTCTCTTACTTTCTCTAATTTCATTAACTGGGTTGGAGGAAAATTGATTTATCAGGTTATCCTAATCATCCCTTCCCCTAATACCCATATACATCACATTTCTGTTACTATTTTAATAACAGCAATAATAATAATAGTTTTTGTATAGTTCTTTAAGGTTTGCAAAGAACTTTACACATGTTATTGTGAGAAATTCATTTGATTCTCACAGTAACCTTGTAATGTGGGAGCTATTATTACAACCTTATGACAGATCAGAAACCTGAAGCTGAAGCTGACTTTCACAGAGTCACAAGATAAAAGGTGAGAGAAACAAGACTGGAACTTGGATCCTCCTGCTTCCAAGTCTAGCACTCTATCCACAATACCACCTAGAAGCCTTCAGTATTTAAAAAAATCTTAGAAATGTTATTTTTGTGCCTTTTTATATATTACATTTTCCCTTCTGGGTGCCTGTAGGATTACTTCTTTGACATAATAGATTTGGATCTTTCTAATAATGTGTCTGGGTGAGTTGATTTTTTTTTTAATTTTCCTTGAGGACAGTCTGTAACAGGTAGATAGATAGATAGATAGACAGATAGATAGATAGATAGACAGATAGATAGATAGATAGATAGGTAGGCAGGTAGGCAGGTAGATAGATAGATAATTTGGTTTTTAAATTTTTAATACTTCTGGAAAATTTATATTTTTCCTGGAAATATTGTGGCCAAATTATTTTCTTCTTCGTGGTTTTGGAGACCTGATAATTGTCAAATTTCTTTTCCTTGATTTCTTTGGGAGACTCATAGCTTTTATTTTAATTTCACCAAAATCCATTTCAAATTGGATTATTTTCAGGGCCTATTTTTCTACTTTTACTCTTCCTGTTATGATTCTAAATGACCAGAATAATAATGATAGTAATAATGACTAGTATTTTATGTAAATTTTGAAAGACTCATAGAGTCCCAACGCTCCATAGCTACACCCAGTTCCTTCTTTATTTCTTACCAGGTTGTTTTGTTTTTTATTTTTCGCTAAATCTACAGCTTTAAATTCCTCCCATGTATTTATTATCCATTTTAGTGTGTCTTGAAGAATGTCTTGCTCTGTTTTTCATGCTACTGTGGATATTATGTCTTCACATTTTCCTTCTGGCTTTTTTGTCTCTGTTTCTTTTAATTCATAATATTTTCATGATGTCATAATTTTTTTTGTCTTTCTAATTTGGGAAAAATTTTTCTAAGATTTCTTTTAACTTTCTTTCTTTTGTATACTTCCATTTTCTTTGGGGAGGACGTGGAGATGAAGAAGTTAGGCTCTCATGCACTCTCTCATACATCCATACACCCAGAAGTCTATTCTCTCAGCTCTTTTGCACATGGCCTTGAAATATCTCCAAGTTTACCCATAGTAGACAAATACTTTGGCATAGAGCTTTCCATAAACAATGACAAAGGAAATGTCACCCACCTTAAAATCTCTGCTGCAGGCAGAACAGTGCTAATACTTGGCAGTTTTTGAAAACTGGATTGAAGTCTTTAAATTGCTTGCTCTTCAATCATACCTACTTTTTGATTTAATGTGTGTATTTAGCTGTTTACAGAGTTGGTTGTGATCAGCTCACTTGTATATATGCTTTGTAGCTCAATCAGGGTCAAATTAGAATACTTCACCAACTAGCAACAACGATTATAATTTAGGAATCAAGTTTGAGGTGTGAACAAACCGTTTGAAAGTTGAATTTGCAAACCTAATGTAATTCAGGGATAGACAAGTCACAGGTATATTCAATGTGAATTCATGCTTACAGTGTCTTATTTTTAAAAAAATTATTCTTTTCTATATGAAAGTTCAGTCTTATAAATTATCATTTTTGTATTCTTCACAAACTTCCTAATTGTAATCTGAGCTGTTGTTTCTTTCCCTTGTACCCACTCTAAAATCTCCTGCAATTGTTTTTTTTTTTTTCATTTAAAATGAGTGTCCTGCTCTAATGTATTTCTCATTTCTTAGGTTTAATTACAATTTAGAAATACCTTTAAAAGAATAAAAAAGAATGCCTGAAAATAAGAAGAGAGAGAGAAAGCCACAATGAGTAGTATTGAAGGTTGGAGGTTGAGAGATAGCTTTTGCTTAGAGCTTTTCTGGTTCCATAGGAAATTAAAAGAGTAATTTTTGGATCTGGAATTTAGAGAAAGACTTTAGGTGACCCCTAGTGTCCCAGGCAGTTCCAGCATGCTTGGGAATTAGGGAAGTCTCACAGTATGAATCAGACTTACCAATAATGGATAGTAATAGGTCTCTTATATAGGTACCTTTTGATCACACAAAAGGTATGAAGCACACATTAACACATCAATGATGCAGTAGGGAGAAATAGGAGCAAGAAAAATGGGATTCACAACAAGGAAGATAAGATTTTAGTTGTTGGAGCAGGGGTGGAATTGGGGATGGGAAGAGAGAAGATCTGAAGGTCAGCAGTATTATACGTGGAAAGATTTGGAATCTGAAGACTTGAGTTCAAATACCCGCTGACTTCCTATTTTTTGACCTTGGAAAAGTCACTATTTCTCTAGGTCTAAAGTTTCCTCATTCCCAAAACGAAAGAGTTGTACCAGATGATCTCTTAGGTCTATTCCAGCTCTATATCTATTTTTTTCTAGGATACTACGATTCTCCAAGCCATAGTTAAAGTTGGAAAGGGACCAATTCTGCCAGAGGCTGCTCTCAGACCTAACATGCCCGGATTAAACCAAGTTTGCAGGACTGATCCTAATCACTGGATAAGAAGTTGGAGTTTTTCATGCTCCACACCAACACAGCTCATCTTTTCCATTGTCATCCTGGCTTTGAAAGAGATAGGAACCCAAACTCAGTTCCTTCCTCACTTCATACAGCAGGAACATGCCAGTAATGAATAAGGATTGAATTCCTGCCTTGAACTTAATAAAATAATGGAGTTTTTAATAAATTAGTACAAATAGCTAGCATTCTTACACTTCTAATATGTGGTAAACGCTGTCTCCATCTCCATGCCTTTGTACTGGTCATTCTTCATAGCTAAAATTCATTGCATCTTCACTTCCATTCCTCAGAATTCTTAGTTTTCTTGAAGACTAAGTGCAAGTGCCAACTTCCAGATAAGACCTTTCCTGATCCCTAGTACCTGCCTAAGAAAAGATCTTGAATCTCTTTGGTGGTTAGTGCCTACCCAAAACAGGACCTTTTATCTTATTTACATACAATTCATTTTTAATATTGTTTTCTTTTTAAATTTTGAGTTCTAGATTCTCTCCTTCCCTCCCAGCCCTCCCTCACCCCACTGAGAAGGCAGCAAACATGATATAAATTCTATGTGTTAAATCATGCAAAACATATTTCTGTTAGCCATATCACAAAAAAAGCAAAACAAATAGATAAAATTATACTTGAATGTGCACTGAGTTCATCAGTTCTCACTCTGGAGGTAAACAGAATTTTTTCATCAGGAGTCCTTTGGAATTATAAATACTCATGATGAAAAAATGTCCATCTACCTCCAGGGGAAAGAACAAACAAAATCTGAATGCAGATCAAAGCACCTTTTTTTGTATTTTATTATTCTTGGGGGGGTTTGGTATGTATTTTCTTTTGCAACATGGCTGATATGGAAAAATTTTGCAGAACAGCACACATATAATCTATATCAAATTCCTTGCCTTTTCAATGAGGGGAGTGGGGAAGGAGAGAGAATTTGGAACTCAATTTTTAAAAAACAAAAAATTTGTATA
>CM053580.1:28548617-28569352 GCA_028627135.1 Pseudochirops cupreus
AGCAAGAAATAAATATATTAAAAAGAAAGACAAAAAAGAATAATATTCTAATTAGTGAATGGGTGGAATAAAAATATATAAGTAATATTCATGTTAAGGAAAATGTTTACTGTAAGTCATCATAGCAAAATTTGTGGGATGCAAATAAAGCAGCCCATAGAAGAAACTTCATATTAACAAACAAGGACCAGAATAACAATGAATTGAACATGCAATTAATAAAACCAGACAATCAATGAATCAGTCTTTCCTAAATAAGCACAAAAGTAGACATTTTAAAGAAAAGTAAAATTCTAAAGATTAAAGAGATAAACAAAACTAAAAAAGAGTATTGAGATGATGAATAAGATGCTTGTGTGTGTGTGTGTGTGTGTGTGTGTGTGTGTCATTAACTGATGTGATTTTAAAGAGAAAAAGAAAAGAACCATTTAAGAAATTTAAGAATTTAAGAAAGCAAATTCACCATGAATAAATGGCAACTGTAAAAACACATAACCAAAAATACTATGTACCAACAAAATTAAAAGTTTAATATGAATATGAATATGAATAATAATCATAAACAAAAAATGTACAATACTCAGATAAGCAAAATCCAAAAGAGAAAATCTAAATGACCTGATCTCAAAATTAATCAATACTTAAATGAAATTAGGAAGGGAAAAAAAATAATCATAGTCCACATGCATTTACAAATGAATTATTTCTAACATTTAAAGAACAAATAACTCCCATGCTATGTAATTAAAAAATAAAAATAAAACCAGCTTCCATCCTCCTTTTATGGAGCAACTATAACAGATATTTAAAATTGGGAGATGTAAAGTTGAGAAAGAAAACTGCTGACCCATATTACAAAGAAATAAGGTTCAAAAATGTTCCATACAAAGTATTAACCAATAAGTTACAAAAATATATTCAAATAGTTATTCACTCTGACATGGTTGCATTTATGCTAGAATTTGTGATATATTCAACACTAGGAAAGTTATTAACATAAAAGATGGTATCAAAGGCAACATGGAGTCAACAACTCTTGGGTTCTGGGGCAGCTAGGTGGTGCAGTGGACAGAACACCTGCCCTGGAATCAGGAGGATCTGGAGTTCACATTCAGACTCAGATGCTTGGCAGATATGTGGCTCTGAGGGGCTCACTTAACCCCAAGTACCCTGGGAAGGAAGGAAAGAAGGAAGCAAGGAAGGAAGGAAGGAAGGAACAAACGAATGAACGAACAAACAAATGAAGGAAGGGAGGGAGGCAGGGAGGGAGGAAGGAAGGAGCAAAGGAAGGGAGGAAGGAAGGAGAGATGGAGGGAATGAAATGAGGGAGGGAGGGAAGAAAGTAGAAAGGAAGAAAAGAAGGAAGAAAGCCTGGGTTCAAGTCATGCTTCTAACACCTACTATTTGATCTTGGGCAAATCACTTAAACTACCAGGTTTTGAAATTGTAAGATGGAAAGTCACAGTGGCAGAGGAAATTTCCTTATCTTGGAGTTCTCTGTGAAAATGAAATCACAGGGACATTTCCTATCCCTAAATGTAATAAATAGTATTAATAACAAAATTAATCAAAATTGTGTGAGTTGATCAATAGACACACACACACACACAAACTTAAATTAAAAATTCAGTTATGTCATAACAACTAAATAGCACTGGAATAAAAAAATCTTTCCTCAATATACTAAAAGACAATTATGTCTATAACCAGGAACTAGTGTATTATAACTAAAATACTGAAAGCTCGTCCAGTAAAATCAGGGGTAAAGAAAGCATTGCCAGTGTCTCTACTATAATTTGACAAAGGTTAGAGATGGTAGCTATAATGGGAAAATAAGAAAACTGAAATAAGTATAAGCAATTATGAGGCAAAATTATCTCTATTATATCTGATACAATGGTATACTCAGAAAACTCCAAAAAAAGTAGTGAAAATTTTGAGACAATATGCATAGAACCTATCTTTCCAGTCTGATTATATATTCCCCTCCCTCACACATTTCACATACCTGTCAAACTGGGCTACTTACTATTATCCACACACAGCATATGCTCTTATCTTCTTGCCTTTGCATAAGGCTGATCCCCATCACTAGAACACACTGAGCTCACTTCTACCACTTCATATACCTTACTTCCTTCTAGACTCAGGTTAAATGCCATCTCTTTGCAAGGACCTTTTCTGATTTCCCTAGGTGGTAGAAAACCCACTCTAATAACATGTGAATATATTTTACATTTGAGCAACAGAGTAGTATGGTGAATTGAGAGCTAGTCAGGCAGATCTGTGTTCTAATTTTACCTCTCATGTATACTCACTCTGTGACGTTTAGAAAATCTCTCTGCTCAGTGCTCTAAACAACTCTCCAAAACTATAAATGGTGGAGAAGGTGACAGTCTGCATTGGTACAAGGAGTTTCCTTATGCAGGAATCACTGAGACCAATAAAATCACGAGTCTAGTCTCTATACACTATCTGACCCTTAGGGTGAAGTATGGGAAGAGAACAGGACAAGAGTGGAATGGTAGGATTGGGGCCTGACAGGGGAATAATAATAAAGATGATTAATAATGATAATAAAAATAACGATACTTAGAACTGTAGGGTTTGCATAGAACTTTATGCTGTGTTATTTAATTAGAACATCACAACAACCCTATGAGGTAGATGCCATTATTATGACTCTTTTAGGATCACAGGGTCATACTTTTTGAGCTGGTAACGACCTAGTTGGAGCAAAGGTGCAGACCTTCATGGATAGAGAGACTTTTCTCATCTGGAATTCCCTATACCAATGGAAGTTCAGGTCTGAGACCTATCCCTCCACTGTGCATTTACTTACTTGTTTATATGGTGTTTTCTCCACAGGACAGCATAAGTTTCTTAAGGTCAGAGACTGTTGTGTCTTTGTATCTCTAATGCCTAGCACAGTGTCTGGCACATGACAAATGCCTACTAAATGCTGGAGGATTGAACTGAATTAAATGAAGTCCCTTCAGTAAAGTATCAAAATATCAGATACATCCACAAAAATTACCAGCCTTTGTATATATTACTAACAAATCCCAGGAGGAATAGATAGGAAGAAAAATTACATTTGAGATACTAACAACATTGGCTAAGTATCTGAGAATTAATCTCAAAACACACATACAGGACATATGTCAATCCAACTACAGAACCATATTTACAGAAATAAGAAAACCTTGACTCATTGTTCTTGGTTAGCCTATATCCAGGAGGTAAAAAAATAAATAGGATGACACTAAAATTTCTGCATATATTTCATACAAAAGCAACCAAATTACCAAAGATATACTTTAAAAGACTGAGAAAAAATATTAATATCCATATACAGTAACATGAGAAGCAGTAAGCCATAATAAATAGAGAGTAACATCTTGGAAACAGGAAAACCTAGGTTCAAATCCTGTCTCTGACACATCCTGTGTCATATGTGAACCTGGAAAAGCCCTTATACTTTCAGCACCCCCAGGAAATTGTTGAAGATCTTTCACTGATGAGCAGTTGCAGATCTGTGTGGGTAGAAGTTTCCTTACCAGAATAGCCTTATAATGATTAAATAATAATTTTGGACTAAAAAAGACAGAAATAAAATCTCAAAAGATAGCTTGGGGACATCGTGAAGAAACAGCATAAGGGAGTTTACCCTACGCCCTGCCATGATCAGATCTTCTAATGTGGAGGTACCTGCTTCCCAGTGCTCCCCCACCACCACCACATAGGTGGGAGATAGCAGCCTTTGGTTGGCTGCATAGTAGGAAGAGTCTGTCACTTTAAAATTGGCTAGAGTAAGACAATCCTCTCTTTCTTGCATACAGTTCACTCATAGAACAGGTATCATGGACTGAACCAAGAAGGGGAGTATCTTCACCCTTCTCTCTTACCTTGACTTGAAGAAATGGACCCAGGAATATGTCTGTTATATTTCATTTCTCTTCAGTTTTAAGTGCTGGTGGTGAGTGCCAGTGGAACTGGGATTTCAAGCCATGATGGCCTTGGAGTCAGGATTGTAGGCAGGATGCTGCAACCAACCCAATGGGGAAAGCTTGAAAAGCCAGAAGGCAGGATGGGGTAGGGGGTGGGGAAAGGGCTGGGAACTTATACTAGAACTGTGCTATCTAGGAATTAAACTAAGCTATTGTCCTAATCCCTCCCCAGAGATTTAAATGGTATAAGAAGGGAACTGGTTTAACCTCCATATGTTGTAGAATAATTTGGCATATTTGTGATAATACCTTTGAAGTAAATATTTCTTTGTAAGAGTTAATCCAGCTATTAATGGTTAAATGGAACTGGGATGTGAAGTTCTACTATATTTGGAGGATCATAATTGGTGAGAGCTGATGTCATTTTAAGAGATCCTAGAAACCCCCAATACCTATAAGGTTTCTGGACAACCCTCTAGGAAGGGTGAAAACTTTTAGTCAGTGGAGGTCAAGAGAGTAAATGTTATAGCAGGAAGGAGAACTCCTTGAGACCATGCTGTATAATTGTTGAAAATTTCTAATACTGGATAAAAAATAGAAAGTTGGATCGATGAAATAAACTAGATAAACAAGAACCATAAACAACTGCACTAAACCATTTAGTGTTCAATCAACTCAAGAAAACAAACTTTTGCTAAAGAGATTATTTTCATGTAATATAAACTACTGGGAAAATTAAGAATTAAGTTATTGAAATTAATTTTAGTCCAACGTCTTATCCCTTTGTTGTTGTTCAGTCATTTCAATCACGTCCATCTCTTTGTGATGCCACTTGGGGTTTTCTTGGCAAAGATACTGGCATGATTTGTATCTCCTTCTCCAGCTCATTTTATAGATGAGGAAAGTAAGGCAAATGAGGTTAAGTGACTTGCCTCAGGTAACACAGCTAGTAAGCGACTGAAGCCAAATTTAAACTCAGGAAGAAAAGTATTCCTCCCTTTAGGTTGGACACTTTATCCACTGCACCACCTAGCTGCCTCATCTCATTCTTAATTCCACAGTAAATTACAATTGAATAAAATACCTCAACACAGGGAGTCATACCATAAAAATTAGAAGATAATCAAAAGTTCTTTCATAGGTCTGACTAGGGAAAATGTTTAAAATTAGATGTGGAATAGAAGAAATCACTGAAAGAAATGGAAATTTTGGATATAAAATGAAATGTTTTTGCACAAATAAAATCAATGCAACCAGATTAAAAATAAATTACAGATTGAGGAAAATATTTCTATTAAATGTCTCCAACAAAAGGCTGACAGTCATTCAATCAACAACAACAACAAAAAAATGGATTAAGGCAACATACCAGACACTGTGTTAGGTATGTTAGGTACTGCAGATATGAAGGCAAACATAAAACAGACTCTATACTCAAAAGTATTAAATTCTATTAGTGAGCATAATGTGTGCACATATAAGTGTATGCAAAATACAGTCAAAACGAATAGAAGGAAATTTCATAAAGAAAGTGCCAGCTCCTTGAAATATCTAGAAAGGCCAGGGCAGGGGGACGGGGAGGGTAGGTGGTACAGTGAATAGAGCACTGACCCTGGAGTCAGGAGGACCTGAGTTTAAATTCAGCCTCATACACTTAACACTTACTAGTTGTGTGACCTTGTGCAAGTCATTTACCCTAATTGCCCCGCCTTCCCCCATCCAAAAAGCAAAAAAAAAAAAAAGGCCTGCTGAATCATAAAATTATCCTATATTTTGCCAGATGTCATTGTATCAGATGTTTTTTTCTTAGCTTTCTTTGTCACAAGAGAGGCTTCAGTATGGAAAGAGAAATAGAAGTGAACATGATACAATGACAAAGAACATTGATAAAACATATATTTAAATAATTATTGTGATTTCTCTAACATCATGATCTTAATTCCTACATTTTTGGAATCACCTTAAATATAGTATTTTTTCCATCCCTTACTTTTCACTGCATATTTCATATGAGGTTCTTCTATGCAGCAGATTGTTTTCTTTTTTTAATCTGTTCTATTTTTTTTCTTTTTCATTGAAGATGTTAATACATTCATAGCTTTGGTTAAATTGTTCATATTTTCTTCCATTAAATATTTGTGTATGAGTTGTGTGTAATTTTGTGTCATCTTTTTATAATGTGTAGCACTGAATCCTCCTTTAACCTTCCGAGAGTTTCTCACAATATATTCAGTATTATTTGAAAGGAGAATAAAAACAAAATTACTCTGTCCACATTTGTGACCTCATCTAGCCTTAGCAACATGAAAACAAATACTTCTTAGTCTTTTATTAATAACTGAAAGTACTGAACTTTATGAGTTTATTAGATTTGAATCCCCCGATCAACTCTAGATTCTTTTGAAAAAATTATTTGAATTCTGTCATTCCACTGAATGCCCAATTAGTTGCTTAGACTCAGCATTGAAGCATGTGTTTTGGGGGCTGGCAACCAATCTCCTTTTCTCTTGAGGATATTATATTCTAATCTTTAATTTCCTGTAAACATATTGCTGATTCTTCTTGGAATGGGAAAGAACTTTTTTCTTGTTGTCTGAAAAAAAATGGTCTTTCAGTTTGTAATTCTGTAGATTTACTGTGATGTTTAATAGTGA
Organism: Pseudochirops cupreus; assembly: GCA_028627135.1. Classification (NCBI taxonomy): domain Eukaryota; kingdom Metazoa; phylum Chordata; class Mammalia; order Diprotodontia; family Pseudocheiridae; genus Pseudochirops; species Pseudochirops cupreus. The sequence continues at coordinate 28,555,222 of CM053580.1, forward strand.
GTTAATCCTTCAGTTTCTTTTTGTAAGTGTTCTATGGCTTCTACTTAAATGTACTATAATTACTGTGTACTTGTACTATTTCTTGATAATTTCCCTGTATTTTTGAGCCATTTTATGAAAGACTTATGCTATTCAAATTATCTATTTATATCCCACCTTCATATGAACGATTCTTATTTAGTGGAACCAAGAAAGGAAACATCAGGAGTAGATGATTGGTGAAGTATTAGCAATTTTTGTTTCTATTTTCTTCTCCATATTACTTTCTGATGAGTTGTTTCAATTTTTCTCTTCTTTTCCTTATTGTACTCCTCCATTCTGGGTCATTTACTGTTATATCATGGGGTGAAGAATGAAAAACTACACTCTAAGTGACCTATTCCTTTGCCATCTTATCAGAATTACTCTGATACAAAACTATAATGAAATATTACTGTGTTCTCAGACATAATAACTATGAAAAATCCAGAGAAACATAGGAAATCTTACATGAACTCATGAAAAGTGAAATAAACTGAACTAGGAAAGTAACTTAAATAATGACTACAACAATATAAGTATTTGGGACAGAAAAAGCCTTGAACATTAATTATATTTACAAACTAAATGTCCAAAAGAAGAGAAATGAAATGAATCTAATTCTTCTCTTTGCTTTCAGAGGTAGGGAATAATGGGTGAAGAACACAATAAATAATGGTATACATTGCTTATATGTTGGTTAATTTTGCAGAACTGTTATTCCTCTCATTTTCTTTTTTTCTTTATTATGAGATAGCTCTTTGGGTGGGGTTAGGAGATATGTATTTCAGGTTATGAAGGTGATATAAAACTATATCAATGTTTTAATGATTAAAAAAGAAATCTGGGGGAGGAGTGAAGAGAAATAATAAGGTCAGTTTGAGAGCAAATAACCTGTGATATCTGATTGATGACTCTACTTACATTTTCCATTCTGTATGTATAACTTGGTTCTCAATGCATGAGGCAATAAAAGAAAGAAATGAAAGTTATTTAATTAGAAGGAAGATGAAAAAGAAAGAAAGAGCAATTTCTTCCAAACTAAAGAACAAGTAAGCACATTATATTACTTGCTCTTTGGCAAACCCAAAGATTCACAACAGGAAGCAATTTTTCTGATGTACTTAGAAAGAGAGCTGATATAGTGATGTTTTTAGATAAAAACATCTCTGCAACCTCCCCTGGGACATTCTTAGATATTTGTATTACCTAAAACAAGATTAACCATGCGTGCTATAAGTTGCAAAGAGGCAGATTAAGGTTTAATGTCAGGAACACCTTCTTAATAATTAAAACTATTCTAAAGTACAATAGTTTCCCATGAGAGGTAGTGTGTTACACCTTACCGTAGGTGTTCAAGGATAACTTACCATTTGTACAATTTATTATTATGATATTTCCTTCCAATTGCCCATTGAATTGGATGACACATGAAGTGCCTTCCAATTTACAGTCTGCAATTATATGTGGGCCTCAACTAAGTCAGAAAACAAGAATCTATTAAGCATTTCCTATGTACTGGATTCTGTGCTAAGCACTTGAAAGCCAAAGAAAGGCAAAAACACAGAAAAGCATCATTGGGTAATCCCCAAGGAGCTCAGATTTTAGTGGAGGAGAAAACATGCAAACAACTGAGTATATGCAAGTTTTATATGGTGAAAATGAAAGGTAATTTCAGAGGAAAGGCATTAGCAGCAAAAGAGAATGTGAGAGACATCTTGAAAAAGTGGGATTTGAACTGACTCTTGATAGAAGCTACGAGGCAAAGGTGATGATGGATAGCATTCTAGGCATGGGAGGAAGCAGTGAAAATGCACAGAGATTTGATATGGTGTGTCATATGTAAAGAATAGCAAAAAAGTTAGCTTTATTGATTATAGAATATGTAGACAGAAGGAAAGTGTAAGAAGACTGAAAAGTAGGAGGATACAATGTCATGGATGGCTTCAAAGGAAGACAGAGGATTTTATAATTGATCCTGGAGGCAATATAGCACCACTAGATTATACTAAGTAGTGGTGTGGGATGGTCATATATATGATACTGGAAGATTAGTTCAGTGGAGCATGACCTGGAGTGGGGAAAGACGCGTCAGGCAGAAAACCAGTAGGCTATTGCAACAATGCCTATTGTCTAGGTGTAAGGTGACTGACCTCCAGTCTCCCATCACCAACTCTTTATTGTACATTTCAAGTTGGATATCCTGTAGGTCTCAACATGTCTCCCCAATTTCCTATTTCAATCAAAGGTACCATTCTCTTCCCAGCTCCCCAGAATGAAAACCTAGGTGTAATCCTAGATTTCTCACTTGCACTTACCCCACATAGCTAATCTATTGTCATTTCTATATTCATATATTATGGGTGTGTGTATCTGTATGTGTGTGCATATAAGATATCTTGAGGAGATAGTAGAGCTTAAGGAGGGTTTTTTTAAAAATGTGTATATAAATACACATGAATATAGAAATTAAAATAGACATACAGAGTAAGTGCAAATGACAAATCTGTGATGACCGAGTTTTTTTTTTTCAATATGGGATAGCTAGTAAGAGAATATTACCTTTGACAGTAATAAGGAAGTTTAGAAAAGGGACAAATTGGTGGCACATGTTGCATTTGAGATGTCTACAGGACATCCAGTTTAAGATGTGCAATAGCAAGTTGATAATAAGGGATTGGAGGTCAGAAGATAGGTTAGGGAAAGTCAAGATGGCAGCTTAGAAGCAGGAGAACTCCATGGCTCCCCCCATAACCACCTCAAATACCTAGAAAATATGACTCTAAACAAATTTTAGAGCTCCAAAACCCACAAAATTACAGAATAACAAAGCTCCCACAGAAGGCAACCCGGCAGACTGACTGGAAGGGGTTCATCGCAGTATGCAGGGAGCCCAGACCAGCACCACATGAACCCATGGCTAGAGCCCTAGGGCAGCCAGATCAGGCTGATGCTGGAGCTTTCAGGAGAGCAGATCACTGGCAGCTGTACTGGTTTCCAGAGTTATCAACCCATAAGAAACAAGGACTATGTGAAAGGTCAGTGGAATTCAGCTAAATTTGGAGGAGAGAGTCCGGCCATCTGCCTCCAGGGTGAGAAGCAGCAGCAACCCTGAAGCTGCCACCATATGGCTGCTTCAGAGCTCCTGGCCTGCAGATTGAAAGGGGGCCAAGCAATCATTCAGAGGCTAAGTGCTCTTGCCTTAACTAGACTGGATCAGGATCATGGTCTTGGGTGGTGGTTCTGAGGTGTATGATCAGTGAGCCAAAGCTGGTGGGGGCTGCAGAGACAGAGGCCTCCTAATAGCCCCAGCAGCTGTGAAAACCCCAGCAATTTGGAACAAAGCTCTCCCCTCTGGAAGCAGAGTTCTACTGAGCCTAAAAGTCAAGCAATTGACTGGCAACATGAGTAGTCAAAGGAAGCAAAGCAAGCCCAGAAATCCAATTTTAGATTCCTTTTTTGGGGACAAAAAGGATCAAAGCACAGAAGAAGAGAAAGACAACACAGTCAGAACTCCTGCACCAAAAGCTTCCAAGAAAAATGTAGACTTGTTACAAGCCACAGAGGAGCTTAAGAAGGATTTTGAAAACCAAATAAGAGAAGTGAAGGAAAAACTGGGAAGACAAATGAGAATGATGCAAGAAATCATGAAAAGAGAGTCAACAACCTGACTGAAGAAATTAATACCTTAAAAAATAGATTAACTCAAATGGGAAAAGAGGCCCAAAAAGCCAATGAGGAGAAGAGTGCCTTAAAAAGTCAAATTTGCCAGATGGATAAAGAATCTCAAAAGCTTTCTGAAGAGAATAATTCCTTCATAACTAGAGTGGAGCAAATGGAAGCAAATGACTTTATGAGAAAACAAGATACAATTAAACAGATCCAAACAAATGAAAAAATATAAGGCAATGTGAAATATCTCCTTGAAAAAACCACTAACATGGAAAATAGGTCCAGGAGAGACAATTTAAAAATTTTTGGACTATCTGAAAGCCACGATCAGAAAAAGAACCTAGAAATCATCCTTCAAGAAATTCTCAAGGAAAATTGCCCAGATGTTTTCAAACCAGAGGGCAAAATAGAACTTGAAAGAATTCACCAATCACCTCTTGAAAAAGATCCCAAAAAGAAAACTCCTAGGAATGTTATAGCCAGGTTCAGGAGTTCCCAGATCAAGGAGAAAATATTACAAGCTGCCAAGAAGAAACAATTTGAATACTGCGGAAACACAATCAAGATAACACAGGATCTAGCAGCTTCTACATTAAGGAACTGAAGGGCCTGGAACATGATATTCCAGAGATCAAGGGAGCTAGGATTAAAACCAAGAATCACCTGCCCAGCAAAATAGAGTATAATATTCCAGGGGAAAATATGGTCATTCAATGAGATGGAGGACTTTTAAGCATTCTTGAGGAAAAAACCAGAACTGAATAGAAAGTATGACACTCAAATACAAGAAGCATGAGAAGGTAAACATAAAAAAGAAATCATAAAGAACTTATCAAAGTTGAATTATTTACATGCCAACATGGAATAAAGATAATGGTAACTTATGGAACTTTTCTCAGTATGAGGATAGGTGAAGGGGATATTAATGTGTGTATATATATGTATGTATGTATGTATGTATGTATATGTATATACATACACATATGTCTATATAGGAGGGTATATATGCATAGGAATACATATGTGAGTGTGTGAATATATGTGTACATAGACAAAGGGCACAGGATCAATTGAATACAATGGGATAATATTTTAAGAGGTGTAATTGAGAGGTGGGAGAGGAATAATATGAGAGGAGACAGGGAGAGACAGAATGGGGCTAACCCTCTCATATAGAAGAGGCAAAGGATAACTGTTACAATGGAGGGGAAGAACAGGAAGGCAAAAGGGAATGGGTTGACCCTAGTCTCATTGAATTTAAGGAAAGAATGACATACACTCTAAACTGGGTATCTTGACCTACAGGAGAGTGGAGGGAAGGGGATGAGAGGGGGGAGGATGGAGGGAAGGGCAGGTTTCAGGGGAGTGTTGTTAGATGCACATACTCCTGTAAAGGGAAACAGACAAAGTAAAGAGTAGAATGGGGGAGGGGAGACAGAATAGGAAAGAGGGAAATATAGTCAGTCTTTCACAATATGTCCATTGTGGAGATGTTCTTTGTAATTACACATGTACAGCCTGTATTGAATTGCTTGTCTTTCCAGTGGGGGTGGGTGATGAGGGAGGAAGGGAAAGAATCTAGAATTTAAAGTTGTAAAATCAAATGTTAAAAATATATATGTATATGTGTGTGTTATCATCATTATTATTATTTACATGCAACTGGGAAATAAGATATACAGGTACTTGGGTAGGGAGATCCACCTTGCCCTACCAGAAAATCAGAGGAGTGATGGGGAAGGATATAGGAGAGAGTAGATTGGGGGAGGGGGTATACAGTGGGATTGCTGTTTTGCGGTGGTGGTGGGGAAAAGACGAGGAGAAAATTTGTAACTCAAATCTCATAGAAATTAATGATGTAAACTAAAAATAAACAAAAGTTTAAAAAAATAAAAAGAGAAAAAAAGAAGATAGGTTAGGGATAGATAGATTGGTTAATTATCTGTACAGAGATGACCATTGAACTCATTGAAACTGATAAAAATCAAAGTCAGTATAGAACAAGGATTCTTAATATGTTTCTATGAATCTTTTTTAAAAAACTATTTTAATAATTATACATCAATATAATTGTTTTCCACTGTAATTCTGTATGCTATATTTTAGTCATTTAAGAACATTCTAAGAAGAGTTTCATAGACTTCATCAGACTGCCAAATGGTTCTGTGACACACAATTTTTTTTTAAGAACATCTGGTATAAATAGAGAAGAGTGCCCAGGTCATGTCATTAGGAGACTTCATTGTTTAATGAGCATGATCTGGAAAAAGGTCCAGCAAAAGAGATTTAGAAGGCATTTCCACACAGTTAAGAAGAGGACCAGAAAAGAGCAACGTCACAAAATCCTAAACAACAGGGAATGTCTAGAAGACAATGCTTGACAATGACTTCTACAGCAATCCTCCCTACTCCCTAACACTCTAAGTTTAGGTCCCTTCTACATTCTTTTCTTGAGTTCATTTGACATAAGGTCTCTTATTTCCCTTTCTATTTCCCTCAAAACCTCTTGACATCATCCCAGTTTCCTCCTCCTCTACTACAATTATTCTAATGATATAGACCTTATTACTATAGTCAACCCTTCAATGGTACATATGTGCTTGATCCTATGTCTTTATATTTTCTCCACCATATTGTCCCCATCAAGCATCCCCTTCTGTAATCTTTCATTTCCCCATATCTACTTGTTCTTTTCCTGATATCTACAAACATTCCCAAGTCTCTAGCATTCTGAAAAATCTTTCACTGAGCTCCACCCTCCCCCTCAAGTTCTCATCCTATGACCCTTCTCCCTTTCTCAAACTCCTAGAAATAGTTGTATGTGCTCATCATTTCCACATCCCTTCCTCTCATTCACTTTTTGATATTTTGTCATCTGACTTCTTACTTTATCACTAACTGAGATTATTCTCTTCAGGGCCCTAGTAACCCCTTAACTGGCAAATCTAGTGGTCATTTCTTGGTCCTCCTTCTTCCCAAATTCTCTATAGCAGTTGACATTGTTGACCATCTCCTTCTGTACTCTTTCTCTTCTCTGAGATTTCATGATATTCCTCCTATTTTATCCACAAGTTAAGGGTTTTTTGCTGAATCATCTTGCATGGCATGTCCCCTCACTATGAATTTAAGCCAGGACTCTATCCTGGGACCTCTTCTTTTCTATATATTTACTTTTTTACTTTGTAACTTAATCAACATCCAAAAATTTAATTATCCTCTTTATGTAAATGAACCCCAGATCTATATATCTATACCTAATCTCTTTCATGAGCTACAATGCTTTATACATGGAGCCTTTGTGTTTAGATATGTATTTTTGCGTATTTGAATGTATCTGTTATCTCACCAATAGAAGTTATTTTCATGTCTATTATACCAGAACCTCACAAAATGATTGTCATATAGTAAATACCTATGGATTATTTAGGGAAAAAAATCACCATATGATATATTAAGGAGAATTGATCCTGAATTCTCAAAGACTACAGTAGCTGTCCCAGGTCCTACCAATATGAAAAGTCTGTGAGTATGCCTATTACTTAAGGACCAATCTACCTAATTGTGAGAATGCCCCAATTATTAACCATTGGATGAAGAAACAAAGTATGGTAGAGTGCAAAGAAAATAACACTTCAAGTCATCAGAACTAGGCTTTCAGGAGTTATGGACTTATTCTACCATATACTGGTCACTTCACCTCTCTGAGACTCAGTATTCACCTAAATAAGATGACAATAATAATCAACGGACTGCCTTTCTGCTTTTCAGGATGGATATGAGTTAAGTGCTTTGGAACCCACAAGGTGCTATATAAATACGAGATGACACAATATTATTTCCAATAAGCACACAGCCATAATCCATGATGTATACATATAAACAAACTCTTAAAAGATATATCCTCAGAAGAAGAGAGCATACTATTTTATTACATGAATCTGAATTATCTGAATTTTCTCATTACATAGCTTTTCATTCTTTAAAAAGACTTTAGAGTTATATTTGATGGTGTTTAATTTCTAATCTTCATTTTTTGAAAAAGACTATTAAAAATTCTTAGGTGACTTTAATTATAGGCAACTTTACCAAAGTGGACTGAATCCTATTATTCTGAGGGAATGTAGCATTGGGTATTGATCTCAGAGTCAGAAAGACTTGGGTTCAAGTCCTTCCTCAGTCACATTCAAGCCATATGATCATGAATAAGTCTCTTAAAGTCATCACTCAGTTCCCCTTGCAAGGGACCAGTCACTTAACCAATTTTATAACCAATGCTATAGGAAAGTCTAAGAATTATAAGTTGCATACAAAGTACTAGTCAATGGTGATAAATGCAATTCTTCCCTGTAGAGATAAAATCACATTTTCAAGGAAAAAAGTATGTAATATACATTTCTACAAAAGAAGATCAGTTACACTTCTTTCTAATCAATGTACCAATATACACATATTTGGGAGCTGACTGAACTGTGCCATGGGACATATAAAAACATTTTGAGTCATGGCTTCAAGGAGCTTTCAGTTGAATAGGGAAGACAAGACTTAAAATATATAAAAAATACATTAAAAGAAAACCATTAAGGGTCAAATTCTAGTGATACTGAATGTAATGCTAGAGGAGAGACACAACACATAAGACAATACACCTACAGGTGCAGTTGTACTAGAAAAGTCACTTAAAGAAACCTACCTGTGCCCCATTAGGGGTTGGGATCAATAAGACAGGACTCTGGAAGAAGGGTGCCATGGCAACAAGTCCTGGGGGTGGAACTGGGTGAAGAAATGGGGATATGCTGCACTATGCAGCTGGTGGGAGACCAGGAAGCACCAGGACCATGGTATCAATGAGACATGGGACCATAAGTCTCCAGAGTAGAAGGGGCAGGAAGCATCCTCCTTTAAAGATGGAGGACATCGTCTCAGAATTTTTGTGCCATAGGACAAAGTTCCACAAGCCCCACTGAAGTTCTAATTCTGGCAGGCACCTTTGTTTTTCCCTTCACCTGTTGAAGAATGAAATAATTATTATAAGCCAAGAATTAATATATTATACAGAATTAGTTCATTCACTGACTGTGTCATTTAGCTACTTGTATATACAATACCTATATAGAGATATTTATGGACTTTTTCCTTCTATTTTCCTTTTAAATCCTCCTTGATCTGTTAAGAAGTAGGCTACCTCCTTATCTAAGAGCCAATCAGTCATTCATGTATTTTAAGCTGTAAATCAGAAATTCAAATTTCATTCTCAAATATCATCTTCTTGTCCTGCTGTTCACATTCCCCAAACCACCTTTGTTTTCTGGAATCACTGCCTTTAATTATCCCTAGTGGTTAAAAAAAAAACCCACCACTTGGGTCACTAAGGTTTCAATTTCCCCTCCCTACCTGCAAGCACTCCATAATCCCTAGAAATCCCTGGTTTTCTTCTAGTAGTATCATTTGATTTCACATGAGTCACAAAGTAGGGGTAGTGGTCTTCAGCATAAAGGAGTGAGTCTGGTTTGGTTTGGTTTTTAAGAAGGTGCGACTTGAGGCTTTAAAAAAGGTGGTTACAATCTTGTGCACAAGGATGGGCTGAAGATATAAGAGAGAACAGGGATAATTAAAAATGTCAAGTCCAAGGTAGATGGGAAGAGATGGGGTCTCCAGTTCAAGTAGAGTTTTATAGTCCAATTGTTCCTGCCATTGTTTTGCTTTGTTTGTTAACCCCAAAAGCTATGGGAATGAGTTTAAGGAACCAAGAAAAAATGCCTCAGGAAAATTTCACTGCTTGTAGTAAATAGCTAATTAGTGACCTGGTCAGATTAAGAGGGGACCAAGATTTAGCTCTGAACAGTTTCCTTCCCTGTGATGTAGCACCATATCTGTTCAAAATGCCTTGTAGTAAATATACGTAAATATGATTTATGAGCTACATTAAGGTAACAAAATGCTCCCATATCCAATATCGAGTGACTATTTTTTAATAATCTTCAGCTGAAAGAGAAAAAAGAGATTTTCTTACAATTTAAATAAGAAAATGGTGCTGTGTCCCTTACGGTATGAACAAATCAATATAAATATTTAACAGAAAAGGGAACAAGTGTTCATATTCTGGATGTAGATAATTTCCTTTCTTACTTTTCTCTAAGTCTTCTCAACCTCATAAGGAAAATGCTATTTTTGCAATCAGAGTAATTATTGCCATCTTTAAATTCAGGCAACAGATCGTAATCTAAAGGAGCAGGTTCATGTTTATTTTAGTATCTTTTAATAGGAAATCTGGTGGAAATATTGTACAGAAGGACTAATTGTTAAGAATTATGGTGGATTTCATTCTTTGATAATATGCATTTTTTTTATTTGTGGATTCCCTCCTCCCCCCATACAATTACCCACCATGGAGCTGATTGATCTTTTATACTTTTTGTGTACTAAATGTCCTTCAAATACAAAGAGGCATGGAATTATTCTGAAAAATCTCTATAAATATTCTCTGTTCCAGCTGGGGCTCTACTTGCATAGAGGGAGGACTCCATGGCCCCAAAATCATGGTTATGTATACTACTGACTTAATTTACCTAGTACTTTTTTTCCAAACAGTCCCGTGAGGTCCACTAGGTAAGTATAATTATTACCATTTTACATATAAAGAAACTGAGATTCACTGAAATGAAATGTTTAGGCAAAGTCTACACAACTAATTTAGGATTGAACAAAACCTCAAAGCCATAACATCTACACTGCATTATGGTATATTTCCCTGGTAATTTTTATCTTCTGGAATCATATGCTTTATGTATATCAAATCAGAGTGGAATCCGTTGACTTGGCCATTTTGCTGTGCCATTCTCTTGTACCATTAGATTTGCTAGCCTAGCATGATGAAAAGGATCACCTCAATAACAGGGTTACAATGAATCTCTCCTATAATTATTTAATTTAGTAACTGAAACAAAGAACTGTGAAGGAGAGTAAAGGATATCAACAAAGCAATGTAGTCAGGAAGGAGACACAATGTTCCATGTTCCAGTTTTCACCAATTATGTCCTCATAATGTTAAAAGTATGTGAGGAAGCCTGGTTTCTCCCATTCATTAAAATTCTTCTATACAATGTGACTAATGTGAAAATAGGAATGTATATGTAGAGTCTATTTCATGCCATCTTGAAGAGAGAAAAGGGGAGGGAGGGGTAGAAAATTTAAAATTTATGAAACAATGTTGAAAACTGAAAATAAATAAATTAACAAAAAAAGGTTTACATGAGGAAGGTCCAAGAATTTTGGGTGAATCCCTCCATGGAAAACCTGTATGAACTGATGCAAAGTGAAATGAGCAGAAATAGGAGAATGCAATACATAGTAACAGCGATATTATATAATAATCAACTGTGAATAACTTAACTATTCTTAGCGAAACTGTTCCAAAGGACTTATGATGAAAAATACTCCCCTCCTCCAGAGAAAGAACTGACTACATATAAATGCAGACTGAAGTATATTTTTCTTTTACTTTCTTTATTATTCTTGATTTTTAGTCTGTTTTCTTTTGCAACATGGTCAATATGGAAATGCTTTTTGCATGACTACACAAATACAACCTATATCAAAATTGCTTTCCTTCTCAAAGAGGGAGAAGTGGATGGAGGGAAGAAGAGAATGTGGAGCTCAAAAAATTTTAAGTGAATGTTAAGAATTATTTTTTCATGTAATTGAGAAAATTAAATAGAAAAATGTTTAAACTTTCTAATCCATCTAGACTGTTTTTTTCTTACCCCTGAATGTGCTTCAGAGAATTTTAAAAGAATTTTTTTTTTGTTTCAAGACACCTGTTGAGATTATTTAATGGTCTGAAATTTTATTCTGAGCTTTTCCTAGTTTAACACACACACAAAGAAAACAAATGTGTTATGTTATACATTTTCAATATTATAGATATTGAAGCTATAAACTTAGGAGAAATGTCATAATGGAAAAGAAATAGTACATTCATTAATTAGGATTTCACAATTTTACAATGAAACATAGATATTTGGCATCACTTTATGGTTTGGGATTTATTTCCTTCTGGGTGGCATGCTTGCAATTCAAGAATGGGACACTAGATGAATCTTTGGGGTTGCATGAATCAACCAGCTGTGCTTTAATTGATCCTAGATAATTGTGAATACAATTCAAATAATGTTTTTCTATATAAGTAAACTCTTCACTGTAATAATATAAATTAGATATGAGAGCAGAATCATAGAATTTGAGAGTTGGAGAGAACCTTAACAGAGCCAATCTATAACTGAAAGGAATTTCTGCTGTAACAAACGATCATCAAGTTTCAACTTTAAAAAGCCACCAAAGAAAAGGGATTTAGTCTCCCTAAATAGCTCAATATGTTTTGTGAAGCATCAATTGTTATGAAGTGTCTTCTAATATCAACTTTAATTTTACTCTTTGCAATATCTCACTACTGCTCCTGGTCCTGTCCTCCAAAACGACATGTCCAGAGAGATTGTGACTTGCCCTAGTTCACACAGTTAATAAGTGGCAAAGACATGATTTGAACCTATGATATGATTCTATGATTCCTTGGCTCCAAATCCAGAAGAATCACACTACTTGTTTCCTTCCCCCCTACTTCCCTCTATTCATTACTTCTGGGTCTTCCATAGGTAACTAAGCAGAATCAAAATAATCCACTTCCCATACAATTGTCCTTTAAACACTTGAGTAATGCTATTGAATACTTCTATGTCTTCTCTTCTACAATTTAAATACCTGATGTTCCTTAAATATCTTTGAAAGGCACAACCTCTAAGACAACTGGATTCTCATCACAAAACTCAATTGTGATTTTTCTAGTGTCATTCCTAAAAATGTCACCAAGAACTAAAGAAAATACTTCAGATATGTTCTGATCAGAGCTGAGTACCATGGGTCTTTTACTACCCTAGTTCTGGACACTCTCTTAATGCCACCTAAAATTGTATTAGGTTTCTTTGGCTAACTTTGTCATCTGACTTTATCATTTATCTTTGTCAGTTTAGCATGACCTGTTTTGCCCCAAGCTAGGGAAGTATTTGTTAAACTCTTTGACTATAAAAAGCAAGCTCAGCCCTCTTAGAAGGTGAGGGATCCTTCTAATCCATCCATGAACCTTTAGAACTCACTGAGTGTTCCTTCCAATGATGTGGCTCACAACTCATTAATATATGTTCATCTTCTGCTCCACTTATCCATGTCCTCCCATATGTTTCCATGGGGCATCCACCAAATGTTTCAGGGACTTTTTTTTTTGCTTCGTTCTGATGTTATGAGAGTTTCAGTGGCATTTATGTTCAAAAGCTGTCACTCTTTACAACCACATGACCAGCTCATCTTTTTAAATCATCTATTTACCTGAGGACATCTTGTATTCTATGAAGAATGTCTGTGAAGTTTATTATTAAGTATACATCTTGGCCTCACATCCACTATGTGACCCCTCTATAATAGTCATTTTTAATTCTTCAGAAACTATTGTGTTACAATAGCCAAACATAAACATCAGTTGATTAAAGTATTAAAAATATGGGTCTTTGTTTATGGAAAAATTTTGGAGTCATTAAAAGAACTTTGTAATTCCTTGAAGAAAATCAAGCCTCATCTTTTCCTCCTAATTTTGTTCTATGCTCAACTAATTGTTCATTTGCCCTGTCTGGCTCTGGTATATGTCTTGATGTTTAAACTCTGTAAGGTGTCTGTCTTAATCAGACCTGCACGATCTGATTACCTTGCAGCACACCAAAGGGTTTCAGGAGCTCACAGAAAAGGTAGAGGATCGCAGGCCGGGCAGGCCTGATGTCACTAAATGTCATAATATGAGCAATAGATATTTTTCATCCACATACCTGTCTAACAATCCTATCACAAAATCCAATAAGGTTAGTTTGGCACGTCTCTTTTTATAGAGTCATTCTGGCTCTTTGTGACCATTTGCCTTTCTCTGTACCTACTAAACATCTCTTTAATAATGTGTTGTAGATTTTTGCCAGGAATCTAGGTCAAGTTCAATGGCTGCTCTCTTTCATTTGGAAACTGGGACATTTGCCTTTCCCCTATTATGAAGTACATATTAATCCTTTATTACCTAATCTTGATTCTTTTGAATATCTTTTAAAAATTCTCTGTCCCTCAATACCATTGTCTTTAAGGAACAGCCTCATTTCCTCCTCATTAGGATTATCTTGCTTCTTGTCTGGAATTTCATTCCTATTCCCTCCAGGGATCACTTCCCTTATAGAAATTTGGGTCATTAATGAGTTGAATTGAGACAAGTTAAATTGAGTACAGGAAGTGAGGTTGTGCAGTGGATAGAAAGTTGTGCCTGGAGTCAAGAAGACCTGAGTTCAAATTGGTCTCAGACATTTACTAGCTGTGTTACCCTGGAAAGTTATTTAACTCTTGTCTCAGCTTCCTCATTTAT
>CM053580.1:28569852-28580282 GCA_028627135.1 Pseudochirops cupreus
AACAAGTCATTTAAAAGAAAAAAAAAAGATATTCATTATCAGAAAGTTGACCGTCGGGTATTTTTCTTTACAGTAAAAATCAAGGGGTTGTGATCTAAACTAAAGCAAGAACTACTCATACTGATCAAATCATGGATTCTAGAAATAATGGAGTAATAATACTTTTATGTTTTTGTCATTAGCTTTACATTTCGTTATGGCAAAGTTGTGATTTTTTCCTGCTATATTATCTAATTTAAGATTCAAATAGCCTTGGTTGTACAAATATCGTTTTCCTGGTTTTTGAAAATGAGGAAATTGGAGTTAATAAGATAAAGCAATTTTCCCAACACTACATAGACAGGAAATGACTGGTCCAGTCCCAGATTGTAGGTCTTCTGATCCTTAGCTAAACATATGTTCTTCTATATAATGCCTATCCTTTGAAAATAAATTTAGAAAAAAATACATCAAAGAATCAATTCCACAAAATTTCAGAGTTGGAAGAGTCTTAAGAGCTTATACAAACTGCTGCTATATTTGAATAATAGAAATCAAGAGTTCTTCCAACATTTCTAACAACCTAATGGATCTGAGATTTTATTAATGTGGGTATTCCTACAGGCTGATCACAACCCAACTATGCCTTACTTTGATCCATTCTTTCTTATTAGCTCAATGTAAGGGATTTACCCAACTCTCTGGGGTCCTTTCTTGAGTTCTCTTGACATCACAAGAATTCCAGTGGAGTATATAGACTGTCCCTCAGTTGCCATTCACTCTTCCCACATAACCAGATCATCTTGTCAATCATACACCTCCAAGGTGACATTCTGTATCTTACTTCATCATTCCTTGTTTATAGTATGTCATAGCATGCACACACACACACACACACACACACACACACACACACGTCTCTCTTCATTGCCTTTTGACCAATCCTCAACCTCCATTGTTTGGAGAGTAAACTATAGTGTTTCATTATTCGTAGTCATATAACGCCATAAAAACATTGGTATTAACAAGATACGATTTCCTTTCAGAATGAAGCTTGAAGATCATCAGAAGAATTTGGCAGTTTCCCAGAGGGAACCCGAACAGCTCTCTTCCTCCAGTTCATTTCAGGGTCCAACTCATTGTTCATTTACAGCTTCTGTTCAAGATATTTCATATACATATACTCATCCACATAGATACACACACCAATATAAGCACATACACTACACTGGAGAGTGTAGTGTAATCTTAATACACCTATCCTGGCAAATTATGTCAATTCTTTGCCCAAAGGCTGCAGGAAAAATCATTTCTATTTACACATGAATCAGAATAATAAAATTTCTCCTAGAGCACCCGGAGTGAATATTGAGTCTTTGACAAGACAGTTTGCCTGCAAAACTCACTCCTCTGTTTCCTCCAGATTTTCCCAGGAAACAGAGAAGTTGGCACCTATTTTTCTCCGTATATGCTGGGAGCATGTTATGTCTGTAATATTGGCCCAAACTCCAAAATCCTGAGTTGGCTATGGTGCCAGGCTCTGTCTCCTGAGTCACCAAATTCTCTTCTTCATAAGCATGGCATGAGGCCAGTTAATTGAACAAATTCTAATTATGCCCTGATAACTCTGGAAATCTTTATTCCTTTTGTGGAGAAACCATTAAGCATGGTTTCAGTAAATGGAATCGTGAAGCACTTCTGCATCAAATTAAACAACCACAGGTATCTTCCTGTAGGACTGACATGCGGAAGTTAGTTTTGAAGCCAAAAGTCAAATGCATTTTGCTAACTCAGGCAACTTGGGACTATTCAGACCACAGTGGTCTATCATTAGTAGCACATGATCTGAAAAGGAAACACATCAGGACTAAAAGCAGAGGGCATTTAGAAACTTCAAAGATGATTTTGAACAGCTCAGACATATCAACTGAAAGAATTCAATATATATTTGTTAAGTACCTTCAGTGTTACAATGCTAAAAGCAGTATGGAGGAGTAAAAAGGACCTGGTCTACAAATCCACTAGATGGGCTGAAGGCTCATCTCTAACCCATCTTGGCTATTGGACTCTGTGAAAGTCACTTAGTATCTCAGTACCCCAGTCAATTTTCTAAGTCTATACATTTCAGAAAAGGTGGGAACCTGTATTGGTGGAAAGAGTATACTTATCTGGGAGTTCTGTGTGCCAATGAAACCACAGGATCTAGTCCTTATCCCTTGTTTGGAAATCATATTTTTGGCTTTGTTCAAGACTCATCTCAGATCCAAGCTTTCTCAAGAGGTCTTTCACACTCCTTTTTCCCCCACCTCCACTATTAGCACCTTCCCTCTGAGATTACCTTCTATATGCACTGTATGTATCTTGTATGTACATAGCTGTTTGCCTATTCTCTCCCCCATTAGACTGCTCACTAAGAGCAGGGAGAGTGTGTTTGCCTCTTTTCAAATCCCCTGTATTTAGCAGAGGGCCTGGCAAATAGTAAACCCTTAGTAAATACATGTTGACTCTCTCTTCTCTTCCTTTCTCCTCTTTTCTCATCCATTCCCTTCATGTCTTTCCTTTATGTTTCTGTTTTCTATTCTCTTTTCCTCTCCTCTTCTCTTCTTTTTTCTCATCTTCTTTTTCTCTTATCTGTACTGTTTCCTCAGCAATCACATTCATTTGACATCCAAATACACATTTCCAAATGCCTATGGGATATTTCTACCTGGATATAACATCTCAAACTCAACAGATCCAAAATCAATTGCTGCTAAGCCTGGTCTTCAACACTTCTGTCATTGGCGCAGCCAGTTCATTCATCTAACCTCTCATATTCAAAATTTCAGTGTTATCTCTGAGACTCCCTCCCCCCTCACCTCCCATATACAGCTGGCTACTAGATCTCATTAATTCAACCTAGACACTCTCTCTCAAAAATATCCTATCCTCCCTATTCCCCTGGCACCACCAGACATTTATTATCATCCTACCAGGATTGTTGTCTTCAACATCTTTTGCTTCCTCTTTCCGTCCTTTTATCTATTTCTTACTCTTCTAAATGAAACTGAAACTGACCTTTTATGTGTTGGATTCAATGAAAAACATCTTATGTCCCTCTGGGAGAAACCATACCACTGTAATGGTGTAACAACTTCCGTACAGGTTAAGATTAAACTTGTTGAGAAAAAAAGGTCTAACACCTTTAAAAACAGAGGTGAGGTGAGGTGAGATTGCTGATATAATCCCAGTGAGAATTCAGCTTTAAACTGAAAAGGACTAAGGTAAAGAGACATTAAAAATATAGATTCTCAACTGAAAATAGGGTAAGGAGAGGTGCTTATTGCTGTCATTTTTTCATTCAATAAGCATCCATTATAGATGGACTATATGAGAGGTGAGAAGCAGCCTTGGCAAAACAGAGCTTAACTCTGAGTAAGGATGACCTGGATTCAAGTCTCACCACTGGAACCTATGAGCTCTATCATGTTAGGTAAGTCTTTCATCTTCTCAGCACCCTCAGACAACTCTCTAAGTTTACCATTGCTCATCGGCTATGAGAAAGAGAATTTCCTCACTGTGAGTTCACTAAATAAATGAAATAAAGAATCTGGACCAATCATGTAATAGCTACTAGGGATACAAAGACAAGAAGTGAAACAATACTTGCCCTCAAACAGTTTAAATTATCCCAGGAGAAAATGTCTTGTATATAGACAAGTTAATATGAGATATACACAAAGTAAGTACACAGTAAAATGATTTATGACAGCTCTTTTCATAGTAACAGGATCTGGAAACTATAAAGAAGATCATAAATTACAAATCACTGAATGAATACTGATATATGAATGCAATGGAAAACCATTGTATGGTAAGAAATGATGAAGGGGAGGTTTCAAAGAAACCTGAGAAGATCTGCATAAACTAATGTAGACTGATGTGGGTAGAACCAAGTGAACAATTTATACAATAAAAACAATGTAAAATTGAACAGTTGTGAAATACTTCAGAGCTATGATCAAATCAATATTCTATTATGACTCCAGAACACCATCTCCTGAGAGAGAAGTGATAGAATCACAGTGCAGAATGAGATACTCATTTTGGGACATCCTCAATTATACCTGTTTATTATAAGGATTTCCTTTTCCTTTTTTCCTGGACTGGAAGATAAGAGAGAGGGGAGAGGATAGGCTGAAGGAAAAAAATAGATGTGTTTGGTATTTGAAAAAAGTGATTAAAAACAAAGTTAGTGTGAAGTATTTAGGGGGTCACTGACAACAGAGATGTGAGAAAGGTCTCACATAGGGGGTGGCACTTGAGATGTACTTTGAGGGAGGCTTATGATTCAACAAGGCAGAGATACATGACTACTGGCCATGAATACTGATCCTGACTGGAAGAAAAGTACTTTGGGGTTGGACTAGGCTTATCCATAATAACCATAGGGGAAGAAAACATTGATTTTCCTTTCTGCATCTTTTCTGTCCTGACCTAGAAGAAGAAAACAAGAAAGGATAGATGGAAGATGGCAGGAAGACAACTAAGTGTTTAATGTTCTTGAGAGAGTTCCTGATCCATCTTGGTTTTATAAGCTGTCAACAAAATAGTTCTTCCTAGTGTTTGGCTGGTATAAGTAGAAGGGGAAAAAAGGGTTTCAGAGAAGGGTGTTAGCTGAGGTGTTAGGGTAATCACATAATTACACAGTTGCCATCCAGAGGCAGCAAACTGAAATGTGAAGCCTTTTCAGTAAATGGGCTCTAAGCCCAGAAGTCCAGAAATACTAAGGCTTCAAAACTGGGTAGGACTTCCATGTGACCTTTGAATGGTATTGCCCAATTACAAATATAAGTAGAATTCTATAACCAGGTTATGGAAAGGTTTGTTTTTTTTCATTGTACCCCTAGTATCCAGCACAACACTCAGTAGACAGTAGGCATTTAATAAATGTTGGTTAAATTGAATGGAAGAAGGAAAACCTGTCAAACTAGGCTACAATGTGACTACTTAAGAGACTTGATTTGTACACAACTCCTGCATATAGACCTGCTTTCAGGCCTCTGGGAGACCAGAACTGGTGGCCACTCATGACGCAAACTACTGACAGCTCCAGGGGCAGTTGGAATGCTGGAATGGTGAGTCCTACATGGAGGTGAGTCCTTGATGTTTCTGACTTTCTAAAGTGAGATTATAATGAGAATGGAACCATATCAAATGTTTAGTAGAAAATGAGTTGCTCTTATCTAAAGCATAATTTCTCTCCTCTCCCTTCTAGCAAAGGATTTTCCCTTTTCAGATTGCAACATATATTAAGAATCAATTCCCTGAGTTAAATCATGTTTTCCCAACTCATGGTTTAATTTGTTTAAGATGGTGGCTGGCCTACCTCAGTGCAGTAGGTCTCTGCTACTGAAATAGAAGACTAGGTAATATCACCAGTGGGAAAGATATCAGATAGTGGCAAGCCTGTAGGTTTCACTGGACTACACATTCAAGAGGAGTCATCAGTTATGATGTGGCAGCCAAAAAAATTAAATGCAATTTTAGGATACATTGTGGGAGGTAATAGTTTCCCTTTACTCAGCTCTGGTTGGTCCATGTCTGAACCCTTATAGGTCTCCTTAGATTGCTTGGATAGGGACAAAGACCACCTACTGCACTCTGCCCTGACCAGACATCATTTGGAATACTGTTTTCTAAGGACTATGATTTCAGGACATTGATATGCTGGACAGTGTCCGAAGGAGACCAGCCAGAGTGGTAAAGGACCTTGAATCCATTTCACATGAGTATCAGGTGAAGTAAATAGACATTTTTAATGTGGAAAAGGGATTATCAAAGGTGAAGTAGTATCGTTTTTATAAAATTTCCAGAATATCCATCTTACAAAAGAGAGGACTAGATTTGTTGTGTTTGGCCCAAGAGAGAAAAAACAGAAGCGACAAGTACAAGTGGCAAAGAGACCAAATTAGGTTGTACGTCAGGAACAGCTTTTTAAAAATAACTGTTGTTGTTATAGATGTTGGTGCTGTCATCGTCGTCGTCGTCGTCGTCGTCGTTGTCGAGTTGTTTCAGTCATGTCTGACTCTTCATGACCTCATTTGGGATTTTCTTGGCAAAGATCCTGGAGTGGTTTGCCATTTCCTTCTCCAGCTCATTTCACAGATGAGGAAACTGAAATGAATAAGGTTAGCTGACTTACCCAGGGTCACACAGTTAGTAAATATCTGAGGCCAGATTTGAATGCAGAAAGATGAGTCTTCCTGACTCTAGGCACAGTACTCTATCCATTGTATCATCTAACTGCACTTCTTAATAATTAGAGCTGCCCAAGGGGAGATTCCTATAGAGGTCTTTCAGAGATCTTCAAGCAAAGGACCACTTGTTTAACAGGTTACATCAGAAGTTGCTTTCTTGTATGGGTTGGAGTGGATGCTGTTAAGGTCCCTTACAAATGCCAAAATCTGTGATTCTGTCAATTTGGGGCACCACCCTTTATGAAGGACATTGATGAACTAGTGAGCTTCTAAAGAAGGACAACAAGTGAAGAACTTCAGTGAAAATATTGGTTGAAGTAATAATGATTCATTATCTCAAAGGATAAAAAGATTTGCCAGGGCATGATAACTGTCTTTACATATTCAAAAGGAAGTCCTACAGAATAGGAAATAGATTTGCTTACCTTGACCTTGCAAAGAAAAGGAGGAACTGAGTGCAACGGATGAAAGTTGTAGAGAGGCAGGTTTAACCTTAATGTCTGGAAACTATTTCAGATAACTAGAGATCTCTTGATGTGGGATGGACTGCTTTGTGAGCTGGTGGGAAACTCATTAGAGGACTCCAAGAAAAAGCTAGATGACCCCTTCCTGGATCATTGTGGGGGGATCCTATTGGTGAAAGGTTATACTATATAGCCTACTGCTCCCTCAGAGCTTGGTAATCCCATACCTCATGTAAACTAGAGGCTCAGGAACCCTGAAAGCCATTAGAAGCTACATTTTATGCCTGGAGAGTATGACAACACAAGTTCATTTGGTGCCCAAGTTTTATCTTTCATTTTATGGATATTGCAGCCTGTCAAATTTGGTGAGCTTCCTTGCATTCTATCAATCTGTTGTGTGGACAGGCAGCTCTGGAAGTCTATCAATCATATTATATAGTTCTTCAGTATTATGTCAAATAGACAACAAGTTTTATTATAACTTGTTTTTTATAGAAATTATATAGGACCCATGTTGCAAAGATACACAGCACAGGGTTTTTAAGATGAGGATATAATTTTAGATTTCTACAATCTCAGTGTGTCCTCTGATCATACCAACCAAGATGTCAATCTTGGAGTGCAGCTCAGAATTTGCTTTACAAATTCATTTTTTTCCTCCAAGAGAGTTTAAAGTTGGAACTAAATGCAAATAGCATCATGGAAAAAATTGGAATATAAACGAATAGAACTGAGTGAATGTCAGAGTGTTGATACATCTGACACAGCTTATTACTAGAGGAAGTGTGTCCACTGGTCAGTTAGAGGCCTCATTATTTACAGAATAGAAAGATGTCAATGACTAGCTCAGAGGAGATACAAATTATCTGTTGTAAAAGTGAATTACCTCGAAAGTCTTAGATGTTTGCTAGCTCTGAATGACATTACCATTTTTTTCTATTTCATGCTTAAGGGTTCTACTTGCATGGGTACTCCAGTAACCCAGTGGAACTACATTTTTGTCAATGTGGATATTGCCACCAACGAGCAGGTCAGGAGCCATGCATGCCTATCCTTCCTGTGTAATTCTCAACAATACCGCCACATAAGTTCACCACAGGAAGTCCATCTAATATGAAGGAACCTCCTCAAGTTCTCTTGACCTCTTGAAGAGAGCAATGGAGCACAGGAGATGCCAATCCATAGGTTATCCCTTGTTCCTGCCACATGATTAGAAAGCATAACTGCTTTCCAAATCAGGCGTATCCTTGATAACATACTTGACTCTGTTTCTCCTTCATAATTCATAGGATCATGGGATCAAAGAATTAGGGCTAGAAAGAATCATCAAGATCAACCAAGTAATCCTCATTCCAATTTTACAAATGAGGAAATTGAGGCGTGGAGAGATTCTATGACATGGACAAAATCACACAGATATAAGAGATAGAGTCAGGATTCAAACTCAGGTCTCTGATACCAGATCCAGCAATCTTCCCACTTTATTACACAATTTCTTACAACTGCTTCATACCAGCCACATGACACCCTATTGCCCTTTGGATGATCCTCAGCTTCAGTTCTTCAGAAACTGTAGTGCTTTGGAGTACACCAGCCTATAACATCACTGGAAGAATAAGGTATTTTGTTAAAATGAGAAGCATGGGGTTGTTAAAAAAAAAATCCCCAGACTTAGAAAATACAAAGAATATATTTGCTATCAGCAAAATTCTCAGGTTAGTAGTAATATACATGTATGTATGTTTTTCGTAGTTTTACCAAGAGAGCCTAAATGAGTTTATAAATATGGTGATTTTACTCATGTCCTGGGTTATTAAAAAAACAACAAACATTTATTAAGCATCTAGTGTATGCCATAATGTGCTAGGCATTAAGGACTCATAGGTGAACACAAAAGAATTTAATTATTGAGTCACGTCTGACTCTTTTCTTGGGCGAAGTTACTGGAGTGGTTTGCCATTTCTTCTCATTTTGTAGAAGAAGAAACTGAGGCAAACAAGGCTAAATGACTTGCCCAGAGTCACACAGCTAGTAACTGTCTAAGGCCAGATTAGAACTTGGGAAGGTAAATTTTCCTGACCAGAGGTGGGGCACTCTATTCACTGCAGCACCACCTAGTGGCCCCTTAAAAAATAGTGTCTGTTCCCCATATTGTTAGGAGGTGCATGGGAGGAACAACAGGTACAGAGGCAGATTTTTTTTAAGTAATACAAATTCATTTCAAGTGAAAAGGAGCGCTAATGATATCGAGCAAGGCTACAGGTAGAAGGAGGCATTGAAATCGAGCTTTGAAGAAATTCAGCTTTTTTTGTTGTTGCTATTTGTTATTTTGATTTGGGTAACCCTAAACCTGGCACCATGACTTTGAGTAAATGTGTGTTAAATGGGTTAATCCAATGTCTTCCAAAAAGTATTGTACAATAATTTAAGCTTTAGGTATCACCATGGAAAACATTTGCTGTAGAGAGGTTTGTTTGATATTCAATACCATTATCTGCTAGGGAAAAAAATCTGAATAAACTCAGAGGAAAAGTATTTAGGCAAGCTGAACTGAGACTTCTTAATCCCTTCAACACATACATCTCTGTACCAATAATGTAGAACTACAAAAATTGATCTGTGGGAGTTGCCTCTTTCCTTGGAGGATGCTCTGTACTCAGAACAGAAAAATTGAGATGCTAAGACTTAGCTTTAAAATGTAGAAAATGCGATTCCTTCTCTAGAAGGAAAACTGCATTCCAGGTATTTCAAAATCGCAGAATCATAGTCATAGAGCCAGAGGGAACTTTAAAGGTCATTGAGTCTAATTATCTCATTTTACAGATGAAGAAACTAAAACTTAGAAAAGTTAAGAAACTTAAGTCACACAGGAAATAAATAACCAAAACAGGATTTTAACCTAGAACATCTAGATCCAAATTTCAAACTCTTTCCACTACAACACACTGTTGACAATATTTCTAAAAATATTACTAAAATCACGATGATCAGAAAGAAAAGGATAGGATGAGTTAGTGAAAAATACATTTTAAATGAAACTGTAATTATCGCCATGCTCATTATAGATACATTGAGAATGAATTAGAATTAATGAGGGTTCAATTAGATAAAGCACCAAGCCTGGAGTCAGGAAGACCTGAGTTCAAATCCAGTCTCAGACACTTACTAACTGTGTGACTCTGAACAATTCACTGAACTTTGCCTCAGTTTCTTCATTTGTAAAATAAACTGGAGAAGGAAATACTCCAGTATCTCTGCCAAGAAAACCCCAAAATGGGGTTATAAAGAGTCAGACATGACTGAAAATGACTCAACAAACAAGTTTGAAAATAAGCAAATAATTATAGATGGGTAAAAAGAAAAATAGAATGAATAGCACCAATGCTCTGAGTATTTATATCTAACAATCCATGTTAACAGACAAGGAAGGATAAATTTTTTTTCATTAGACTTTCACTAATTGTACTGCCCATATGTTTGTACATCATTTGATCTGGAATTTAACAGATTTAACAGCAGTTATAATGATGAGCACCTGGCTTCCTGTAAGAAAAAGTCCTAGAGGGTACTTTGTTGGTACTGAACTGTTTTCAAATTTTGCTTATTCTAAATTCACTGGCTAGTCATTATACCATTGTAGAAAGTATGAAATTCCTAAATAGGTTTTCTTGTATCGGCATATGAGAGCGAGAGAGAGAGAGAGAGAGAGAGAGAGAGAGAGAGAGAGAGAGAGAGAGAGAGAGAGAGA
>CM053580.1:28580382-28604939 GCA_028627135.1 Pseudochirops cupreus
CTCCAATAAAAATTGATGGAATTAAAGAGTAACTAGCCACTGGCTAGCTAAGGATTCACTATACTTCTTGGCCTTTTAGAAAGCAAGATAACCTCTCTAAGAGGTCACTCAATGTATAAGATGGCTCTGAGCTATGCAACCCTCAGCAACAGAGAAAAGAAAGAGACATTAAAGAAGAATCCAGACTTTGTGCCTCTTGTGCTGGGTCAGGAAAGGGGAATTTCTCTCCTAGATCTCTCCCTTCATTGACCATGGAAGTCATTTGACTGAACTAATCACTTTTAGTTGGAGACTTTGTAAGTAGCAGGTAGCAGGCCCAGGCAATAGAGGCAAGAAACAGTTCCATAAAGTATGAGCTCCATGAGTTGAGAAGAGAGCCAGTCCTGACAATTGAAAGCTGAGCTGAAGAGAAGAACCAATCTAGAGAAGACAGCTAAGGACCCATCCTGCACTCAGGGGGGAAGAGCAAAAGGTCAACAAGAGAAGAGAAAGGACCCTGGGGGCCATTGTTCCTTACTTTGGCCAAATTGTGTCCTCTGGCTATTAAAAGTAAAGCATCAGTAATTTATACAATCTACAAGTATAACTGTGGAGTGAGGAGGAAGTACACACAGGACTACTAATACATAAACACACACACACACATATACACACATCTATATGTAGGTGTGTATATATACCTATGTCCATATGGGAGCATACCTAAATATGCAAGCACACACACACACACACACACACACACACACACATTCCTCTTAGCATAGAATAGTGGGTACTGGCCCACCCTCAATGTCAGAACAACCTGGGTTCAATAAATTGAGAGCTGAACCTTTCTTAGTCTGTCAATATTGCATGAATCCTATGGATATTCCATTCCTATATACTTCTATATGTGGAATAGGATGTAAGCCCCTTAAGAGTAGAGGTTTTTCACATTGTGTGTTCATCCCCAGCACCTTGTATAGTGCTGGGCACCTAGAAGATGCTTAATAAATGCTGGCTGACTGACTGATCCTCTGCTTCTGACATGTTTGTAACTGGGATGTCAGTTAATGTCACTGTACTCCAGCAACCCTCTAAGAAAAAAGGCTGCAGAATAATTGCTGGTCTGCATTGATAGAGAAAATGTCCCTATCTGGGAAGTCCCAACACTTATGAAATCCCATTTCTGGATTAAGATATGTATATAGGTCCAAGACAGAAGAGATAAAAAAAATAGGTAGTTCCACTATAAAGCATTGACATAGCCATCCACCCCCCCCCCCAAAAAAAGACACCTCACTATGCAAAATTGAGCAATTGAAACCCAAGGGGCATGTGGGATAAATTGACATAGGGGCATGATCCTCTAAAACTTCAAGACATTAAAGAAAAAAGATAGGAACCTAAGGGGGAAAAACAGTAGTAGAGTTTTACACACGTTAAATGGCTAAGAAATCCCTCAATACTCTAATGAGCACTGACCACGTGCCTGGCCTCAGGCCACTGCTAAGCTTGTGCCTGGGCTGCGTGAGAAAGCTGAGAGGGTCCTTGAGGCCGAGGCAGAGCGGGTAGAGACAAGGGTAAGGGCTGGGATGGTCCAGCCCAGCCCTCTTCCTCAGTCCCCAGCTCCTTCTGTGCTAGAAGATCTACCATAAAGATGGTGCTTCACCTTGACGAAGCCCTGGGATTGTCTTGCGGATGTGGTCACGGGAAGGGCTGCTGTACAAATTATTGCAAGTTGGACCGGAATTTTCTACATTTTTGCTATTTTTTCTCTTTCTGCTCAAAATGTTTCCCAATATAACAATTGGGTTGGAATAAAGACTCTTTATAGCAGAACTGACTCTGTACAAATACACATATATACATACACATACATCTATATCAGTAGTGATACCAATATCTATAGTTCCTAACCTATGATTTCATCAATTTACTTCTAGATCCTACCCTTTTCTGGGACATCTGGATGTCACAGTGGATAGAGAGCTGGGCCTGGAGTCAGAAAGTCTCATATTCCTGAGTTCAATCCAGCCTCAGACACTGACCATCTGGGTGACCCTGGGTAAGTCACTTCACCCTGTTTGCCTCTGTTTCCTCATCTGTAAAATGAGCTGGAGAAGTAAGTGGCAAAACACTCTAGTATCTCCGCCAAGAAAGCCCCAAATGGGGCCACAAAGATTTAGACATCAATGAGCAACAAGTAAGGAAACGGAAGTCCAAAGGAAGAGAAACCATAGAATCACACGACCATACATGAAAAGCTAGAATGGACTTTGGAGACCATTGAGCCTTATGTTATGGAAAAGGAAACAGATTAGAGAGGTGTGAGGACTGAATTACTGAGGATTACATGACTAGTATGCTTCTGCAATTAGATTTGATCTCCAGTCTAATCTCAAAGAAAAAGAAGAAGAAAAGGGAGAGGGAGAAAAAGAGGAAGGTAGAGAGAAAGAAGAAGAGGAGAGAGAGAGGGAAAGGGAGAGAGTAAACACATAGGGAGAGGGACTGCACCTTTGACTTCATTATTGTTAGGGAGCTCTTGGGTAATGAAAGAATATTTCTCCAACCTAAGGCCCGCTCTCTCTTTACCTCTCAATATCCCTCATAACTGTTCTTGTTAAATGTAGACTCTTCCTTTCACTTCATGTTAAATGTCAACAGCTTACAGTCAATTTGTAATATGTCATAAAGTTTTAAAATGGACTCTCAGTTGATGTAGTTCAATGCACAACCATCCAAGAAGATGTGTTTGAATTGTTCTTCTAGGTCAATTGAAGTGCTTCAAGAAAGAGAAAGCCTGCCATCTTCCTCACTAACTTAGGGTAGTAGTTAGCTGTTCTGCTAACCAATCTGAGCATCTCCCTCAGTTACGTATAAGCTCTTCTGTTGTTCTTAATGTTCAAAGTGAGAAAAACCACATCTGGTAGCCCCCCAGACACTTAAAGACAAACAGTCCCTGTTAAGTCTTATTTTCTCCATCCCTTAACTTTTTCTCAAAGGCCCTATTTCTATTTCTTAAATAATTCTTTATGCTCACTTGGGGTGGCTAGGTGGCGCAGTGAATAGAGCACCAGCCCTGGAGTCAGGAGGACCTAAGTTCAAAATCCGGCCTCAGACACTTAACACTTACTAGCCGTGTGACCTTGGGCAAGTCACTTAACCCCAATTGCCCTGCCCTCCCCCCCTCCAAAAATTAACAAATAAAATTTAAAAAGATAAAAAAATAATTCTTTATGCTCTCTGAACTCTTCCCAATTTCTACACACCCTACTTATGAACTGAAGCCCCAAACTTAGACAAATGAACTTAGGCAAAATATTTTAGCTATCATTTTGGTGTAACAGGCCCATCTGAGTAACAGCTATATTTCCCAGGCCACTCCTGATTTCCATAAGGACCATTTGCCAGAAGGTGGGGTGGGGGGTGAAGAGAAAATGAAGCCTTTTTTCTGGCTTCCTACTATGAATATTGGCAATAACACTTTCTCTGCTTATTGGATTATTCCATGGGGAGCCAGAAAGAGACTCTGAGAGACACTCTGACTTGAAACTTTAGCCAACCACTCCAGGGATAATCAAAACATAATCAAAACAATCACCTTGACTGGAATTCCTTTGTGGGGAGTGGGAGTGAAAGGGTACCCCTCCAAATTTGCTCTACACTGACACCTGCTGGTTCCACATAGGAGTACAGATCGACAGCTGGAAAGACTCTCAAGAGACCATCGAATCAAACAGATGAGAAAACTGAGACCCACAGAGGAAGTAATTTACCCAAAGTTATATGGGTAGTAAGTAGATAGGGCTGCTAGGTGGAGCAGTGGATAGAGTGCTGGACCTGAAGTCAGGAAGACTAATCGTCCTGAGCTCAATGGCCAGATTTATTAGTGGTGCAACCCGGACAAGTCACTTGACCCAGTTTACCTCAGTTTCCTCAACTGTAAAAAATGAGTTGGAAAAGGAAATGGCAAATTACTCCAGTATCTTCTCCAAGAAAATCCCAAATGGGCTCACAAAGAATTGGACGCAACTGAAAAATGACTGATAAATTAAAAAACAAGTTTGGATTCCAAAGATGTGTACAAGGAATGACAAAAGCTGGTGCTATTTGGAAAAAACCGGCTGCATCAGGTATTTTTTAAATATTTTTTGACCATATGGTCAGAGTAATTCTGTGTGCTTAAACTTCTCTTATAGGAAATGGGAAGCAATGTTGTTTTAGAGGCAGCTAGATGGCCCAGTGGAGAGAGTACTAGAGCCAGAGTTGGTAAGACCTGAAGTCAAATCCAGCTCTAGACACTTAGATGCTCTGTAACTCTGAGCAAGTCACTTTAACCCCTGTCTCAGTTTCCCCCTATATAATGTGGAGATAATCATAGCACCTACCTCCCTGGGTTATTGTGAGGATCAAATGAACTAATATTTATAAAGTTCTTTGCAAAATTTAAAGTGTCATATAGATGCTATCTATATTTTTCTGTTACGTGTCTTTGTGTTCCTGATCTGAGTAAATATTTTATTCTTATAATTTATTATTATGAAAGGGAGCCATGATTTTACCATGAGTTGGCAAAAAACAGAATATTTATCATCCCTTGGATCCGATCCTCAAATATTACCTGTTCTTGGGCCTACACTCAAAGAATTTTCAAATGGTTAGATATCTTCACAGTTGACACTCCACTGTCGTAGACTTTGAGATCACAGGGTTGCCTCCATTTCATACTGAGGTACCAAAGCAGGAATTTATTGAAGGAGTACTTTTCCCTTTTTTGGTGAAAATATAATAAAGTTGTTTTTTTTTCAATTTCAGTCAAAAAGAAATTATACCTTGGACCAAGAGACTGCCCATTGTAGCGACCTTTGTCCCACACTGGAATTGGGGGATTGTCTTTCACATCATATCCTTTGATTCCCCTCCCCCATGACCTCATAAGTAAAACCAGTAGGAATGGGACATCCATCAACCCTGCAGGGACAAGAAGTAAATAATCAGAACTCAGTATATACCATTATCAGAAACTCCAAATCACAAATTAATTTGGTGGATTTCAGTCATATGATAACCAAAGGATTGGATATGACAAACAGACTGGGAAGAGAAAATGGACCCTACTCTCAGACTGACTTGGAGTTAAACAGTCAAGTCCAAAGCATATCTCCCACAAAGACAAAAAAAAAAAAGACAGAAGAATCAGCATGAAAGAAGGCTAAGGAGGTGACGTTGTACAGATACTAGAAGTAATAGGAGCATGGACAGCAAATGGGGAAAGGGAAGAAGGATCATTGTTGTGCTTAATACAATGTCAGACACATAGTGACTGCTTAATAAAGTCTTGCTGATTAATTGATAATCAGCCATTCACCATTTGATAGAAAACACACTCACAGAAGTGATATCTCTTTGGCCAAAGTCATATAGGTTTAATTGGTCACAGATACATTTCTCTTTATTGTGTTTTCTTTTTTCCACAAAAAGTAAAACCTTAAATCCTTTGAACAATATGGAATAGAATAATTAATTAAATGAGAGTTTGTGGAAGAAGCAAGAAGAAATAGAGTAGACTGTCTGAACTCTACCTTCTTGAAAAACATGTTTAGCAAGTGCAAAAATGATCAATTCCCAATATGAAAACAATTACTACAGGAGTGAATCTGCAATAATCAAGTCCAAAGTCCTCAGGGAAGTTAATTTCACTTGCCTCTGGAAATCCTGTCCATTCCAAGGACCTGACTAGTGACTAAGACAGTCCCATCTAGCCATATTTAGCCCAGTATCTCTATGAGCTAACCCAAGATCAAGGGTTCTTAGCTGGGGCATGGGACAGGTCTGTGAACATTGCAAAAATACATATTTCAATGTCTGTGTTTCCATGCAACTGGTTTTCTTTTCAGCTAGGTAGTGTAGTCAATAGAGCATTGGAGTCAGAAAGACCTGAGTTCAAATCTGACCTCAGACATTTAGTAGATGTGTGACCCTAGGCAATTCACTTAATACCTGTCTACTTCAGTTTTCTCATTTCTAAAATGGGACCAATAATAGCACCTACCTCCTAAAGTTATTATGAGGATTAAATAAGACAATACTTGCAAAGACCCTTGAAAACTTTAAGGCACTACATAAATGCTAGCTGTATTACTATAAAAATTTATGTAATGCATAGCAAGGGCTTCATTAATGCTTTTTTTTTTTCATTCATTCAAGGTCATCCTTCCACTTTCCAGTTGAAATGCCCCTCCCTATAGGATAGTGCCAATCTGGTCTTCGTACATCTCCTATGACACACCTAGCAGCAATGAAAATTAACCCACTTACCCCTACCACTCCAGCCTCCTGTTAGTCCTACAATCTACCAAAGAATAGAATTAAGTCCTCTGGTTACTAGAAGATTTAGATTACTCCTTTAGTGACAGGATGTAGGTAAGTACAGAGCCACTCAATCCTCAAACCCCATTTCCTCATATTTTCTTTTGCCTTTTTTTACTTTTGGTTATGTGACATAGGTTTATACAAAGCTTCTTATTACAAATCACTGTCTTTGATTGAACTTGCAATAAAAGGCTGTGAAACTGTGCTGCTTAGTGAATATTAAAGAACTGTCCCCTGCTTTTTACAATTTATTCTTACACCAGAAGCCCAAATATCCTCTCTCCACTGCCACAGAAAGCCTCTCTAGGAGCAACTCAAGAACTAGTAATACCAAACTGACCACACAGTGAGTTCACAGAAATATTTAAAATCGTTCTACTAACAAGGTTGGTATTTGACAAAATCACACAACAATTTCTTTCCAAATGATGTGCTATAAATTCAGTTGCTTTTAGGTAACAACTAACTTTGTATAGCTATTCAAAGAGAATGGTGTGCTCTCACTCGGCTGCCCACCAAAAAGCTCTGTAAACACTGAAAATTGGATAAATAACTATAAAAGAGGGAGCCTCTGCAATTCCTTTCAGTCCATTTTTCTCTGGCATGATTTGATTCAGAAACTGAGAAAAGATAAGGATGCTGAAGTGATATTGCTTGTTGATCTCAAAGAGACAGTAAACACCTAATGCTTTTTCTGGAAGCAGGCAAATCCAGTAAAGTTGGTTCAACCACACACCACTTAGTGCTTCTTCCATACTTCCTGACATCCTTAGTTGAGTAATAGCCCTGATCTTTTCCCTTCACTTTGAGAAAAGAAAATATAGCTTGGAAATACCCATTTGAATATAGCCTCACCCAATGGAATTGATTCTCCATTTCAAGAGCCAACATGTTATTTTAGAGGCAAAGATAAGACTCAAGTAAGAGGTCTATGTTGGATTTTTGCTGTCACTCTGGAATTTACTAGGAGTAACTGGAAATGTCAGAAAATGTTATTTGAGTGTATTTCAAAGATATTTGCATGTCTCTTAGTACTGAATCAGATGCCCAGAGTAATGATTTTTAATTGTATCATTTCCCCCGGCTTTCTGACTGGGTCTCAAAGTAAACTCTTCCCTAAGTTCTAGTCTAGTTATTTCATTTTCAATTTCCAGTCTGCCAAAGGAAAACAAAATCTAAGCTCAAAGATCAATCAGAGGGTTCAGCTCATCTCTCTGAACTTCTCAAATGCCTCCAATGAGATTCTCTCTCTGAAATTTAATTCTGCTTCTCTATTAGTTTCTAAGGAATCCTTAATGCTAAAGACAAAAAAAATATTATGGTACATTTCATTAAAATGATATCTTTTCTCTAAAAACAAAATTATACCACTGAACTCAAGAACCTCTTAACTACAAAGACTAAGAATTAGCTGGGGAAAATATGTATTATGTGTAAAATTATACGGAAACCAAGATTTTAAATTGATCTCAAAGTTTGGAAGAAGTCAAATCAAATGTTGATGTAAAGGGGAATGAAATAGACTTATTGGATGAGTTATATGCAAAGCTGCTCATCAAAATATAATAGAGCACAGATAATGTTAATATGTGATTTTCTACGTCAAAATATGGCCCATGGGGATCCTTAAATATGGTTTATTTCACCTATTTCTATCTGAGTTTGATATTACTGTTTTAGATAATAAAAACAGGAGATGTGTAAATTTAGAGACGTCTCCCTCCCAATGGTCACAGGACTATTTGTGCCCAACCTATGGTAGAGCCTTCTGAGATACTCTTGGGTATGACACACCATACACTGAACCTGACATCATGATGGCGATGTCATTTTGGCCCTCTTCAAAAACGATGGACAAACAACAATAATGTTATTTATAAAGATTTATAATTTATTTATAAAGATTTTTTTATTTATAAAGATATTTAAGCAGGAGTGGTTCTCTCTCTCTCTCTCTCTCAACCTCAGTTTCCCCATCTGTAAAATGAGGGGGTTGGACAAGGTTTCCAATAACATCCCTTCCAGTCCTAAATCTATGTCCTGTGACATATGAATAAATTACTATGTGTTGAACTGAAGCAGCCCAATCAAGACACATTTAAAGTAAATTAAGGTAAGTGAACTTCTCAAAGTTGCTTTTTGCTTTATATCTTTAACATTATGGGGAACAAAATCATTTTTAAAACTCCTATTTTTCTGACCTGAATATTTGCAGATGTCCACATATTTGTATTGAATTCACAAGCTGACCCTATACAAGACCCTGGACCTCAATGACATAAATAATTGATATAACCATCACATGTAAAAAGATCAATAGTAGTCTGTGACATGAAGGGCAGAGATCAAAGACAAGGGGCTCTGTTAGAAAGTAATCATTTGATAGAAGCAAATGGTTTTGAGAAACTTCCCACTCAAGGTCCTCAAATGACACTTTAAAAATGCTGAAATTTTACTTGCAATACTATTCAGATCAGTGATGTGACGAGATTCAGGTGATGAATTAAAAATGAACTCATGATATTATAGTTAAATGTGGAGAAACATCATGAATTTTATCTGACTCCTGAAAATATACAGTTTTGTGAATCCAAAGCACATTTGTGAAATCACAGGATATTAAGAGTTAGAAAGGAATTTGGAAGCAACCTGGTCCGATCCCTACACTAAAGAAAATCATCTCTACCACACTCCCAACAAGTGGTCACCTGGGCTTTTCCTGAACCCCCTAATATTGGAAGATATAGGTCATGTTCATCCTGCATTTTCTTTTCTACACTCCAAGCACCTGGCTACACTGTGACTCTATTATGGTCCTCAGGACTTAGTGGACTCTTCACTACCATACTTTGCATCCAATGAGGCTCACGTTTGGTCCAAGTCTGATCTACATCAAGGAACTAGCACATGGGATGTTTAAAATAACCTATGGGTGACATCACCAGCCTGATCTACATCAAGGAACTGGCACATGGCATTTTTAAAATAACCTGTGGGTGACATCACCAGTCTGATCTACATCGAGGATCTGACACGTGATTTTTAAAATAACCTTTGGGTGAAAGCTAACAAAGAGTTCCAGGAGAGAAGAGACCATTCCTTCTCAAGAGGAGGTTAGCAATGGGGGCAGATGAGACCCTTAGCAGTGCCTGGTTTCAGAAGTAAAACTTATGGAATTAGTGTGCAATAATTATGTGGAAGAAAGGGCAAGATACAAAGAAAGGGTTAAAAAGGAAGAACAAATACATAAGATCTTGATATTAAAACTCCCAGGAAGAGCAAATATTAAAGCACATAAGTATGCAAGAATCAGTAAAGACCTGGCTAAAATATTACAGCACAATATAAAAAAGGTAATAGAATATAAATATTATATACAAAATAAATAAGAGAATAAGGGAGAAAGAACATTTGCCTTAATTGTATTTACGAGAAACTGAAGTGTAATTGTTTCTGGACCTCTTCAGTTCTGTTAAAGCCTGATATGAATCTATGATCTTACTGATGTGGCCACTCACTCAAATGATACCAATCACCCTCTCTTCATGCCTGCTCATCCTTTTTGACTCCCTCCACCAATGTCCTCCCATGTCTTCACCAAAGGGGAGTCACTCAATATTCTTTTGGCTTCCTACATAGTCTATATACACTGTGCATATATTAAGGGAGCTTAAAAAATGTACATCTCATCCCTCACTCTCTCTTTGTACTGGCCCATCTCCTTTTAAGTCACACACACACACACACACACACACACACACACACACACACACACACACACACTTCTTCCATACCTCTTATTGTGTGATTACTTACAATATATTACAGCCTGCTCATGCCCACCATGAACATCTGCAGAACCTTTTAGGATATCCACAACTTCTGTCCTCCAGAGACTATAATGTTCCAGTACTAAGAGTCTATATTTCTCCAAAATCACTTGTTTAGTTTGCCGTTAGGAAAAGTATTGTAAATATGTATAATATGCAAATAACTTTTAGAATAAGAAAAAACAAATTCAGTATGAATGTTAGTGAGGGAAACAAGGGAATAGGCCTTGGGAAGTGATTCATTTGACTATGATAATAAGAAGAGGAAAAAGGAAAGAGAAAATGTGAATAATTAGACAGAAAATAGAGGGATAGAAAGAGAAAAGAGGGAAAGGGAAGAAGAGAACAGGGGGATTTAACAAGAATAAAGAGTAGCAGAATAATGTGAGAGGGAAGTAGAAATGAAGAAGAAGGAGAAAGAAGATGAGAAAGAATAGGGAAAACCTTTGGGCTGCCTTTTCCATAAGTATATAAGCTCCTTGAGTCAGAGTCTATGATTCTTCTTAAAATTTGTGTCATGAGAGCTTAGCATAGTGTTAGGTTCATAATAATAGTTTAACAAAGCTTTTGCATCCATCCATCCCTTTATTTGTTCATTCATTCATTCATTCATAAAATTCTTATACTGACTTTAAGTTGGAAATACATGCCTATTTAAATTCTGTGTATATGTGTGTGTGTGTGCATGTGTGTATATGGATGTCTTCTGTTCTTCTTTACTGAAGAGCCAACTCTGTCACTGCCTTAATGTGATTAACTAAGGGATATTTATGCTCAAGTACCTTAAAAATAAATTAATGAAGTCCTTTGGATGCCAAAGTTGCTTGACCATGTTTAAGAAAATTGAAGTAGAGAATGAAGGTATTTTATGTCAAATGTCACTACGATCCTTTTCATCCTCTTTTTTAAAAAATTAAGATGGTAAAAATTAGAACTAGAAAGAACTTCAGATTATTAAGTTGGCCTCCTCGTTTTACAGAAGAGGAGTTAAGACACTTGGGTAGGTGACTTAACCAAAGTCACTCAGGTAATAAGTAGCAAAGCTGATATTTAGAACCCAGATTCTCCTACTCCAAATCCATTTCACTTTACACTGTACTACTGTACTGTCTTCTCCCTTGATTCAGACAATGAAATGAAGGTTCATAGAAGTTAATTGTTTTGTTCAATTATACATAGCTTTTTTGAGGACATCTATATGGTGAAATCGGTAGATCCTTCAGCCTAGAGTCAGGAAGATCTGAATTCAAAACTGAACTAAGACACTTTCTGAGTGACCCTGGGCAATTCACTTAACCTCTGTTTGCCTTAATCCACTGAAGAAGGAAATGGCAAACCACTCCATTATCTTTGCCAAGAAAATTCCATATGGTGTCATGAAAAGTCAGACAAAACAGAACACAACAATTACATAGTTTAGAATTAAATGAACTGGAATTCAAACTGAGATCTTCTCTAAATCTAGGATAGCCCTCTGCTTTGTGATGGGAATGCAAAGTTTAGATATTTCTCTTTAGTTGTGTGTGTGTGTGCGTGTGTGTGTGTGTGTGTGCGTGCAGAATTTATGGTTATTTCTCTAAATGAAGAATTTGTGAGTTAGAAGGGGAGGCAAGTAAGTGAAACCAAAGGCTTAACTGTGCCTCGTGGCTCAGCAGACTCATGAAGTTTGCCCCTGAAACCATTTCCTCTTTTCTCCCCATGACTTTACTTTTTGGCCTCACCTCCTAACTATAGGGTAAATACCACAAGATCAGGAATTTTCCTATAGTGAGTTCAGCATAAATAGGAGCCAGATCAAACATCTATTATACAGAATTACTCACTGTAGCAACAACAGAACAACTACTTGTGTCTCTACAATGCTCCCTTAAAATGGGATTTATTTGAAATAGCCATTATTGGGAGTCAGAGGTCGGTCCCATAATCAAAGCAAGAAGACCTCACCGTCACTCCACCTACTTTTAAAGCATATCACTGGAAATTCCTCCTTCATGATGTTTTCATTATTCTGTGGAAATCATGTAAAGGCTGCCTCAAGGACCACGTAGAAACATCTTCTGGAGTAGACTAGCCAATAATGTACATATTCCTAAAATAGTTTTTTCAGGGGGCTTTTTCAGGAAGCATCAGTCAGACCTACATAAATCAGTCTGTTTCTCTATGCAGCAAGGCATTGTTCTAATGGAAACTCAGCCTTGTTGCTGTTGTTGTTGTGGCTGTTGTTGTTGGCTTCATTCCAATTCTCTCCCCAACTCTTGCCTGAAACTGATTTTCTCTGCTACAGAACACAGGAAGTCAAAAATTCTTAGAAGTTGAAATCAATAAATCGACAAGCAATTAGGAAGAAAGAACTTACTACATCCCAGGCACTGTGCTAGGTGCTAAAAACACAAATAATTATTTTTAAAAATAGCTCCTGACCTCAAGGAATTTAAATTCTCTCAGGGAAAACAAACAAACAAATATCCATATCTAGAGAAGCATAATGGATGAAGGGTCAGCCTCAAAGTCAGGGAAGTGTAGGTTTGAATCCTACCTGAGACATATATTGACTGGGAACCCTTGGGCAAGTCACTTAAGGCACTCTTACCCAGTGAGAGGAATTCTCAGTGACTCAAGGCAACTCTTTTAGACTATAAATTATAGAGAAGATACCAATCTACATTGGTGGTACTTTCCTACATCAATGAAGGCCCAGGCCCAGTCACTAGGACTATCCTTGTATATTTCTAGAGACCTATAATTTATGGGCAGGATGAATTTCCAGACAGGCCAGTACAGACTCCTGCCTGGCAGTGAAGTGGATTATTGCTGAAGAAGCAATATCAGTCATGGGACCCTAGATTTGGAGTTGGGAGGATCCTTAGGAGTGAAGTCTAGCCCTCATTTTACTATTGAAGAAACTAAGGTTCAGAGAAGTTTAGTTAGTGATTTACCCAGAGCCACCAAGGTACTAGGAGTCTTGGTATTTCAATGAAGCATTTTCTGATTCCAAGTCAAGCAGTCTTTTGGGTTCCAGTCTAAAATTCCTGATAAATCCTTTTGGGAGATTGAGGCCCTGGATGGTGGAAAGGGGAGAAGTCTATAGATATCACTGTTTATAAGAGAAAGTCCCCTCTACAGGTTTTGATACTTAAGGATCAAGTGAAGAGGGAAGGAATTGAATGAAATCCAATGGAGAGGAAGTGGTTATAGGGGAAAATTGCTAAAACATGATAAAGTGTGATGAATGAATGAATGAGTCCAGTCTTGGTAAAAAGAAAGTAAAGGGTATCCTTTCCAAGGAATTGTGATACTGGGCAGTGCTCACTGGGGAATGTTAACAGACTCTGGATTATTACTATGTGGGAATCCAGTAGTATTATGCTTTGTATCAATAAAGCTATGGAGGAAACTTTTCTTCATTAGCAATCAGTGATACTTGTGGTCTTCTCCCCTTCTAGCCCTTACTGGGTCTCAATCTAACAATTTATTGCTATCAATAACACTTCATCTTGGCACAGGTACCAAAGCATAATCGCCCAATACAAGTGCATATCCCATATCCTTGTAGGTGGGGAAATTTCAGGTTGCTAAGTAGAGTAGGGTTGAGTCAATAGTAAGATGCTCTTCCTCTCTCCTCCCCCTTGCAATCAAGAAAAAATAGCCACATGGTTGTATAGAAGTCTGACATTAGTGTTCCACAAGTCCTTGGCTATCTTCTCTTGGCAGCCATCCTGGTTTTTAACCAGAAGATACCAGATGGTGGTGATTTATGAAAAATGAGTTATGAGATTTTCCTGAGGTTATATCACTTCAAAAGAGCTTTATTTTCTTCCTTTGTGTTTTAAATAAGAAAATGCCATATGATTGAAAATAGGTATGCTCAAGGATGATGCATATTTAGATAACAAACAGGGTGAGAACTTTGACTCTTGGTACATGTTGGGTTGGTGCATCCCCTAAAATATATTTATGCAACATTGCAAAATTTGCAAAGTATTTTCTTCAAATCAACCTTTTATAAGCATTGATGATATTTTTGTACTTATTTTTCAAATGAGGAAAATGATATTCAGAGGGACTAAGTGACTGATCCAAGACCATATAGCCAGCAAGTAACAGAGTTCAGGTCTCTGCATGATGAGAATCAGAGCATCAACTACTTAACACCCCATGCTCAAGGTTCATCATACCTAATTCCTTACTGAACTACAAGAAGACTAAGGAAAGAACCTGAAAAAAATCTCTGTAGCTTATTCTGGGGGCTACAGGATAGGTATGTCACTCTGGGGCTTAATTCCAATTCAAAAAGCTCCAATTAAGCTTCTACCATGTGCCAGTCATGATGCTAGAAGCAGCTGTTCTCCAACAGCTTAAAACAGCTGGGCATTCTTGCAGTGGTCCTAGGCTGCTCATGACAAAACAAAATGCTGATGAGGGAGGGTGCCTGTATTTACAGAGGGACTTTCCCCTGAAAAGGAACAAGTAATTTCCTATATATTCATTATCTCCTTTATCTTTGCACATGTTTGTGCATCGTAAATAAATGGTATGTGGTACTCTGGAGACGAAAGTAAAAGCTACAACTCATCAGTCAAAGTCCAATTCCAATTCAACAAGCTTTTATTAAGTGGCAATTATGTGTTGGGCATTATTTTGGGCATTGGAGAGAAAAAAAGCACAAAAGAAATTGATGCCTTCAATGAGCTTTTTGGGGGATATAAAGTGTAAACACATAAGTAACAACAAGATAATCTCAGAAGGGAGAAATGTTTTATAAATAGAAGAATCAGGAATGGTTTCCCATAGCAAGAAGTTCCCAAGCTTAGCCTAGAGTAAGGGTAAAATTTTTAAGCAGAGGTGAGGGGAGAGAGAGCATTCCGAGCATGCAGGACAGCCTGTGCAAGTCTTGGAAGAAAGAAATGGAACACTTGAGTTCCGAGAACCAAGAGTGGTCCAGCCTGATGGGCATGTAGTGGGGGAGGGAGGAAAGGCAGGAAGGGATTAGTATGAAATAAATCTGGAAATGCGTTGGGAACCAGATTGTGCACACCCCTAAATGCCAAGCTGAGTAGTTTGTAATTTATTATAGGGGAAATAGAAAAAAATAGGAAGCCATTAAAGATATTTTAGTAGATGAATAAAATAGTCAGACTTGGGTCTTAGGAAGATTATTTTGGATTTATGGAATGAAGATTGGAAAGGGAAAGAAAGAGGGAAGGGGAAAGGAGGAAGGGAGAGAGCGAAGAGAGAGAGAGAGAGACAGAGACAGAGAGAGACAGAGAGAGAGAGAGAGAGAGAGAGAGAGAGAGAGAGAGAGAGAGAGAGACTGGAGGACAGAAGACAAATAAAGAGGCTATTGTAATAATATAAGTGGGAGGTAATGAAAGCCCTTGCTATGGTGAAGGCAGAAAGAGGAGAGAGAGAAAAGTCCAGATACAAGAAATATTTTGGATAAGAGGAGTGAAGAATATGAAGAACGAAGGATGACCTGAAGTTGGAAACCTCAGTCCTTTGGAAAGATGATGGTGTCCCCAACATGAAAATCATGCAAGTTTAGAGGATTCCTTTTTTTTTTATTTAAGAGGAGGGTGGGGAATATGTCAAGTTCTGTTTTAGAGATGTTGAGTTTGAGATTCCTATGGGACATTTAAATGGAGATGTCTAGCATGGAGTTGTTGATGTGGGACTGGACCTTTGTATCCTAATATATAATTTACCTAATTTTACAGAATAAACATTGCCTATGAAATAAATTTAGGCAAAATGAAACCTGCCTTACCATTGACCTTATTTAGATAATTACAGATAGGTTCTCACAGGGAAAATTCCTCAGAATAACAAGTTCATTTTTATAACGATCATCTAAAATCCCTTTTAGGTATAAGTCCTAAGACCCTGCAATTCCATGGCAATCAATTTCATGCCTTCTTCTGTACTACAGTACTGATGATAATTTCTAAAGCATTCCCAGGACTTCATCATTCTGTCCCTATTCTTGCATTTCTTCTCTTCTGTTTTCTCTCTTGATTCTTTTCACCCTTCCCTTGATACACTCCTTGTTAGATTCATTTATTCAACACATGCAGTTCCCTGCAATTTAGTTCCCATACTTTTTCCCTCTTCAGTCTTTTAAATGAATACTAGAGTTAGGTCATAATAAATCATACACTTTGTTGGGAGATTTAGCTATCTAAGACACGGTACCTTCCACATGAAAAGTCTTAAGTATGAGTCCTTGGGTTAAGAAAAAAAAAAGTGAGGTCCTTCATAAATTCTATTCATTTGTAATTGCATATATTAGTTTACTTACCACTGGTGAAAATACATATTAGAACTATATATGCATCCCTTTTGGATGACAGGAAGAATTGAGTTTTATCTTTGGTCAGGTGATTGGGAAGCTTTCAATCTTAGAATAATAGGATTTTGAGTTGGAAGAGTCATCTGCTTGAACCACATAAATTATCATGTAAAGAAACTAAAATCCATATGGGTTAAGGATCTGGTCCGAGGTCTGATGTCAAATGCAAAGCTCTCTCTACTGCACTCTGCAAAGGTATAGTTCCATAAAGGAGAAAAAAGGAAAGATATATGTGTGTTCTGGAGATACTGGGGGAGGTAGATGCATGTGATTCTGGGTAGCAGTTTAAAAGTATTAAGATGTTGATTTGGAGATTGAACCATAGATCCATACACTTAGAGCTAGAAGGAATTTTGGAGATCATTAAGCCCAACCCTCTCATTTTACAGATGAGAATACTGAAATGAACAGTGGTTAAGTAGTATCTTCAGGGTCATACAGGTAATAGGTGCCAGTGGCAAGATTTGAACCCAGTCAAAGTCTATCACTCTGTCCCCTACTCTATGTTGCTTCACATCGTTGGTAGATTTAGCTATCTAAGATATGGTACCTTTAGCACGAAAAGTGGCCAGACTGGACGTCAATTTAAGTTGAACTGGAGCATAAAAGGTTGAATGCAGGAAGTGAGTTCTGGGTAAAGTGGATTCAGTGGTTGTTAAAAGCAAGTTCGTTAGAGAATTAATGGATCAGTATATGTCAGTTGGGTGGCATGGGACCCCTGGCTGGACATTGGGATGATGCTATAAAGACTATATGGGAAAAAAAGCTTCTGGTAGCAAGCAACATACACATGCATATGAACACACACACACACACACACACACACACACACACACACACACTCCTTAAATTATTAGTGCAGATGTGATGAAAAAGATGTAAGATCAGATTCTCTCCCATATAATGTATATGAATCCAGGATGTTTGAGCTCATAGTTTCTGTTTGGTTGTCTAGGGAAGCACGAAGTAAGTTAGGGAATAGGTTATTATGATAGTTTCATGACCTTGACTTTGAAATTGCTTTTGGGGGAGGATGTAGGAAAAGTTCAAATCCTTCAAGCAAATCTTTCCTGCATAGAGCCCAAGTTTTGCTGAAGTCCAATAACAATCACAGTTACAATCAGACTGGAAGAACATCTTCTTGATTTTAGGCAAACCTGTCCCTTAGTGTTGTCAGAAAATATTTATGCCTATCTTCTATTCAAGTCATTTACAAAAATATTAAGTATGCCTGGCCCTTGTGAAACATCATTTGGTCTGTCCTTCTTCCATTCACATGACACTGAGTCATTCCTAACCATGTCAATGTTTACTCATAGCTGGTTGCCCTTGGAAGGTACATGCAAATTCATTTCTTGGTTATTTGTTCCTGTAATTTTCCCATTATAAAAATTAAGATGAGAAACATCTAGTCTCTTGGTTCTACTCTTCTTCACCTCCATGGACTTTGAAAGATAAATAAACTCTAGCTCCACTTGTTCCTTACCAGACTTTAACCATAGGTCCTTCTGGGTAACTGTTACCAGATTTATAATTGCATTAATCAGTCACCAAGTATTCCAAGATTTAAATGATTAGGACCCATTTTAAAATTTAAAAATAGAATCATAAAACTTTTTAGAACACACAAAAGGCATATAAGTACATGATTATTCATCAGGATTATAAAATTTGAGAGTTGTAAAAGACATTGGTGGCTACCTGGGCCAATCCATACATTTAAAGGACTCCCCTAGATGACATACCAGACAAGCGGTTATCCAGTCTCCTAGCATCTCTTGGGGTATACTATTCCTCTTTTGAACACCTCTCATTGTTCAGAAGTTTTTTTGTTTTGTTTTGTTTTGTTTTTATTTTGTTTATTTTTTTGTTGCTTTTTTTGGAGGGCAATTGGGGTTAAGTGATGTGCCCACAGTCACATGGCTAGTAAGTGTGTCAAGTGTCTGAGGCCACATTTGAACTCAGGTCCTCCTGACTCCAGGGCCAGGGCTCTACTCACTGCACCGCCTAGCTGCCCCGAGAAGTTTTAATTATATCAAGCCTAAATTCACTTCTTTGCAACTGGTATCTATTGTTCTGGCTCTGCCCTCCAGGCCAAACAGAACAAGTCTAAATGTTCCTTGACTTGACAGACTTTCAAATAGTT
Source organism: Pseudochirops cupreus (assembly GCA_028627135.1). Taxonomy (NCBI): domain Eukaryota; kingdom Metazoa; phylum Chordata; class Mammalia; order Diprotodontia; family Pseudocheiridae; genus Pseudochirops; species Pseudochirops cupreus. The sequence continues at coordinate 28,599,059 of CM053580.1, forward strand.
GAAGACAGCTATCCTATCTGCCATGACTTTATTCTTATTAAAGCAGCCTCTGTTCCAGAGCAGACATGCTTCTGCTTGTATAAGCACCACCTCTTGTAGCTTCTGATACTGTTCTCTCCAATAGAATACAAACACCTTGAGGGCAGGGCTAATTTTTATTTTGGTCTTTGTACCTTCGGGGCTTAGGACAATACCTGGAATGAAACAAAGGCTTGAAAAAATCACCCCCTTTAGTTTCTAGTATCTTCCTCTCTAAGAAAACTTTCTTTTTCTACATCCATCTTGTGATTGCCTAGTTATTTCCATGTTATTCCCACTCCACTCCATTAAAATGGATGTTCCTTGAGGATGGAGACATTTTTTGCCTTTCTTTGTATGATCAGTATTTAGCATAGAGCCTGGAACATGATAAATGCTTATTAATGATTGTTGGCCGATTGACTACTTAGAGATCATTTAAAACCTCCATATGGCCAGGACTGGCACTCATTTTGAGTGCTATCTCTTGCTTTTCATGCTTAATAAACATAAGAAGTAAAAGGAAATTCAAGGTTCTTAAGCTTGTTATCTTAAATATGGTAAAGAGCAGGGGTGCAGTGGAAAGATCTCAGATTTTTGAGGTCATCAAGCAGCTGTGTAACCCTGGGCAAGGTGTTTAACCTGTCTTTAGATTCAGTTTCCTTATACGTGAAATACAGTGGTAGAACCAGACAATGTCTCTAGCCTCTTCCAGATACAAATCCTGGGATCCTATGAGCTGTGGCTCCCAACTTTCCCCATATTATCCTAATCAGGTTTGCCACAGGCCAATCCTATCAACACTCATTAAATCGTGCCCTACATATTATCTACCCTAGTCCTCGAATTTCATTTATTAACAAGGAAAGGAGAGAGAGAAAAGGCAGGAGGGAAATCAGGACCTGGTGGAAGTTAAAGGTGATGAGTGCCATCCCTGATCATGATGACAACGCCATTATTAAATGACTAGGGAGCTATTCCACCAAGGGTGAAAGGGCATCTCCCCAACCCATGATGACTGTGCTCTAATTACATATAATCATGGTCACCTTGATGACTGAAGCCTCAGCAGTCATGACAATCAACAAAAGTTGACAATTTTAGAAGGGTGGGTCAAATGAGAGATTCCACAATTGCCTGGTCAGAACACAAATTCTCCCTCAGGGCTATTGTTCTTTCCCTTTGCCAAAGGAATTGCATCCTCCAAAACATGTGTTATGAAATAAAATGCACAGCATCTCCTATACCCCTAGTCTGAATTTTAATGCATTATCACTCTGTACACTGAGAAAACAAGTGACCATATGTACTGTACATCCAAGGAGTTGTAACTGTGAAGAACAATGGCTGTGAGTCAACAACAGAATTAAACTACTCCCTCTTGTGAGGCTCTTCTGAATATTTTAAGTGTTGCCCTGGAAGTGTGGGATTATGTGAAAGCATAAACATTAGCTTAATGTATTTTTTTTTCCTTTTTCACAGAGCATGCTAGAATCCAAAAATCAAAATTGAAATGCAGAAAATAACTTTGGGATAAATTTGATTTTTTTCCATGAGTGATTAAAACATGATTGAAGAGGCACACTTTATGTATAATTAAAGTTGCTTTGTAATTAAGAGATTTAAGCATGTATAGAAAATGATACAGCTTAGTTGGGAGACTTGACAAAGGCGCCTATTAACCACTCACTCTTCTAGTAAGCCTGTGACTCAAATGTTTTCCTATTCTAATGCTGATACAGGCCTTGGATTTTTTTTAAAGCTGCCAATTTCCCCATTTTCAAAATGCTTATCCTTCCTTCCATGCAAAAGTAATAGAAAAGCAATCCTGGCTTCCATGAACTACCCAAGGCAATAATGTAGAACACTGAAAACCGGCTTCAAAAAGCTCCAGGGAAAAGAAGGTATTAGTCATTTATTGAGTAGAGAGACAGATTTTGGGGTGGGAGTGGTGATACAGTAAAATACTGGATACCCTTTGAGTATGGAATGTGAATATTGGAATTAGATTAAGCTAAGCCTTTAGTGATCTCTGCCCACCCTTGCCCCAGCTGCTAGTGTCCTCCTTCCCTTCCCAAACTCCCTTGTATTCATTTTGGGTATTATGCTTATGCTTATATGTGACCATGCGATCTCCCCCACTAGGATACAGCCATCTAGATAGGGAAAGACTTTCAGTTTTATCATTGCATCCACAACTTTTAATACAGTGCCAGGAATATAGTAAAGGCTTATTAACAGATTGTAGATTCATGGAGTGCAACAGGTTGTCTGTTTTCCTTATCTCTCCTCTCTCCTTCCTGACTGCTACTTTCCTTCTCTGTTACCTAATATATCCCATCTCTGTATCCTGACATTCTACATCTTCCTCTAAAACCATCAAGTTGGATTATTTTGCAAAAAGGATCCAATTAATCTAAAGAATGTGTTGGGGAATGTCAGTTTCTCTGTTGACCTGACCTTTCCTACCTTGAATTTTGTTTCAGTTTATGACTCTAGAGTTGTCTTTTGGACCAAGGCTGGCTAACTTCTTATCTGCTGATTCCTTTGTAGCTTGTACTGGAATTGTGTGAGTTCTCACTTGGTCCTTGCCAGTAATGCTGAGGACCTCACCTGAATACCTTGCCCTTGTAGCTTGACTCAGGAGATTCAGTAAGATGTATATAAGAGATCCCATAAAGTAGGGAAATCAACTTAGATCTATTCTAAGTTGACCCATGTGGTATTTAACTTCTTTAGACAAAGTTGGATTGGTCCCTCAGACCAATGGCAGACACACAACCACTTCCCCAGTCCATACTTGAAGACTTTCCAGCATAGTAGAATCTACCAGAACTGTGTCTGATCTTCCATAACCCAGAGTCACCTGTATTCCAGAATGCCCACTTATAAAGACAGAGAGAAAGAAGTTGAAATAGTCCCCTGCTCAAAAGTCCTTAGTGGCTCCCTTACTCTGGGATATAGTATAAACCCTTATCATGTCATTTAAACATTTCCACATTGTGGCTCCAATCTATTTCTCCATTCTTAATTTCTTATCCCTCCTTTTTTAATATACTGGATATTTTAGGCAAATTAGACTATTAGGTCTTCCCTGAATTTGATACACATGCCATATCCTTGCTAGATGCAAACAGGCAGATCCGTACCACCTTGTCTGGGATTCACTCCCTCTTCATTCCTGCATTTCAGAGTCTTTATGAACCCTTTAGTTTAAATTCATGTGACACTAACTCTTTGAAGCCTTCCTTGTTTACTTCACCTGAAAATATTTTCTTCCACAAATTTTTCAAGAGAATCTTATGTGAATCTCTCCTTTGCACCATCATACACTTCCTTGTTATTACACTTCCTTGTTGTTACACTGGCTCTATGCTATCCTCTCTCTTCCAATAAAATGAAAACTTCTGAAGAGGAGGATCTGCATCAATTTTTTTTTGTCTTTGTGACCCCAATACCCAACACAATTTGATCAAGGCAAATGAGAGTGAGGAGTGAATGATCAATAATTTAACCTTCCCAGTAGATATCTGCCTTCCAAAAGTTGACTTTTAACTCAAAAATCTCTAGTTACTGAAATGTTTGGGGGAGATATTTCTGAATGTGAGGTTCTCTGGTGTACCCTAACTATTCCAAGTAGCCAATGACTTATGCATCTTCCTCCATCAAAAATTATGCATCAGTGAATAAAATACACAGAATGAGCATTGTTTCATACACAGCTGCACACCATCCCCTTCCCCTCCCCACCTTCTTCACTTTTGTAAGCATCTCTGCACCCACAGGGCCTATTCAAAACAAAAGAATGTTCTCTGGGGAAGAGAGCGTGGGTCGACATAGTGAATATTCAAAATCACAGAGGAGAAACTAGGAATGCTGAGGTCCCTTCCCCAGTTCTTTGGGCTTGGTCCCTGTCCAAGGTATTGTTTTCAATTCTTGGTTCTCAATTCTGATCCCAGACAAGTGGCTGAGTGAGACCCAAGCATAGAACAGTGATGGGTATGAGCATAGAGGCTCATTGTTCATGAATGTTTATTCCCAGTTCTTATTTCTCCAGTTACACACTACCCTCCCCCAATCCTTTTTTCTTCCTCTATGGTCTCTGCACTCATAAAGGGCTGAATAATTTCAGCATCTCTAAAGCTACTTAAGATTAAAGGAATCTATAACATGCCATACCACTGCTGCTAGCACAGAGTTATAATACTAGCAATAAACTCCCATAGAAGCTGATTCAAGCTTTAATAGAGAACCAATGTCAAAGAAGGCTGGAAGTGTCGCTGTGTTATTACCCATTTCATGGGTACCAGCAGCAGTATCCAGGCTGCTATTAAAATGTAATTAACGATTTAGAAAACAAATTTACTTTTGATTATTTCAATCAACTGCCATGTTTTGAATAAGAGATGAAATACTTAAAACTCATATGAGTGCATTGTGAATTTCTTGCCAAAAAGAGTAATAGGTTTTTCCTCTGTCCAGAATGTTTAAACAACTTTTTTTTTAATTCTGTGATATTCTGTTTTTAAAATCCTATTATATTTTAAAAAGTCTTACCACCAAAGTAACAGGCTAAATCACCAGCCAATTCCTTTAAAATATTATTTAAAATAATTTTATAGCTGTCAGTCCTGGATTTATTAAAATAAGCAAACCCCTCCCCCCAAAAAACTTCAAATTGAAGTTGGATGCTAAACAGATATGGCTGGAAACTAAGTGCAAAATAAATCATAATGACAGAGTCACTAAAGAGAGAAGGGTCAGCTTTTAAAAAACTCAAAAGACTTATTTTGTCTCTCAGAAATTATTTCCTTTAATTAATTGTTTCCTCATTGTGAGTAACCATAACATGTACACATACCATAAGAATAGAGAAAAAAGTTTACAAGTATTTGCCAAGTTTATTTGACTCCAACAAAAAGTTTGCACATAAATCTTACAGGTAACACTATGTAATAGTAATTTCATCTCTCTTCTTAAAGACAGAAGACCCGTAATCATATTTTTAGAAATAGAATGGATATTATAGATCATACAATCCAACATCCTCAACATAAATGTGTGTATGTGTATGTATATATGTGTGTATACACACATATACTGTTAACCAAAGAGAGTATCACAAGTCCAAGAGACATTGCATTGCAACTAGATTTATTACAAGAGAAGTGAACATGTATGTGGAACCCTAAGCCAGAGCAAAGAGTTCACAATCCAAACGGAAGCTTACATTTAGAGTTAGTGTGTCATTGTTTATTCCCTCTGAACCTCGGTTTCCTCATCTGTAAAAGTGAGATGATGACAACTGAACTGCAGAATTCACAAGTTTTGATTGTTTAGGGAGTTGCTTTTTTGTAAAGAGATTTGTAAAACTTGAAGTACTTTAGAAATATGAACTACTGTGTACATGAAGGGTAACACCAAATCTTTCAGATCAAATAAATACTGACCTAAGCAGCATCTACCCTATAAGATACTGCACTAGATCTTAGGATGGATACAACCTGTTTTCAAGTATTTATTTATCTCGTTTGATTTATTTATGTATTCATCTATCTATATTTTATCCTTCCCTCCCCATTAGAATGTTAATCTTCTTGAGGGGAGAACATAGTTTTTGGTTCTCTCTCTGTTTCACCAGAACCTTATTCAATGTCCTGCAAATAATAGGCGTTATTAAATGTGGACTTGATTAGACTAAATTATAATATGCTGCAGGGATTGCAATGTACCAAATATAAATATTCACTTCAAAAATGGATATTCTAATTGGGAGTACAAAAGGTAAATATGAGAGAGAATAGAAATAACAAAAGATGAACAATTCAATATAACAACCAAAAAAATTGTTCTAGAGTAGTAC
>CM053580.1:28605439-28626293 GCA_028627135.1 Pseudochirops cupreus
TCGATAGATGATAGATAGATATGTGTGTATGTGTGCATAAGTATGCATGTGCATATATGTGAATGTGTGTGTGTGTATACACACACATATCTGTAAGTCCATATGGCCAACATAAGGGGTAAAAGAGTTGAAAGGAGGAATTGAGAGATCACAGTATTAGAGTGATCTAGCAAAAGCCTGGAGTCTGGAAAGCACAAATCATGTTTATGGAATCAAAGAACTTCAAAGTGTCAGTATATAGACCAGAAGATAACTAGTTGTGGGTAAGACTAGAAGGGTAGTTGGAGTTTGATTGTGAAGGGCCTTGAATATCAGCAAAGGAATTAAGACTTTATACTCTAGACAAGGGAACTTCTGAAGTATTTTGATCAGAAAATAACATAATGAAAGTGATGATTTAGGATGATTACTCTGGTTGTAGTGCATAAGATAGATGAGAGGTTTAAAAGGAAAGGGTTGGCTAAGAGGTCGTTGAAGAAATACATGTGAGGTGAGGAGGATCTGAATTAAAGAGATTGTAGGAGAAATGGGGGAGGGAGAAATTTTAACAAATGATAAAGGAAGAAGTCACGTCACTTGATGACTGGCTGGATATAATGCTCATGGAAGTAGCCAAAGCTGATGATGTTGTTAACAGAAATTGGAGTCATCATTGAGAGTTGGTTTGGGTGAAAAGAAGGAACAGTAATAGTAAGAAATGGAAATTGCCACACCCATTTCCCCCAGGTTATCTGGAAATTATTCATTAATGTTTTCTCCACTAATTCACCATAAAACATGAAAAAATCAGGATACCCCTTCCAAAATAAGTATCTGGTTTTTTTATGCACACTATAATCAAGCATTTCTATGTAACTTAGTTCAATTTTCAGTCTGTATTAAATCATAACCATATGTACAATCTTTATATAGCTTATGTTTCTTTTTTATATACTTTATATCTAAAAGGAGATCCAAAATGTCCAGTGGAAAAAGGGGTCCCAATTATGTCTTTGCTCTCCAGAATCCAGTTTATTTCCCTGTGAAACTGCCCTTCTTTGATTCCAATACCAAGGTACTATCAGGCTACTCCTTTCATTTCCAAAAGACACATATGAGTCATGGAACATCATCACAAAAGCAAACCTGAGGATTATCCAAAGTGCCAAGGAGAAGTGAGAGGTCACCCAATGGACAATAAAGAGTGTGAACAGGCTACAATATATCACAAAGAAGGAACTTGCAGAAGACCTTATCAGGATATCATCATACAGATGAATATAGATCCCCAACCCTTAGCACAGTGCTGTTAACATAGTAATAAATGTTTAATATAATCTTTTAATTCATTCAGTCACAAATGTCCAAAATGGAAGAGAGGATATTCACATGGCAAAAGTAAAGAGTAACCAATGGTAGATTATATATTTCCTTAGTGTCCTAATGATTTCAAAAGAATGCAAAATCATATTGGGTAGACCTCCTGTGGCAAACATGGAAATTCATAGATGAAAGTCATAAATGAAGAGTAGGTATGGGTCAGCTACAGATCGACAGTAGTAAGGGTGCATAACGTGCATAGCTTGATAAAATAATAAGAATCCTAATAAAAGCAACAATAATAATGATAAACAACATGGATAGAGAACTTTACTTTCTGCAAAGCACTCTTCCTATGTTCTTCTAACTAATCTTCACAACCATCTTTTGAGGCAGCTATCATTATTGCCTTCATTTTAAAGATGAGGAGACTGAGTGAGGCTCACCAAGTCTTGATGTACTGCTCCAAGGTTCACTCATTTAGTAAGCAATTTAGGGAAGGCTTTGTACTCTAATGTTCCTGACCCTAAGTCTAGTACCACATCTAATATCTAGTGCTCTATGCACATTTCTCAACAAGCAGAAATCCATCGGAGTTCCGGAGATAGACAATAACAGTTGTTATTAATGTGGTTGACCAAGCATAAGACAATCACAAAGATTTTCCAGAACAAACTATTTTGAGGAAACAAAGTATACTTTTTAATGAGGCTTTACCTCCACTCCACCCTTAAGTATCCTTTCTAAGACTAGTGCCCCATGATAATCACTTAGGAAAACATAGGATATTGGCCCAGGAATAATATAAGGGATTTTTCCTGTAAATTCTGGGTCCCAGGGGATCATAGAGCATCTAGTCACTTCTCCAAGCCCATTTCACATATGATAAAACTGAGACCTACAGAGGCACATAGATTTAAGTTGATGAAACTATGTCAGAAGCAACTTCATCTGGATCAGAGGAAAAGGACTTTCCCATTGTGTATATGTTGGAGAACAGGGTAGTGATGCAAGGGATAATCTGAAGAAGAGATGGCATTGTGGCAAGATGAAAAGAAGATATCCAGGAAATGGGGGGAGAGGGATTATATTACATACTATATAGTGAGGAAAATGAAGCTGTCAGGGGGAGGTAGGAGACAAGAAGAGAGAGATAAGCATTTTTAAGTCTTTATCATATGTCAGGAAATGTGATATTCACTTTCTAAATATTTTCTCTTTTGATCATGGAATCATGGAAGTGACCACACTGTTACTGCTGCCATGGCTTCACTCCTCAACCATGCTAGTAATCTGGGAGAGAGCCCAGAGTGGTTCTGTGATAGTTATTTTTCTGGTGACAGGAAGTGACTTGCCCAAAGTCACCCAGTTTATAGCAAGGTCAGGACTAGAAATCAGGTCTCTCCCTAGCCAGTCTGAACCAGAATATCTCCCCAGTTTATCCTTCCCTTCCTCTGAATTCATGTGTTTGTGGAAGACTTAGGAACCTTATCCCTAATTCTAACCAAATTAATGCAACTCTCTAGAATTCAGTGTCTTATTCCCAAGTGTGTACGTAGGGGTGTGAGAGATGACAGAATGAGGTTCCTAACACGTAATAACAAAATGAATGGCTGCTTTAATCAGCAGCTTATTTACATGATCACAGAAGTGAAGATATAGATCTGTTAAAGACTTTAGCATCCATGGTATCCAAATCCTTCATTTTACCCATCCATCAACATTTGTCAAGCAGTTACAAGCTCCAGTCATTGTGCTAGGCACTGAAGATACAAAGACAAAAATGATACTGTTGCTGCCCTTAAGGAGATTATATTCTTTTGGAGGAAACAATGCATCTACTTAGAAGCATATATAAAATACACCCAAGGTAAACCCAAAGAAGGTAGAACAGCTCCAGCAGCAGGGGTTAACATAAATCTCCTCATGCTGTGGCACTTCAGATGAGTCTTTAAGGATTCTAAGAGACTGAGATGAAGAGGGAGGGCATTCCAGGCAGAAGGTACAAATGGAAGAAGACAGGAGATAGAAGTCCTATGTGAGGAACAGAAAGAAGAGCAGCTTGGCTGAACCATTCTTAATGAAGAGAAATAATATGTGATGAGAAGAATATATGCTTCTTGACCCAGATACAATACATGTAACTAACAAGACCTCTCTCAACTTGATAGCATAATCAGGTGAAATTTATATAGTTTGATTTATAAAATCAAAGGAGTAACATAAAAATGAATAGTTCCCAGATACCTCTATTGACTCAATTAAAGGCATAGATTATGTATAAAAAACTTAATTAATCAAGTTGGAAAGAAATGTAGTTTTTGAGACATTGGATGAAATCAGATTACATAATGGATTACTATTGGTTAAAAGACTTGGACATATCTTTGATCTCATGTATATCAGAGAAGGGGATTTCACTGGAATATACCAGCAACTGTTCTAGAAATGTTTTGAAAAGGCATATCGCTGGCACCATATCAGAAAGACAGCAGGGTAGGGATGGGGGGATCGATTGTGGGAAGGGGGAGGATGGTCACACTCTTCAGTCCTATAGATTGTGTCATCAGAAAGACTGAGAAAGGACAAACTAGGTATGTTGAGAAGAGTGAAGTGTTTGCACTTGAAACTTGGGTCCCAACAGAGAATTACTCATACCTCAGGGCAGAAAAGAAGGACTTTTATCCAATCAGAAATTTTGAGTTATTCTTTTGCTACATGCTCTCTAAGCTTAATTTTACCTTCCCTGGAATCCTTATGTATTTGTGGGACACTGCATTCACAAAAACCCCTAACTAAAAACTAATTAACTGTGGTTTGCTATCAGATAGCAACCAGATAATCAATGGGAAACACACCAGCAGGGGCTCAAAAGTGACAGTACTTTAAAAAGTAACCCTTGGGATTGGCCCTAACTCCTAAAGAAAGGACTACTCTACTGTCATCCAGGAACCTATGCTGTTACAGAATGATAGGGCTTAGTGGAGTGATCCTAGAGCACATTACACTGTAATAAACTTGGAAAGGCAAGTTGGAGTAAGCTTTGAAGGGTTTTAAAAACCCAAATGTGATTGAGTGCTTTCAAGCAATGTAGTTGAGAGAGCAAATCAATCCCACTTTAAGTGGGATCTCATGTTCCTTTTTTTTTTTAAGTTCCATTTTCTGCTTCCTTGATTGCAGACAATTAGAACCAAATGGGTGTTAGAAGAGAGATTAGCACCTACTAGACTGAGGCTCTTCCTCTGAATCATCAGGGACTTTTTGATATTAATATGTCTAGAAGTACTGTAAAGGTAGGTGAGAGTTTGATATTAAACATACATGAAAGATAGTCTTAGATACACAGGATGGTAACTCACTCTCATCATTTTTTTCCCAGTGGAAAGGACCTAAGATATTTACAAGTCTTTTGGAAGAAACTCATTCTTCATAGAAAGAGACAAAAGGCCAAGAAATTATATGATCTTATTAATCAGGACATAGTGTTGCTCAGTAGAAAGAGCATTCGTTCTGAAGTCCCAAGACCCTGAATTTCCCATCCCACCTCTGCTCACTATTCCTGTGTGACACTGGGCAATGGGTGGAAAGTTCCTTCCTTGCTAGATTTGTAGGATTGCATTAGATTAAATTAGATCGGATCAGATCAGATCAGATCAGATCAGATTAGATTAGATTAGATTAGATTAGAGTAGAGTAGAGTAGAGTAGATTAGAGTAGATTAGAGTAGATTAGGTCAGGTCAGGTCAGGTCAGGTTAGGTTAGGCTAGATTAGGTTAGATTCTCTGGAGTTCCTTCCAGCTTTAGGTCTATGATACTACTATTAAACTCAATGTACTTTGCATTTTAATTAATTAGAATGGATTGCTTTTAGGCTTAATCATAGGATGCTATACTTTTAGAGGTGGAAGAGACTTTTCAGGAATCCGAAGGAATTCATTTTTTTAAATAACTTTTGTTTATTTTTAGTTTATATCATTCATTTCCACAAAATTTTGAGTTAAAAATTTTCTCCCCATCCTTCCCCTACCCACCACCCCAAAACAGCGATCCCACTGTATGCCCCCTCCTCTAATCTGCTCTCTCCTATATCCTTCCCCATCACTCCTCTGACTTTCCAGTAGAGCAAGATGGATCTCTCTACCCCAGTGCCTGCATAACCCATTTTCCAGTTGCATGTAAATAATTTTGTACATATGTATATATAAAATGTATGTATGTATGTATTTTAACATTTGATTTTCGAACTTTAAACTCCAGATTCTATCCCTTCCTCCCTTGTCACCCACTGCTGCCAAGAAGAAACAATTTGAATACTGTGGAAACACAATCAGGATAACACAGGATCTAGCAGCTTCTACATTAAGGGACCAAAGGGCCTGGAATATGATATTCCAGAGATCGAGGGAGCTAGGATTAAAACCAAGAATCACCTACCCAGAAAAACTGAGTATAATGTTCCAGGGGAATAAATATGGTCATTCAATGAGGTGGAGGACTTTCAAGCATTCTTGAGGAAAAAACCAGAACTGAATAGAAAATTTGACATTCAAATACAAGAAGCATGAGAAGGTAAACATGGAAAAGAAATCATAAGGAACTTATCAAAGTTGAACTATTTACATGCCAACATGGAAAAACAATAAGTGTAACTTATGAAACTTTTCTCAGTATGAGGACAGGTGAAAGGAATTCATTTTAAAGGTGACTTTTACTATCATTGCTTCATGGGAGCTTTTGTTTGCTCTTGAAATGAATTCACTTATTAAAAATAGTTGATTGAATTGAAATACACTGTTTTGGAGCCTCTTCTTAAGGAAGGCCACAAATATCAGTTGAGAAAGGGTAATGACACATGTCTAGAGAGTTTTTCAATCTTTGGAAAACAAATTTTCTGCTTTCTGATTACTCAATAGCAACTACAAGTTTCAGATATAAAGCAAGGAAGAAACCCTTTAGTTTATGGAATTTCACTACCAAAACTGTCCATATATAGCCACAATGGCTAGCAATAGACTAGCCCAACCATAAAATTGTCCTCAGTTGTTTGCTTGTTTGTTTTTTAAGCAATGACCTATGGCTGTCACTAATAAAAAGCAAAATCAGTTTTCCTCCATCACAAACATGTAACTAGGACAGATGACTGGGGCTTTGTCCTCACATGCCAAATTTAGAGGTCTCTACCAGCACTTACAATTCAATTCAATAAACATTTAAAGTGACAGGCCTTGTGATAAGCAATCCTTTATTCATTTAAAAACAACAGAAGTCAATCCCTAAGAAACTGCCAGATTGACATTGGAATAAGCTCTTCCATTAGCAGATCATCCACCACTCCCATTGCACACCACTGACAAACACATGTACACACAATTACTTTATTAGAAGCAGCAAGGAGGCACAGTGGATGGGAAAATGGTTTTGGACAGGAGTTCAAAACCTTCATCAGACATCTATTAACTGTATATCCCTAAACATTCAGTCAATAAGTATTAATTAAATGTCGGCTGCATGTTACACACCATGCTAGGGTGTGTAACACACAGCCTCAGTTTCCTCATCTGTAAAAGGAGGTTAAACTCTGAGACCTCTATGGTCCTTATCCATTCACTCTAAATACATATTCTTATGACTCCTCTCACACCCTTTCAAATCAATGCAGAATTTGTATGGCTTGCCCCTATACAGTTTGTGACAAGAAGATTCCTAAAGTTTTAAGACTTTAACTACCAGCCCTCTCTCTCTCTCTCTCTCTCTCTCTCTCTCTCTCTCTCTCTCTCTTTCTCTCTCTTTCTCTCTGTTTCTGTCCCTCTTTGTCTCTCCATCTCTCTGTGTCTCTGTCTCTTCCTATCTCTGTCTCTGTCTCTCTCTGTCTCTCTGTCTCTGTCTGTCTCTGTCTCTCTCTGTCTCTGTCTCTCTCTGTCTCTCTGTCTCTCTGTCTTTCTCTGTCTCTCTCTGTCTCTGTCTCTCTCTGTGTGTCTCTGTCTCTCTCTCTCTCTCCCTCTGGCAAAGTGAAGAGAGTGCAAGAAGACCTGAATTCACTTTCCATCTGAGGCACTTACTTAACTTATGTGACCTTGGGCAAGTCACTTAACTTCTCCCCCTTAGTTTCTTCATCTATAAAAAGGATATAATGATAATACCTAGCTCCCAGGGTTATTGTGAGGATTGAATGCATTAATATGTAAGACATTTTCCGATCTTAAATTCCTATATAAGTGCTATTATTATCTCTTCTCATTTCTCTTAGAGTAAATATAAAATAGTAATATTTCATTCCTGCTGTCAAAATAGGGGAAAAGGATTATTGGAATTTGTTCAAAATTAATTTTTTTGATGTAGCAATTTTCAATAGGATAAATAATTCCTAAGTGCTGTGTCTACATCAATGTCTTTTTATTGAATTCAGCAAAAACTTATTGAGTCCCTACTATGTTCCAGGCACTTTCTAAATTGACATAGGCAGGACTGAAATGATCTGTTCCCTAGGTGAAAAACCTAGTATACATATACATATATATATATGTATATGTATATGTATATGTATATGTATATATGTATGTATGTGTGTGTATGTATATATACATATATATGTGTGTATATACATATATATGTGTATTTAAGTATATGTGTATATATCAGAGTATCAGTATACATATATGTATGTATATGTATGTGTGTATACACACATACATATACATACCTGTGTGTGCATGCATACATACCTATGTGAGTATATATTACGTACATACCAGTAAAGTATATAGTTATGGATGAGTTATTCTGGTTCATTAATCTCTATATGTGTATATCTCTCACATAAAATATATGTATATATTTATAATCAATAAATATTGCAAGTAGACAATGAATTGGACCCAGAATTAGACAGGAGATAGAGAGAATGTTTAATCTGTTTAAGGAAATTGCCATTTTTCCCTAAATTTCTCCACAGCTTTTGCTTCTGTTTTTAATGCTAATATCCTAGCAATGTTACTATATGGCTGCAGCGTCCAAAGAATTCAACATGATCATCACCCAGAATTCAATGGCAGAGTTCATAGCTAAAACTTATAAAATATTGGGATCTCTTAAAAGAATCGGAATAAAGATTGGCAACAAGAAAATATATAATTGAAAAACAAGAAAGGAGAGTCACACAGCATGAGTTAGGGACAGTGCCAGTGGTATCTTTGTGATATCAGGAGATAAAGAAAATCTCCAGTATTTTGGGTGGTACCCTGTGACTAATTAATGGAAGGACATAGTCAAAAGCTTTTGTGAGAAGGACAAGCAAAGATGGGTGGCAATTTGAATCATTGGAGGGAATTGGAGATTTCCTTGTGACAAGATCACAGAGTCATTGAAGTATTTAAGAAATGAAAATATTTATGAACCATTCAATTCAGTTGTGTGCCCAACTGGAGCTGAATAACCAGTTTATTTTAATAGTCAAGGTGGGTGGCAAAATCAGGATATGAGCTAGGTTGCTTCCCCAGATATTTTGAAATCACATTGAATAAAGCTGAAATAAATACTCAGTCTCTCTGTACTGAGCATATTGTATACTCTAGCAGTAGGTTAAAGAGCAGGCAAATAGGCAACATGCATTTATCAAGAACTTATTATATATGAGAAATTGCACTAAGAGATATATGAATACAGGCAAAATAGATGAGAGAATCAGAGAGAGAGATAGCGAAAGAGAGAGAGAGAGAGAGAGAGAGAGAGAGAGAGAGAGACAGTCCTTGTCTTTAATGGGATTATACTCTAACAGAAGAAGACAACACAGAAAAGGAAACTAAAGAGGGGCCAGGAAGGAAGGCACCTAATTGGGAACGTGATGGCAAAATCCAGAGATTTATAAACAGACCGAGCTGATAGGTGATAGGCCTGAGATCTCCAAAATGGAAAGCAAATCAAAACATCAAGATACCAAACATGTTTCATCCCATATTCCCTCCATCAGTCTACTCGGCCTTCATGTGTATGTGGTTGGGTCAGTAATATGTGTGTTTTGGTTTAAAGAATAGTTTTATAAGTTTAAATTAGGGGCTGAGGAGGGAGACAAGTCTGATGTGTGGCATTAAGAGACCATAAGAGTTGGATGGCATATACATACCTTTAAAGTCAATAAGCATTTTCACTATAGAGAGTGATGCTCACTCACTCCATTCCCAAAGTCTTTGGTCTCCCCATTCTCACAGGCCCAATCATTCAAGATGGTAACAAGAAATTTGATAGTAACTTAATCTAACATTGAACTCAGAGGAGACTCCAAGATAATCTAGTTTGACTCCCTTGCTTTATTGATGAGAAAATTAAGGCCCAGAGGGCTTATCAAAGAGGACTGCCAAGGCCCAGATGACTAATAAAAGGTAGAGTTATGACTCAAACCCAGGTCTTCTGACTGGAAGTATACAGTTTCAAGATTTCACTGAATTCCATGTGCTACCTTGTAATGTCCACTCATCTTTCTTTTTAGACATGGACATCTAAATCCCAGTTACAATAGTCACACAAACCTCAGACATCATCGAGTCCATATGGAAGTGTGCTGGAACCAGCTCATGATGGCTTGAGAGAGTCAGTTGTTAAATTTTCTTTGTGACTATTTATACCTTGGGAATAGGCAAACACTGGGAATAAGGGTTTGATTATTTTGTTGATTATCTAAATGAAAGGGATAGAGAAAATTGTAATAATGATGATTAATCTTAAAAATATGTTCTGCATACATTTTTACAGATAGGGTCTATATATGGGGAATATCATGTCCCTAACCCTGTACACCATACTTCCGATCACATTAGGTTTTATATTGCTTTGCTTCCATATGAAACTGCTGATGGAGCTTATACTATTTGAAAGTTCCTACGCCCTTTGCGGATGATTTGTTATCTGCCCATACCTGCTCCTCTTCTGGTAAGGAAGCTGGATTTTGGAACTCATGTGTAAGACTTTGTCTCTATCCTAATTAAATTTCATCTTATTTGATTTTCTTCAATATTCATACTTTTCACATTCCTCTGGGTTTTGTCTCTGTCATACAGTACGTGAGATCTGCCTTTGAGCTTTACGTTGCCTGTACATTCAATGAGTATACAATCTATGCTTTAATGCAAATTATTGATAAAGATATGGATACCTAAGTGTTTGATGTGATATCTTTGCTACATACTCACAGTGCCAAAAGGCTAAAGCTGAGGCTAAAATCAGATAAATATATGTGAAGTTTTTTGCAAACCTTAAATCACTCTCTAAGTAGTTGATACCTTGACAAAAGGGCAGAGAAAATTCTAAGGTTTCTAATGCCAAGTATCGCATCTTCTACTTCTTTTATATCCTAACCATAAATAGGCACATGGTAGGCATATAGTGAATCCAAATCAACTGATTTGCCAGAACCAGAGAGAGCATTTCTCTAATTACAGAGGTTAAAAAATTATAAAGGTTTAAAAAAAAAAGTAATGTTACTATCAGCCAGCAAGAGGATCTTAAAATTTCTTTGCCATGAGGAATCATGCCATGTAATTCACTATTGCAATGAAACTTCATTCATAGTCATACTGAGGCCAATGAGAAAATGACTCCTTGGGGGTGATAACCAATGTAACAAATGTGCACAGGTTTGATTCTATAACCTAAAGGAAACAACAGAAGGCAATGGAAAGCATGCTGTATTGGCAACCAAAGAGCAAATCTGTACTCCCCATTTGTGATTTTAGGGGAATCATATTCCATCTTCTGCTCCTCAGTTGTTCCTTTCGTACAATGAAGTTAGAACAAATCAACTCAACTTCCTCTAAAATACTCCTCCTCATTCCTATTCTTTCCATTTAACAGCTTAAGAAACTGAGGTACAGAGAGGAAATGACTTGCCCAAGGTTACATAGCCAGAATGTGGCGAAACCAAAATATAAAGTTAAGTCCTTTAGTTCCAAATTCAGTGTAATTCTGCTATATCCTGTTGCCCTTCCCAATCCCTCATTGGTAGGATGAAATATAAAATCCTCTTTATAACCTGTCTCCTATCTACTTTTCCAATTTTACCATACTTTACTTCCAATTTACTACACATTACACTACTCTGTGATCCAGTGACATTGGCTTCATTGCTGGTCCTCAAATAAAACAGTCTGTCTCCTGATTCTCAGCATTTTTACTGGCTGTCCTGCACCCACGGAATGTTGTCCCTCATCATCTCCACCTCCTGGCTTCCATGGCTTCTATCAACAAGTCAGCTAGACCTACCTTCTACAGGAAGCCTCTCCCAATCCCTCTTAATTCTAGTGCTTTCTCTCTATTATTTCATATTTAGACTGTGTGTGTATACACACATACATACACACACACACGTGTACACACACCCATATGTTTGTTGTTTCTCCCATTAAATTGTGAGTTCTTGGAGGGCAGGGACTGTCTTTTGCCTTTCTTTGTATCCATATTGCTTTGCATACTGCCTGGTACGTAGTAGATGCTTAATATATCTTTATTGACTGGCCAAAATAACCACTAGGAAAGCAAAGCTCAGAGAAGAATGGTTGTTGTCCTTCATTCTTGAAGACCAAAATGGCATCATTATATTAGAGTCAAGTTACAATGTGTCCAACTGTGGCTGATCAGACCAATTCAAACTCAGAATACTCAATCACAGGTTAGGCACAAATAGTCCATGTGAACAGAGAAGGAGAGGCTCTTTGATAAGATCACACAGGTTTTCAATAGTCAGAGATAGGATTAACCTGCACATCATTTCACTATAAATATCCTCTTCTTTCTACCACATTATGACAGATTATACCTATCAAACAAATGCTATGACTTCCTAAATATGAGCTACTTTAATGGAATGATGATATTTTGTTCCAGCAACTTTTCTTCCTTCTATCAACGTTTTCTCAAATAGATACATATAAATTTTTAAGAACATATAATAAAACTTAGTATCATAGATATGAAGCTGGAAAGGATTTTAGAGGATCAGGAAGATTTTTGCATTCTCAATGTTTAGCTGAGGAAACCTGAAGTCTAAAGAGTCTGTAACTTGCTCAGGGTCACAAAAGTAGTAGGTAACAAAGTCAAGATCTGAACTCCAGTCTTCTGACTCCCAATCCACTGCCCTTTCCAGTACAGCATGTTGTTTCTGATCCAAAGAATGGAGGAAGTCAAGGGTGGGTGTCATGGAAGAGGAGTTGTCTAACACCTACTGGAATCAGGTTTCAACAAAAGTCAAGTTCCAATTTTGTAATTCCACCTTTTTTCCCCCTACAACACATAATCATCGATAATAGGAATAATAATAATAATAACGATAATAAATAATATTGAGGGTAGGGATATAATATGTGCCCTCACCCTAGAGAAGGTGGTTGTATAAGGCCAGGACCGAGAAGGGAATGAGCCTATGGGAATTCCCTAAAATCCTCTCCCTTCTTGTAGCTACCTTCTGGCTTCCTTCAAACCTCAGTTAAAATCCTACCTTCTTGTGTAAAAAAATCTCTCCTGATCTTTCTTAATACTAGTGATTTCAATCTCAGTTTATCTCTTATTCATTCTGTATATCATTTGTTTGTATCTTCTCTCCTCCATTAGATTATAAGATCCTTGAGGGCAGGGACTGTTTCTGCCTTTCTTTTTATCCCCATTGCTTAAAACAGTTGCTGGCACATGGCAAAGGTTTAATAAATGTGTATTGACTTCTTGACCTCCCCAAATGCTCATGTGGGTAAAGAGATACCCAGGGGAAGTAATATGGACATAATCCAGGTTGACATATGGAAAGGATAACAAACTTTGGGTATGATGGATAGGAAGAGAAATAAAATAACGTGGAACCAGTCTACTTCCTGATTTCTTGGTTTTTTTTTTCTTATGAGAAGACATTAATAGAAAGGCAAGACACTCTTTGAACATAAGTTAGACCCTGAGACCAGCACTGAATGTATGGAAATCACAAATTCCACACACATCAGGTATAGAGACAGAGGATGGAGCTCAGAATTACTGACCTTAAGAGTCAGAGACCAATAGAAGAGACCTTGAGATCCCAAGTTGCCCTCCTTGGTGAGACATCAACCTTTCAGGAAGTTTTTCATAAGCAGAAAAGTCCCAAGAGTAGTCACCTGCCAGCTCCCTCTGGTAATGGTCTGGGGAAAATAGTCTTTTCAACTTTTGCCTTATTTACCAACCCAAGTGTTAGGTGTAGGGAGGATTTACAGACTGGTAGGAGTTATTTCTTTGAGTTGTCTTGATGTATTTGGTTTTATTCTATTCAAATGTAATAAAAGAGTGGTATACATTATGTTTTTGTGAACAACCTAGATTGAAATACAATTGGCACCAAATGAGAGGCAGAATCCTTTGGAATGTTTGTATATGAATGAAGTCTCTGGTTGGATAAGTCCACACTAAATCCTCAGGTTAAGGAAATAAGTGTTTCAACCCAGAAAAAGAGACAGAGCTAAAAAGAGAGAGGTACCAAGTTTTCTGAGAGCCTGAGAGAGTTCGGTGCTTAGCCCATAGAGTTCTCTTGCATTGGGTGGCAAACAATGCCAATGACATCAAAGACTTGACCAAGAACACCTGCCCTTACTCCTTAGTAAGATAAATCACTGGTCAGTGGTACCCTGTGATGGCTAAAATAATAAA
Source organism: Pseudochirops cupreus (assembly GCA_028627135.1). Lineage (NCBI taxonomy): Eukaryota > Metazoa > Chordata > Mammalia > Diprotodontia > Pseudocheiridae > Pseudochirops > Pseudochirops cupreus. The sequence goes on from CM053580.1 coordinate 28,619,390, forward strand.
AAAAAAATCCTTCAAGGCATGTAAGGAATAGGAATAATAATGGACTTTTTAATAGTCATTTAAAGTTGGTTATGTGCTTTGCAAATATTATCTTGTTTCAGTCCCTAAGCCGGGGAAATGGTTTCCATAGGTATCACCGCCTGTATTTTATGGACGAAGCAATTGAAACTCATCAAAATGAAATGATGCCCCATGGCTACTCACCTAGTAAGTGACAAGGGCTTGACGGTAAACCCAGGTCTTCTGGGATTCATAGACCAGAACTACATCCATTATGCCACAGTGTTTTCCACAGTGAAATGTTCACAAAAGAATTTTACTTATCCACGATCAAGAAAAGAACCAGAGTGTCATAGCTGAGGGGTCAGTTTTTAAGTCAGTAATCTCTGGGTTCAAATCTCACTTCAGATACATCCTTATTTTGGGACCATGGTGAGGTATTTCAGCTCTTTTTATTAAGGCACCAAGCAGAATCCAATCAAAATTGTACTGAACTTTAGAAATTGTTGAACTTGAGTACAACAGAATGGAACCTCCTTGAGGTCAAGGACTATTTCATTTTTCTCTTTGCATCCCCAACTAATAGGTATTTCACATAAGAAACACTTAATACAATTCTTGTTGAGTTGAATAGAAAGGTTGCAACTCCTAACTGCATCTCATGGATTAATTCCAACAGTCTTAAAAGACTGTCAAGATGATAGCAACATGAAAACTCACAAAGGAATGGTCACACGTCATGATTCATCATCACTCAAGGAATAATTCTTTTGTGGGAACAAACTTCTCATTGAGTCAACATGATTTGGTTTTGTCTCAAATTTATTTTCTCTTCATCATTGCATTTTGTTGAACACATGGCAACCCACAGAGACACATGATCAATGGTGTTGCTACTTGTAATGATACTTTCTCATAATAAATAATATGTCAATAATATTCAGTGGAACAACAATGGTACACAGTGTGAGGGACACTTTAAACAAAACATTAAGAGCCTACTGAGGGCTAACAAAATCCTCTGACTCCTGTTCCTGATTACTTTTCAAACTAATAAAAGTCAAGATAAGGAGAACCTGGGCAGATACACTCTTCTCTGCCCAAAAACTGTCCAAATGAATTATTTCTGCAACCATTCTCAAGTGTTACAAGTGAATTTTTGTAAGTATTATTTTTTTTTATTTTAAAGGTGCTACATTTAAATACAATCCATACACCCTTACATTTGACTCCCACATAGCTGATATGTTCTGATGGCTTTTTTTTTTCAACTCACTCAGTTGGATTTCCTTTGAGGAGAGCAGGATGGGAGGGGAAAATAGCTATTTCTCAGAGGAAATTTAGCTATGTTAATTAAAGAAAAACAGAAAGCTATCAGAAAGTATCAGGTATATGTAGTAGGAAAAATGTGTATGGGGCAAAGGGGAGTGGTCACAGCAAGGATGAATGTTGTAAGCTTTTTCTACAGCACGACCGCCAATGAAAGGTAGACTGCAGTTCCTGCTTAGGTTTAAGAGGATTGGACAGGCTAACAACACACTAGCTGGCTTACAGAAAACATTGACTTCTTTCAATCAAAGCATGTAATCAGAAGGCTGGAGCAATGATTACCTTCTTTTTTCCCCATGAATCACAGAACCAATCAGCTGGATAGGTGCACTTGGGCTCAGTCTCTGCCAAGGGCATTGTAAACTTAGCACTGATGTACTTAACATTTAATATTTTAAATACCCGGATGACCCTTACTCCTGAGCACTTTTTGAAATAGCCTCTATGTTCCCTGGGTTACATTGCCTCCCTGAAATCCAGAGGCACTTTATAGGTTTTACACTCAAACTCATGTACCTACACCTTTCATCGTTGACATTTTTATGTCTAAGAAGCTTTTAATAATTGAGTGCAATTAATTTTTTGAAGAAATAGAGTAAGAGGCTGTAATTTACTTTCGCAGTATGACAACTAATTTCATTTTTGTGAAATTCAGTCTGCTATATTTTTAGTATACAAAGAAGGAAAAAGGGAGTATTAGAAATCCATAAAATGCAGTGTAATCTACACTCAGCTAAATGGATGCTTATTTCCCAAAAGCGTTAGGTATCACTAATGATCTAGAAGTACCAAAAGAGTATGGGGCCCTTGTAAGTTTTGATTATGCCTGAAGAACATCAAGGCCTTGCCCAAACCCTGGAACACATTTCTACCTTTAAAACACTGAAGACGTCACCCCATCCCAAATGAATGATTTCCAATTCAAAATCACAGCCTAAATGATTTTGAATTCACTGCAGGTGCCTTTTCATCATCACCCACAAGACCACAAGGCATTCTGCTGAGGCAGGCAGGAGCCAGGACAGAATATTTTAAATGTTTGGATTACCTGCTAGTGCCTAAGGAGCCTCATTCATTGCTTAATAATGCCTCCATTGCTCATAACTAGGCTTCTAGGGAGTGTAATCTTTCATTGGGCAGAGGCGGAAATGGGAATCCTTCCCACAGCAAATGTTCAGGGTTGCAGACGAACTTTCTTTTGCCTGTCAGATTGAAGGGAGATGGAGCAGAGAGCAGAAGGGAAACAAGAATTGGCCAGAATGCCCAGCCCAGGCTGCATGCAGCTTATTACAAGGCAAGAAGTAGGCTGCGTTGCAGAGGAGAATTTTATTCTGGAAGCTGCATTGTTTGCTCCATCCGGTTCAATCAAACATTTCTCCAGTTAATTTTCCCTGCTCTAATAGTACACATTCCTCTTTTTATTTTGTTGCTTCTCCTCTGGTTTTCCTGAGCAATACTTGGCCTTAGTCCCCCTATATAACAGAGCTCAAAATCTGCAATAGATAACTGGCTTTCTGCACACAGGAGGTGGGGGGCGGGGGGCTCCAGCAAGCTCCCAGGCACTGACTCTCTTCTCTTTTTTCCCCCTCACGCTCTCCTTCCCTCCCCGTTTTCTAACCCACTTAATCACCTCTTCTCCCACATAAACACAGTGCCCTCTCTGCTCAATCAGACAAACACCAGCTCTTGGTTCCTTGTCAGAGGAGTCTGCTAAAGCATACTCCTCCTTCTCCTCCTCCTCCTCCTCTTTCTCCTCAGCCGCCTTCTTCTTTCTCTTTCACAGTCACATACAAAGCTCTCCTCTTCCCTCACACTGAGGAAAGGGGTCAATCAACTAAAGGTGTGTATTGGGGGAAGAGGCAGAGATGGGGAAGGAGGGGGAAGAAGAGAAACATTTGGGGAGAGGAAGGGGGGCAGGAAGGGGAAGGGATGGAGCTGAGGTATGGAGAGAATTTAATCCACTGAGAGACAGAGAGACCAGCCAGAAAAACAGAGCGAGAGAGAGAGAGAGAGAGAGAGAGAGAGAAGGAGGGAGAGAGAGACAAAAAGAAAGAAACAGAGAGACAGAAACAGATAGAGAGGTTCTGAAAAATAAAGACAGAAAGACAAAGGTAGATATATATTGAAAAAAAAAACAGACAGAGACAGTGAGACAGGAAGATAGAGACACAAGAGAGAGACAGAGATGAGGAACAAGGCTGGATCAAGGCAAACCAGAGACTGACCACCAAGAACATGTAATTTGCAAACTGCCAAGGCAAAATGAGAGAGCAGCACCAAAGGCAGTGGGGGTGGGAAGATGGCCTGGGAGAGCTGTGAGTCAGTGGATAAGAAGGTGAAGTCCCTAACCTCCTGGAATGACTTCAGGGACAGAAAACATGTCACCAGAAGAGGCTTTTCAAAAACGATTTTTATTTGCAGCATAACGATGGACTTTAAAAAGAAAGAAAAGAGAGGTTCTATTTACTTTTCTAATCTCTTGATTCAGTTCCATCACTGAGAACTCTTTCTTAAATAACTTCCCAATGAAATTAATTTGCTGTACTCACAGAAAATCTGATTTTCCACCACCTAGCCATGCCCAGAGAAATGTAATGCCTAGTTTAAAAAATTGTAAATAAAGACTCCTATGTTTAATTAGCTACAGTTTTAATGAAAGTGTCCTGTTCGTAAAAGTTAAATGCAATAAAGGGGGTTTGGGGGGACAGAGAGAGAAAAGTGCTTAAAACATGAAGTTATCCAGGAGGCAAGGAAAGAATATTTTCCCCCAAACCTTCCCTTAAGCCCCTAAATAAGGAAATGTAACGGAGGAGGAAATCAGAGTAAAGGGTAACTCCGACCGATTGTTTTTGTCCCCCTTCCCAAGGTAATAACCCGGCTCCCCCTAATCCGGGAAAGGGGGAGAGGAGGAAGAGGAGCGAGGCAGGTTTGTGGTGACGGGGAGAAGACAAGGAAGGCGAAGAGCAAGAGGGAGAGAAGTTCTAGGCAGCGGAAGGAGACCATCGGTGCCTAGGAGAGGGAGGAAAGGGGTGCCTTACCTTGCCACTCCACCAGCCCCGTGCGCCCCTGTTCTGCAGCCTCCCAGCACCTCGTACTTGGTGCTGTTTAACGGGGAGCTGAAGGAGGGCCGCCTCTTAGACCATTCTTCGGGCCCCTTTCCCTTGACAACGGATGCCAAAGCCTGATATTAACACCGTCCTCGTTCTCCATTAGCTCCGAGCCATTCTGGATCCCAAGACAGCGAAGCGAAGAAGCTGCCCGTGGGCATGCCGAGGGGGGACGGGAACGTTTGTGCAGTTGGTCAATAAATATCGAGGCGGGCGGACAGACAGACAGAGAGAGACAGACAGACAGAGACAGAGAGCTGGGGAAGGAGAGAGCTGGGGCTAGGGAGCTGCGATCTGTATAGAAATCCGGAGCGGAGAAAGGACCCCCGATCGTTGCCGGCAACTGGAAACCGAAGGGGAGGGGGGGAAAACTTGGCAAGCACCACGGATCCGAGCAGAGACCTGCTGCCAGAGACAGGATTCCCCCAGCAAATTGGGGGGGTGGGGGGAGGCGAAACCAAAGCAAGCCAAACTCGCAACCCCCCTTGCTCCCTCCCCGCTTGAGCCTGGCCACCGCTTTCCACGCGCAAGAGGAGGTGTTGGGCGAGTTGGAGAGAGCGGTGGCGGCCGGAATGAAGCTCTGACCGGAGCTCCAGCAGGCAGCGTCGGCAAAGTGAGCAGTCGCCCGCTCAAAGACAGCAGCAGCAAGAAGGAGGCAGGAGCCCGAGATGCTGAGGATGCTGCTGCCGCTGCTACTGGTGGTGGCGGAGGCTGCTGCTACTGCAATTGCTGCTACTGCTGCTGCTGCTGCTGCTGCTGCTACTGATGCTGCTGCAGTTAGCGGACTTCCTCCACCCGTTCCCAGCTCCCTGCTGCCGCCGTTGCCACTGCTACCTGTAGACAGACACACTCACACACTCTCTCTCTCACACACGCACACACGCACGCACATACACACACTCACATACATAAAGAGAAGCACACTCACGCACGCGCGCCAACATACACGCGCGCACGCACACACACGCAGAGGCGCACACACACAGACGCACACACTCCTGGAGCAATGCGAAGCCCTAGAACCCGGACTAGGCAAGAGCCTCCCGCCAACCACCCACCTCCTCCACCTCTGCCACCCTAGAGGGATTGATCAACAATGCCAACCCCCCAGTCCAGTGCCACCGCCCACACACACACACACACACACACACACACACACACACACACGTCTGCCTAAGACCAGCTCTCCTTGGAGTGAGGAGGGGTCATTGAAGGCTGGGGACCATATGCAGGGATTATACAATTATGCTCCGGTTGACGCTGCTGCGGCTTGTGGGGGTAAGAGCAGTGGAGGCATGAGTGGGAGAGGCATGGCCTCTTTAGGAGGTCACGATTGATCTCTACTCCCTATCTCATCTCGGAATTGCCTCGACCGGCCAGAAGCAGCAGTAGCAACAGCCAGGAAGGCAGCAAGCCAACATCGAGGGGTTAAGGGCTCTGAGCGTCATGTGTGACATGTACCTAAAGATTGGGGGAAACAAATGCATGGAAGGGGAAGGACCTCGGTCCAGAAGGCCTCCTCCGTTAAAACTTTCTTGATCCCCTCTGCGTATGTGGGGGGGGGGGGGCGTGGGTGTGGGCATGCGTGTGTGTCTCTGAGTGTGAGTGTGTGTGTATGTGTATGTGTGCGAGTGTTTATAAGGATGGAGCAAACCTAGATTCAGAGCAACAGTCACCTTCTGTTAAGACCTTGTAAAAAATTGTCCAGTAGGATCCTTCCTCCACCAAACTCCCTCATTTTGTTCCCCTTCTTCCGCCTGGACACAAAAACAACCTCTCACTGGATAGCAAGTGGGCAAGGCTCTGTGGGAGTAGTGAGGTAGTAGCATCACACCCTGTGGTCCCTCCACATCTCCCAGCCCTACCATTCTGGAAGCAAGCTGGAGAGACCTGTATGCACCACAGCTTAGCCATGCAGGATTTCTGGAGCGTTTGCTATCCAGGTCCCTTCCATACCTGTCTGCTCCTTCCCTCTCCCACTTCAAGTACAAGAGAGTGTCAAACAAGTCTGTGGTAGCCCAAAGAAATTGAGCACGATAAGTAATTTGGTAAAGACGGGAGCAAGAAATAACTGCTGGACATCTGCAAGAATTGACCCAGATGTATGTAAATTTTCTTTAAAAAAAAAAAGATTGTCAACATAATTTTAAAAAATCCTTCAGCTCAAACCCACAGGGGAATCTCCTAGTTTTAGAAGCCCCAATATCCCAATTCAGTCCAATCCAATCCAACAACCATTTTATTAGGTGCTTTCTCATTGCAGCCCACAATTCCAACTGCTGGGGAATCACAGGAAAAAAGGGGGAGAGGGGGAGTTTCTTGCCCTCAAAAAACGTACTTTCTATTAAGAAGGTATAAGAATATTAAGAGTGTAAACGTAATTTTGTAAGGTTTGAAGAAGGCTATCTGGTGACATGGTTTTTTATTTAAATTTAATAAATATTTAAATAAGTATATCTTTGTAATCT